>CM076415.1:43580746-43936539 GCA_038363315.1 Mugilogobius chulae | reverse complement strand
TGTAAAACAACATTTTCTGACTTTCACAATAAAAGCACTGTAAAACAGCATTTTTGGACTTTTCACAATAAAAGCACTGTAAAACAACATTTTCTGACTTTTCACAATAAAAGCACTGTAAAACAGCATTTTTGGACTTTCACAATAAAAGCACTGTAAAACAACGTTTTCTGACTTTTCACAATAAAAGCACTGTAAAACAGCATTTTTGGACTTTTCACAATAAAAGCACTGTAAAACAGCGTTTTTCGGACTTTTCACAATAAAAGCACTATAAAACAACGTTTTCTGACTTTTCACAATAAAAGCACTGTAAAACTGCGTTTTGGACTTTTCACAATAAAAGCACTGTAAAACAGCGTTTTTGGACTTTTCACAATAAAAGCACTATAAAACAACGTTTTCTGACTTTCACAATAAAAGCACTGTAAAACAGCGTTTTTGGACTTTTCACAATAAAAGCACTGTAAACAGCGTTTTGGACTTTTCACAATAAAAGCACTGTAAAACAGCGTTTTTGGACTTTCACAATAAAAGCACTATAAAACAACGTTTTCTGACTTTTCACAATAAAAGCACTGTTAAACAGCGTTTCGGACTTTTCAACCATTTCTAAACTATTCAAGTATTTCAAAACTCTTCAACTACTTCAGCAGTCTCATTTCAACGTTCTTCAACCATTTCAACATTCTTCAACCATTTCAACAATCTTCAACCATTTCAACAATCTTCAACCATTTCAACGTTCTTCAACCATTTCACAACTCTTCAACTATTTCAGTGTTTTCAACAACTTTCACAATCTTTTACAGTAATTTTTTCACGTTTCGCAGTCACTCGCAATGGCTTCAGCCATTGCACAGTTTCTAGTTAAAATTGAAATTGTAACACAGGTTTATTAGAATGTACAATTACAAGCACAATGGCAGAGATGCTTGGTCAGATTCTGGCTTTACAGTTCCGTGGTCCAAGCTCCAAACCTGGGGCAACAGAGCCTTCTCCATCACTGCCCCACCCTCTGGGACAGAGACTGCACTGACCTCACCACTTTTAGGAAACATGTTAAGACCCATCTGTTTAAATCTGTTTTTAATGATTGAATAATGTTGTAATTACTAACTATTTTTATGTATTGTACCTTTGTTTGACTGCCTTTGTCTGTAAAGCATCTTTGAGTAGCTAGAAAAGCGCTATATACTTAGACTTGATTTTAGATAGGAGCACCTGAAGGAAACCTATGCAGACACAGGCAGAATATGCAAACATAGAAAGACCTTCTTGCTAGACCAGAGTGTAGAACTGAAGTGCAGAACTGGTTTGTTTTTGTATAATATTGATTGTGTCACACAGACACTGGATAGGGGGGGGGGGGGAGTGTCGATGCACCAAGACACAAACAAGGTCTTTCTCAAATCGTAAAACATTGCTGTTAATACAATCTACTACAGATCTTTTTTTTTTTTTTTTTTTTATCTACTTTTACTTTATTGCATTTATTTGCAAGTTGTATAGTGTCAAAGTTCACAAACAATCTTGGGAAGTCCTCAGAGATGATGGTTGTTATTTTGGGCTATTAGAAAATAAAATTACTGGATTGATAAATGCATAAAATAGTAATGTTGCCTGAATTGTGACAGTATGATAACTTTTCCTTTTTCCAGCACAAGAGGGAGACCAAGATACATGTAATTGTAGGAGTAAAAAGCTAAAGTTCATTCTGGACACACACTTAGTCAGTCTATAAACTATGCTAATGCAAATAATCAAAACGTTTGAATTTATGAAAATATCAAAAGTTGAAACATTTTAAGTAATCGATGATGACAGAAATAAGGCTTTCTATCAAATAGTTCACTATAGTTTGACAAATAAAGCCTGCCACTATGTTAAGAATATTATTGCACGATGACCCATGTCATGTCAGAAAAAGTTTTACTGCAGTTTTCACAACTGGCAAGACATGCACTAGAGGCGAAAAAAATCCATGGCAGTCCAGACCAGATGATGAGCAGATGATGTGGAGACATATCCCCAAACCCAGCCCTGCAAAAGGATAACAAGGTGCATACTGTACTGGGAGTACTGTACCTTAATCTTACTCAAAGATAAAGGGGCGTGTAAAAAAGAGCAATCAGTGGCACAGTGGAAAGTGGCAGCGCAATTAGATGGGACATGATTTGTCCAACTTTGTGACTTTTGTTATTACTGTACCTTTGGGGTTAAGTTTTGGTCCAAATAGACCACCTCCTGTTCAAGGGAAAGGACCTACAATAGTCCAGACTCAGACGGGTCAACAGCTATCCAACCTGCCCGCCCCTGAGTCTTGAAGACCTACAAGCCTTGGAGAGATGGTCCTTTCTTGATCATCTCTTCATGTCTGCTCCCAGAGATGGCTCCAGCATAACACACGGTGGTGGAAGATGGACTCAATGATAGCCTCTGCACCATCATGCGGGCTGGCAGCTTGATTTTCATCCTCTAAAAGCCTTCGAATGAGGAACAGGTGAGTGACTCAAAAGTATTCACTTGTTTTATATCCTTGTACCTAACCCACCCTCTAACACAGGCCTACTCAACTTTATTTTCATAAGCCTTCTCAGAGTCTCTAACCCTAACCCTTTATTATTATTCTCAGGGATGGAGGTTTACTACATGTCACTACTTTTAACACAATTTGGACTCACACATTATATCCCCAACATTAAATTTGCTTTAACATTCTAAAAGAATTTGCCACCATTTGTATGCAGAACACTAAACAAATGTTTCCTGTTCTGCATACACTAGACTAAACAAAATCAAACCAGTAAAAATCTTAAATGATACCATTAAATACAAAACAGATATATTTTTTAATGTTTGGAAGATGGGTCAGGGGCCAGATTTAATTGGTTGGGGGGCCTGATTTGGCCCTTGGGTCACATATTGAATAGCTCTGCTCTAATGAGTACACAAGAAAGTTTTTAGGGTTTTCTTGTGAGTGTGATCCACAGTTTGGATAAAACCTGATTTGCTTCACCTTCCTCAGGGTCTGTCGCTGTACAACATTATAAATATGGTGTTCTCGCTTGTTAACACTGTGTCCAAGTTACTGAAATACAAATGTGAGATATAAGACAGGGTTAAATTGGAAAGTAATGCAACACTCAATTAGGTGTACTTTCTATGTCTCATTGGTAAACAAACAAAGTCACCCAAGTCCAAAAAACTATTTGCATTGGAAATAAAAACTTGAATTGTATGATAAACGCTGGTGATGTTTTCCAATCAAATCTTAGTGTGTAAAATATGTATTGCGCTCCAAGGAGTCTTTTGGTGGTGTCACAGATCAACCTAAATCTTTGCATCAGAGATAGATCAAATCTAGACAAATGGTAAAAGGGCAGACCAACCATTGCTGTAAGCAATAAAAGCACTTTTTGTTAATCTATTATCTTAATTAATCTATTTTTTCATATAATCTATAAGTACAGGCAGATGTTCCACATGTGGAGTTTTTGCAAATAAAAATACAAGAACTGAGTCTCCATATTCATCAAATCACTTCTTCAGTTTGGGCAGATGTGGACTAGTTGAAATGCCTTGGTTTAGATTTCCAATAAGCCCTCGTTCTGTTGGTGTTGGAGTTTTGTTGGTTCCTTGTCTCTGTTTGGGTTGAGACAGGTGGCGACATAGATTCTTCCATTTTCTTCTTGTCTTCATTGCCCATTGCCGTCGTCACAATTCACTTTATCACCTCGGGTTTCCATCAGGTGGGAGTGCAATCTCAGGCTTTACTTCTTTGTCCTATTTCGATTCCTTTTTTTCTTTTTCTTGGCTGTTTGGTTCTTGCTTTGAGAGCAGGCTGTCTCAGTGCAATGTTGGGAAGAACCAGTTAACTCTATTGTCTCGGCAGTCGGCATTTGGTGTAAAAGTATTCATAGAGAGCATGGGGTCATCTTCTGACTCCTGAACACTCACCAAATTGGATGAGTTTGGTTCTTTTCCCAAAGGTTCATTTGACAAACCACTAACTTCTATCGGCTTTTCTGTTGAATTGTTGGTAGTGAGCATGGACATACAGATGTCTTCATCTGAGTCTTGATCATTGTCGAAGCTCAGTTTAATGCCTCGGAGTTGCAACAGGTGGGAGTGCAATCTCAAGCTTTGTTTTCTTGCCCTGTTTCGATTCTTTGTTTTTGGAGGTTGAGTCATGCTTTCAGAGAAGTTTGTCTCAGCAATGGCATCAGACTTAGGAGTGCCATAATGTCCTCTGTCATTTGGTTGGACAGAAGGTCTGATCACCGCCATCTGTCTGGGGTTTGCTGCTGATGGTGGATTTTTTGGAAGGTCTTCAAGCGCTTGTTCAACCTGGTCAGGTTTGGAAGTGAATCTTTGATTGCTTCCTTTCCAGTCACTTTGGTTCCAGTTTGTTGAAGTATGAATAGTCTCCTGTCTGTGGTACTTTTGACAGTGAGTTCTTCTACCATATCGGTTTATACTGGGCTGGCTGTCAGTAGCTTGCTCAACCCTGTCTGGTTTGGGGTTTCTATATTCACTCCTTTCGTTTCGATTCCAGTCTGTACGAGCTTGGTAAGTTTCCTGCCTGTTGTCCCTTTGAAAGAAAGGTCTTCTAGCATCTCTGGTCATACTGGGCTGTTTGTCAATAGCTTGCTCATTCCTATCTGGTTTAAGAGCTCTAACTTCACTCCTTCTTTGATTTGGATGCCAGTTCTCAGGAGCTTGGTAGGTCTCCTGTCTGTTGTAACTTTGATAAGGGGGTCTTCTGGTACTGCTGTCCGTACTGGGCTGGTTGCCAATTGTTTGCTCATTCCTATCTGGTTTGGGACCTCTATACTCGCTCCTGCCTGGGACGGTCAAAATGTAGCAGTCAAAATAATTGTAATATGTATCATCAACCCATTCTCACGGAAATGTGTGTATACCACGTAAATTCTTCATTTTTGTGTGTCCATGATACGCATTGTTGCATTCATTTCTATTGTGGAATCAAAGAGTTATTTTTTAGGCAATTAAAATTAACGCAATCCTAATCACAACCAACTCCAAGCCCCAGATCTAAATTTACTTCAGATTTTGTTGTTATTTTCACAGAAAATGTTTTTATGTGGCTTCAACACGTGTCTGTCTATGCAACCTGATCTTACAAGAAAGTATATATATATACTGTATATCCTGACATAACAAGCCCCAGCCCTAAACTTACCCATTTTAGTAACTTGAAGCCTAAACGTTCCTGTTAAACGTAAAGATAATGTTCCACGTGGCTTCATAGAAAACTCATGCTTATTTTACGCTTTTTCATATCGTGCAATAGACTGAGGCATTAGGAGGGACTACTGTGCTCTACTGTGCATAAGTAGAGTAGAGCATAAAGTGACATTGACCAAGAATCCCTCTATATATTTGACGTAATAAAAATATGCAAAAACACCGTGAAATTGTGCTGATCATACGCTTTATATATATATGCTTTTCTGTGATAGTGTCACTATTTGATGCTTTTCACTGTGAAATAGAGATGCCGTGTAATAGACACAAAAAGGGCTAAAAACGTGCTCATGATACGCTATTAACATGTCGTAGAATAGATACATACTTCTTGGACACCTTGTTGGTATCATGTATGTATTGTATGTGTCTTGTCAGTCATGCTGCAAAGCTAAGTCATTTGAATACAAAGGCTCTTTGGGGAAAAGAGATGTTGCTTTAGTTAAATAGATAAACTATTGTCATACAGATAATATTTCATGTACTATCACATAGTAACCAGGATATGGGAATAGTCTGGTAAGTTGCTTTTTTTGGTCACACTCTTTATAAAACAATAAAAACCATCCCTAAATTCAAGTCCATTACACAGTCTTTAACTCATTGATCGCGTATGTCTGTCTTCTCGTTCAAGCGGGAACTTGACAAGGATCTCCCCCTGTCTCCTCTTACTGGAAACACAGATAAATAAAGTGGACGTACTGTCTTATTGAGTAGCTGTCTCATCTTTTCTGCGTGAGGGGCGAGAGGAGGAGGAGACCGGTGGCTGTGATGGATGGTTTTCTTCAGGAGCATCACGAGCCAGAGCTTCTCACAGATAAATATGTCCACCGCTTACACCGGCACTATTGATAACGCTGCTGGAAAATGTCTCTGCAGGGCATGGTAATCGCTCTTCTGTTCTGCATCAGTTGTCACTCAAATCAACAACACTCACTTTGAACTGTTTACACTGAAGAACATAAAAAGTCATAAAAATAAATAAATAAATAAAGATGTATAACACAAAAGACTAATTTCTCTCAGACAAAGAACTTCTACCTATGCTTTACATTTATAATTTTCTTTTTGTTTAGTGAGATTTTGATTGTTACTTACAAAATAAAAAAAACTTGAATGTAAATGTTAATGTTACTACATATTTACTACATATTTCTCATTAGTGTTGCAGCTGTATAGTGGGCGTTTTTTTTTTTTTTATTGGAGGACAAAGGTAAATATATTGTAAACCATGATTATCCCAAATAAATTGTAATTATTTAAAAAAAATGTGCTTTTTCCAAGTAGAAATCTTATGTACTGAAATAATGCTTTTTCATGATTCATTCATCAAAAAAATAATGATAATAATAATAAATAATTAGAAGTGTTACCACACACACTGTCACACATTGTCGAACGTTGTCGTAATTAGAACATTGAGAGGAAAAAAAAAAAAAAAAAGACACGCAGTCCCTTTTCAACAGTTAATTCAGTTTCCAGAGAATATTTCACGTGATTCCACAAGATGGCGGTAGAAGCTTAACTATCGTTCTTAAAGGTTTTGACGTGCGTAATCGTTCTGCAAAGCAATTTTGGGATCGCATAAGAACAGTCGTAAGTCATCAAAAAAAAAAAGAAAAAGAAAAGAAAAGAAAAGAAAAAGAAAACAAGAGATAAGAATTAACCAGAGGCCAAATGTTTTTTGTTTGTTTTTTTTCGCTTTTGATTGGAAACATTTTCTTCCTCGTAACAGAGCGTATCCTAACTCTTGTTCTTTCTTTCATTTGAGATCATGACACGCTATGGAATGAAATAAATAGCATATGTATGTAGTGTAATGGGTTGTTTTCATCATTGATGAATGTACATATTCAAAACCTTAATTTTCTAAGTACGTAGGCCACTGCATGGAACAGTGTCCCAAACAAATATAGTTCTCTACGTGGATCCGCTTTTAGAAAAATAGCCAATTAAAAGTAAGTAACGAATATTTCCAGCTGAAGTGCTCTGCTCGCTCTAACGCAGTCTTAAAAAGGCATTTAGACCAGCTCGCTTCAATAATAATTTAGCCTTCTTAATATTTCCAACTTGAAGAACAGATTCGTTGGCGTAATTGTTCTTGCAGTGAATGGACTTTTCATTGGTGCGTTTAACGCGCTTGATTGGCTCGATCCTTTTCCACACAGGGGCAGCACACGCTGGCCTAATATGGGCCTAACAAATGCTCTGCGGCTTCACCTCAGTCAGACATGAGCAGAGAGACGCAGGCCAAGTGTTATTACAGCAGCTGAACTGTGCATGGGCTTTGGATCGAAACGGCTTTGTGCGTAAAACGAGATTGTAAATCATGCACTTTATTATTATTATTATTATTATTATTATTATTATTATTATTATATTATTATTATTATTATTATTATTATTATTATTATTATTATTATTATTATTATTATGCACGTTACATTTGCGCACAAAAGTTTAAGTCAATCCAAACGTTCAAAATGACAGTAATGACTTGACATTTTGCTCATTGTAAACCATATTGGTTAAAATGACTTAGAATTGTGACAACAGAGAAAATGTATAATTTATATTCATAGCAAACAGCGGGTGTTTTTATTACAAAGCCATAAGTTTTACTCTGTATTGTGCCGTTTCTATTCAGCACACACACAGTCATTGATCTACTTTATTTCAACACATGATGCACAGAGTCTTCATCAATTATTTAAAAAAATTGCAATATGACTCAACCAATCACAACAAAAACTGATTTTAAGCAATATTTATATTACAATGGAAAAAGGCCTTTCATTTTGCTTATATTGATGTAAAAACTTTTGTAAAAATTTAAGTGAAATATTCTGCTGCCAGTGTGACGAACCTAGTTGTTTTTAGCAGAAAGTGCTAACTTTAAGTCTCTTGACAAGATTTTTAAGCAAATCTAATCTTGATTTAAGCAATTATGGCTTAAAACTGATACAAATTTGCTTGAATTAAGTTTTATATCTAGATAAGGTAAATCAGGATAGAACATCTTAAAACATGTCAGATAACCTTCATAAGACTTTTTATATGAATATGCATATTTCAGATCATTTTATCTAAGTAAATTTTCCTTTTTTTTTTTTGCAGTGCAGTTGTCACTTCTGTATTAAACATTGGTCTGTATAATGTTATGTCACGTGAAGACTTAACCATGTCCATTTGAAAACCATTATCTTTTTTATTCCTGATCTTAAACCAGGCTTATACACCTCTGACTGTCCGGGCAGGCTGCAGGTCTTGTCCCGTTTCCGCGCGCGCTTCGGTTGCGTGGCGAGGCGGTTGGTTTGCAGAAGGCGTGATAAATATCCCCGCTGATCACTTGATTGATTACTTCGCTCAAAGGTCACGCGGGCTCGGGTAATTTCCTTTTTGCCTCAGGCTCTCTTTTCGCTTTTTTTTTTCCTCCTATGCCGCCCCACTAATACAGATTATGTTCTTTTATTTAACCCCTTAACAGCTGCGCACACAACACAGATTTTTACGAGCCAGTACATGAATATCAAATAATGTAAAGATTTGCTCACACAGACACGGTTCAAGCTCAATTCTGTTTTTTTTTTTTTTTTTTTTTCATAAATAAATAAATCTCGAGCAGTGGTGGCGCGCGGCTGAGTTATCGCTCTGAATGAAACTGTTTCCATCTAGGCTAATTGAGCTCTCCACGTACCCACGCCTCTCCCTCCGCGCGTAAAGTGTTGAGCGGAGCTGGGGAGTCCGTCTGCGCGCCAGGCTGCTGTACTGTACTGTGCTGTGCTGTACTGTATCCACTCAGGCGCGGTGCGTAAAAGGCGCAGCCCACTTAATAGCAGCGTTTATGCCATTACCGCGGAGGTAGAAGTGTGCTACAACCGCAATAAAGGAGCCTATCAGTGTTAACCTTTCTGACAGGGCCACGGTGTTTAGAAAGAGAGAGAGAGAAAGAGAGAGAGAGAGAGAGAGAGAGAGAGAGAGAGAGAGAGGGTTAGTTTGGATTTAGATTTGATCCTTTTATAAATAGTGGAGAAGAGGTGGGCTATCGTTTATAAAGACTTAGTTAGGGCACATTTTTTTTGTAATAGGTGACAGAAAAAAGGTTAGGTCTAATGCTAAAGAGGTGACATCCAATATTCTACTGAACAATAAAATGCGCAGCTAAAATACATATTGTTATAAGCTGGTTTTGTTGTAAAAAAAAAAAAAAAAGTTAATGGATCTCAGCAAACTTCCCAATAAAAGCCTGATTGCACCCTGGTTAAAATATGTTTTACTTTCAGATGAAGATGCAAAAAGTAGATCTATTAAATGAACGTTCATGCTTTGAAAAGTCATGGTATAATACGCACGCAAAAAGAGCTTAAACGTGGCAATAATGTGGTAAATCTACAGTGAGACTGTGGGTTTACTGGTAATTTGACGACATCAAGCAATTAAACTTAATTTTAATGTCATATCTTTGGGGAGCACTTGCAGAGCCTCTGGGGACCCACAGAGGACCCCAGACCACACTTTGGGAATCACTGGTCTGGTTCTCAGACTGAACATTTATGAAACTGCCTTTTAGATCTTTTGTGGCAAAGCATAACATTACATATTGTTAAAATTACTGTTGCTGACCATTTGGCCTAATGACATCACATTTTACTGTAGAACGTGAACGCATCTTCATAAATACCTCTTTACAGATTATACTTAAGTTATCTGGTTATTAAGAATTAGTTTTATTTACAGAGGAAACTCGCTTTTGCCTTGTTGTTTACCCACAAAATGAGCCACTTTCATATAGAATTCTTTTATTATTTTAGGCCTCAATTAGTCCTAAAATAGGCCTAATAAAATGAACTTTCACATCAAAAAAGCCAAATAACATCTTGATGTAAAAAGCCCAGTGTATGAGCTCACAACTGAGTCCATAAATGAAGTAAATGTACAAGCCTTCTATTTACTTGTGTCATTGAATTATTGATCACCTGCGTGTTTACGTTGACGTTGAAGTTGAGTGTTTTGTGCCATTATTGAACTGTTGTTTTGTCCCGAAGCCAAAATAAGACCTGGACCTTTGACCGTAAACATCACTGATCATGAAGCAATAGAAATGTCAAAATGTATCCAAAATAAAAGCGATAAAACGATAAAATATGTTTCCAAACAAGTCCTGATTGATTCTGGTCTATAAAACACTTTTCCTTTAGTGATGTCACAAATGTAATCACCTTGAACGCACCGATAATCAATAGCCCAGGTTCACAGTCGTATGATTTATTGCTCTGTGATCTCATCCGTCCCTAATTACGTGACAATTTACGTAATTACCCTTCCAACTGGTGGATAAAACGCGCTTGTTTATTTGCGTAAACAGTCCTCTACATCTTGGATTCTTGACGGGAGGAAAATGTAAAAAGGGGGAACAAACTCCATTAGCTCTTGGAAGTTCTTGAATCACTTTCCAAACATTCCTTCATAAAATGTTAATGTCATACCAACAGGCTTACAGCGTTTTTTTATTGACTTCTGCAGTGCCCCTTCGCCGTTTTCCATTCAAAAAGGCAGGAAAGGTGTATTTTTCAACAGCGTTCCACCCACCGAGATGAAACCGACTCCTTCTTTCTCCTCTCCTCAGACATTTACTTGGACTCGTCAAGCGAAAACATCCCCTTTTTCAAAGCCGCGCTGCTATTGCGGAGTGTTGAAAATTACGCACGGACGTTTCTCTCCTCTCGCGCGCACGCAGGGAAGGGAAGGGAAGGAGGGAGGCATTAATATAGGCACTTAGCGTGTTAATAATAGTCAGAGGAGAAGAGAGGGAAGAAAAAGGCACCGGGAATGAACAGAGTGGAATAGAGATGTAGTGGAGAGATACAGTAATATCATTCTTTTTAAAGTTTGGATCAAGTTCCATCTAATAACTAATCGATTATTGCATTAACTTACAACTAATTTACAGAATTAACTTTTACTTTACTACACAGATTTATGTCAGATGTGAATAGAATAACTCAGACAAAACAGCAAATAATCCAAAATAAATCAATTTATAATACATATATTTGTTTGGTACCACTTTATGGTACTATAACTGTAACTCTTAGTTAATCTTAGTAAAGCCCTACTAAAGCATGAATAAAGAGTCAATAATTCACAAACAAATAATCAATTAATGGATTAAAAAGTTTATTAAGGCTTACTTAAGGAAGTAAGGTTAGGATTTAGGGTTGAGGGAAAGGTTTGTGAAAATGAAGTTGTTAATTAAGCTTTGATCACGATTAATTAAACCATTATGCATGCTTTATTAAGAGTTTATAAAGGCTAATCAAGATGTAGTTAATATAAAGTGTTACAAAAAAAAATTTCTTCTTATTTGGAAATCATATTTTCAAGCAGCATCTCTTTAGTTTTATACAAATATCCTAATGACCAGCTTTGAATAATCTATTTCAGCCTCAAAAATCAATGATAGAAAATGAATGAATTCTTAACATTATAGCACAGACCAACATTTTGGAAGAATATTCAAAACACTCCCAAAAATATAATAATTACTAAATCACTCTCTCTCTCACTGATCATGTTCCAGTCGTATTTTATTAGCTAAGGGTTAAAGGGGGAGGAGATTGTCACATGCCAAAAAGTCTACTGTTACGTAAAGAAAGAAAGAGAGAGTGTGTGTGTGATGTAAAGCTTTAAAAACATAAATTATTAATACACTATTCCCCAAGCGTGCGTAAACGTTCCAAGCAGCTTATGATTAAAACAGCCTATTCATACGTCTGTCTCACTCACTTTAAACCCACGTTTGAACTGTAAAAACTGTTTGAAATTCTCACCAAAATGATCATTCATAAGCTATACAGATAAACAAAGAATGGTAATGTTCAAATTTGTAAGTTTTTATTGTGTTTTTTGGCTCGCGCTCCCAAACTTTCCCTCGCTTTGGAGCGCACACGACTTGTAATATCACTAAGGTCGCAGCACTCTTCACAGCGTGTCCCACATTCTCTCTCCGCGCTCTTTTGGACACGTAGCAGCGACGTAGAGGTGTGTGCGTAAACGTCTGATTTCCACTTTGCACCAGGCACAAGGATCACACCAAGTCACACACTACCGCTACCAAGTTTTTTTTTTTTTAATTCTTTTCAACATCGATGGACTTTTTGGCGAAGCTGTAGGCTATTGGTGGTGGCAGCAGCAGCAGCAGGACCGTGGAAAGGGGGGCATATGTGCGCATGTGCGAAGGTGTCCCACGACTGACAATGCTGGAGAGATAGCGCGTTTTTGGATTGAGAAAAACTCCCGTGAAAAAAGGACAAGAGAAAAAAAAAGAAAGACAACAAAAAGATTCGAAGGAGGAAAAAAAAAATCCAAGACTTGGCACCATGAGGTCGAAAAGCAGAGCGCGGAAACTGGCCACGAGTAGGTGCAACATCACTTTCTATATTTTACGAACATACCTATCGCTGTTATCAATGCCTGTGTCCGGAGTTTTGTCATCCATCGTTTCAGTGCGTAAAAGTTGTGCGTAAAAGCGTGCGCCAGAGAAACGAGAAGTCCCGAGTTAAACTTTTTTGGGGGAAACTGAAAGCGCAGCGATGGAGTTTGTGCGAGTGCTTTCTGGCGTTACAATAGGCGGCTGGTTGCATGTAGTGGGCGCTGTAGTGTAAAGAGTGTTACGTGCGCGTGCGTGTGTGTCTGCGTGTGAAAGGTTCAAACGCCAGGTCTTGCTCAGCGGCAGTTGTGGCGATTGGCGATGTACTGTAGCTGCTGTAAAAAGCGTAATGTGTGCGTATTTGTGTGAGTGTGTGTGTGGATGCTACTGCTGCTTTTTAAAGGACAGAAATGAAGATATTTTATGTGGATGAGAAGAGATTTGGAGAAGATGAGGATGTAGTTTTGGCGTGGTAACTTTTTTGGAGCGAGTTTTGGCACGCGTAATTGTTTGTTGTTTGCTTAATTTATGCATACATTTAATGTTTGGCTCGCGCGTAATTGTGTTTGGTTCCTTAGCAGTTGTTGCATGACACTTTTTACAAGACAGTGTTACTTTTGGAGTAGAAATTGGCATTAGTTATGCAAACTTTTTACGAGGATGTAATAAAACATCACAGATTGCTAATTAATTTCTAATTGAATGTTAAGGGCAGTGGGCAAGTTGAAAGTAGAATCATATGACCAAATATTTTAGTCTCAATATGTACTCTTTTATTCTAAATTAGAAGATTAACACAACTTGGGTGAGAGTTAAATCAATTTTACTGTATTTATAGATAGATTTTTTTATTGCATTTAACAAAAATACCAGGATGTAATATGATTATGAACACTATTCTTATTTGTATTCTTGTTTGTATTACCTGCATATTTTTGTATGTATAATGTATTCATTAATTGTCATTTTGTTTTTATTTTTGGATATTTCATTGCCCAATAGTTGCTGCAATGATGTTAAGAAAATATATTTCTTGCAAACCAAAAATCGTATCATTATCTAAATTCTTTAGAAAAGGATAGGCCTACTTTTCATGAGCATCATTATTTATTTATTTATTTATTTATTTATTTATTTATTTATAGTGCAAGGGAAAAACTGCAAAAATAAATGAATGCATGCGTAAACCCAAAAGGTCTGCACAAATAAAATTCCTGTAAAAGTGAACTGATTTTCTGATATTCAGTTAACTCTTATAGTGTTAAATTCTGACTCATTCACCAGGGGTTGGTCAACTCTAACTATTGTCTTATCTGACTATACTATCGGATTTTTGCTGTGCGTAAACGTCCCCACGCAACAGGCACCTTTCCCCACTTTCTTTAATTGAATATCCAAATGCATTAACGCCGCGAGCAGCACTAGATCCCCCCCGGCTGCAGGGCCCAGAAGGAGGGGGTGGTCCGGTCCTCGCCTCTGTGGCCCCCAGCCAGCTCTGCACAATGTCAGCGGTGAATATTCAAATCCCCAGACCTCTCATAAGAACCAAAGACGTCCAGTCAGTGCGTGTGTGTACGTGTGTGTGTGCGGATGCTCCACACGACCTGGCTAAACGGGGGGCAAGCGAATGGGCGGACGGATATACGCTCAGAGGTGACGGAGAAGGTGGTAAAGATGTGATGGATGGGAGGCGGACTGATTAGCATCCAGATGTAATGCGGTGCGTCAAGGAGAACTCGTCCAAAAGTTTAAAGGGACTATTTTACTCGCATTAAAGAAAACGTGTTGTGTAAATTCACTTTATTGTTAGGGTTAGGGTTTTATCTCCATTTTCTTGGTCAAAGTTGTATCTGGATTGATTGATTCATCTTGTTCTATCTTGTGATTAGAAAATGTCTGCTTCTACGTAAACTTAAGAAAAAGTCAGAATCAATTCCCCAAATCTTTGCTATACCATCCTTTCCATTTTTCCTTTTTGCTATCTATTGTTCATTTTCAATTGAATTTGGCCTATTGCCTAACCTTAGTTTTTAAGAAATTTTCTGACTTGAAAGCTCACTCATGTAATTTTGACATTCAAAATCTAGACAAAACGTTTATAGCCAATAAATGTTTGATTTGACAATGTATTAAGCAGGTTAGAAAGCCTTGGGGGGAAAAAATAATTCAAAAATGAAATGAACTTAAGCAGATTTATTTGAATTATTTGCCATTTTGGGGTGTTTGTTCAGCCACAATGCAAGAAAAACAATAGCTATAGTATTTACTAATTGAAAGAATAATTTAAAGATGCTCATAGCTTTTCAAACAAGAGAATCTAGCCTTATGAAGAGCGTATTGCTTTGGAAGGAACTTTTATTAAAAAAGTTTGGAAAAAATGCAATCTTATTGTGAGCAAGGTTGCCTCTCCATAGATCTGACCCGTACTGCTTGTTTTGTTGTGTAACACTGCAAAAAAGGAAAATCTATTCTAGATAAAATGACCTGAATTAAGCAAATTAATCTCAAAAGCCTAATTTTAAGATTTCTTTCACTTTAAAAGACCAAGTCTTACTAAGATTCTTTGACTTGTTTTAAGATGTTCTATGACGATTTACTCAATATAAACTTATTTTAAGCCAATGTCTGTTTTAAGCTATAATTGCCCGAAACAAGACTAGATTTGCTTTGCCAAGAGAACATGAAACTAGCATTTTCTGCTCAAAACAATTAGGTTGGTCATATGTTCTTACTGCACTGGCAGCAGATTATTTCACCTGAAATAAGACATTTTTACCTCAAAATAAGCTACATTTTTGACAGGCCTTTTTTGTAGTGTACATGCCTCTCGTTTGGTAGAACATTAGAAGCACAAATATACAAAAGCAGGCAACCAAAGACAACACATATGAGTCAAAGAAGGTCTAAAAACACTAGATTAATCGACTAAACCGACTTAAAACCAGCAATTCTAGTCTCAGTCACACTTTTTCTCCTGTAAAGAACATGTCAAGCCTGGATTGTGGGCTGGTTCACTTTGATGATCCAAACGAACTCGGTGGAAGAAGAAGAAGGCCTAATTAAAGAGCCACTTAACGTAAACGCGCGCCAATAAAACCCCTCCGCCATAATGAGCTCTTTAATAATTTGTAAGACGTAATTAAAGTCACAATTAATCTGAAGCACGCCGCTGATCCGCGAAGAGTAATATCGCGACCTACGGGGCCTTTAATTACAACTGACCACAATAGGAATACAAATGTTCAGAATAGGCTTTTGTGGTTTGTTTAAAGTTACTTGTTTGCCTTTCTTTCTTCGTGCGTTGCGTGTGTTGTGCAGTGAGCCGTGCGTCAGTCTCCTCCTCGCGCTCGTCTGGCGCACGGAGCTCATTAAAACCTGTAATAGATTGGCCCGTTTAAAAGGTGAGAGAGAAGGAGAGGAGGAGAGAGGGCAGGCAGAAGCAGGCGTGAGAGTGGAATGGACGGACTAGCCTGTGGTGGCGCTCTCTGCCTGCGTCCTGGTGCCATGGTCAGACGCCTATATGGACTGCATGTTTTGTCCAAAGTGCGGGGGTGTTCAAACTATGGCCCAGGTGCCAATTGTGACTCTTTTGGATTGACCCAAATGGACACAAATAAGACTTTTCAGGGTGAGAATTTTTTTTCCACAATGTGCGGCACTTATCATACTTTTTAGTGGAAAACAAGTAAAAAAGTTAGTTACCTCAGCTTTAAACATACTTAAAATTACTTTTCCAAGCATTATAAAATACAAGATTTTGCATTACTCACAATCATGAAGTTTTCTGGCTCTCTTTTCCATATTTCAAAACGTGGCTCACACCCCAGCATTAGAGCGAGCCTCAGTTAAATGCAGCATCTGCTTGACTTTGATCATTTCGTTCTGGGACCTAAATGCATATAGCTCTTTGGAATGTTTTATTTATTTATTTTTTCATTCATTTTTTTTTTCTACCGCTTAGACGTATTTTTTATTCATTCATATTTCCATCCATTCTGTGCTTACAAAAAAGTGTTTATATACCATGATACAACAGGACTTGTCAATAGAGATGATTAGCTAGGATTTCAAAATCCTTATCCTAATCTTAACCCCAGACCTAAACTTACCCATTTTAGTAACTTGAAGTCTAAACTTACCCATTAAACCTAAAGTAAATGGACCCACGTGGCTTCAACCAAAACTTGTGTCTATGTTACTCTTTTTCATATAGTGCAGTATAATCGGCGTAACATACCTATGCAAAGAAGGCGTGAAATTATGTTCATATAGATACACTTTCTTGTGATACTGTGTTATTCATTCACTATTGGTGTTTGACATAGAAAATGTTTGAAAGAGAAATGAGGCAATGTATTTCAGGAGAGAGAGAGAGAGAGAGAGAGAGAGAGAGAGAGAGAGAGATACATCAGATAAAGAAAGTTCCTTCTGTATTGAGTGTATGTGGGGGTTGCTGATTTTTCCTCTGCAAACACAATGTATTTATTTTTTAATCTGACAACTTCCTCTCATAAATCCTTCAACACTTGGTTAGTATCCATCCATTCATTTTGGTTAAAGTTGGTTGCAATTATGGCTTAAAAACACTTCTTTACAAACAACAAACTGAAACTGTAGAGGCCCACCCATGTACAGCCAATCAGAACATTGCATTTGACTCCTGATAACAACTAAAATGTTGTATTATTCATGTCAGACAGTGCACGGTGGTGTTTTTTTTTCCACAAAGTACTGCATTTACTATATGCTTTTTGGTGGAAAATCAAAGACGCACAATCATTTTTGCCCAAGACAAGTGGAAGGCCAAACTAAAAGAAATCCCCATTATGACTACATTCCACTAAAACTAATTTCAAACTTCATAAAAATTACACCTGAAGACGTATGTTTCATAGAAATAGATGAATAAAATATAAACAGAAAGAGAAACAAGTAGTATACAAAATTTATGGAACAGCATCTGTCTGTACTTAAATCTATTGTTTGTCTTTACATATTTTCTCCATAAGATCCCATAACACAAAATACTACTTCTATATATAAAAAATGATAATTCCAACCCACAGTTCATATCTCTTTCTTGCTAACACTCGGTTCATGCTTGCTCCACCGGTCAATTACAAAACCACACTCTTGCAAAAGTTCCTGCGTATTACAATGCTTATATTCCCAAAACAAAATCCGTCTTTGTTGTTTCGGGGGGGCGTCTGTGTCAGGTTGTATACCAGCCAGAACCCTCTCATCGATCAACGCCCCCTCTCGTCTGACATGTTGTCCACTTCTGTCCTCTTCTGCTCCCTCCTGCTTCTGCTTTTTGGGGTGCGGGGAAGAAGGGGGGGGGGCTCTTTGAGAAGGTCTAGGGATGTTAATGAGTGGTCCAGGATTTGGGGTCTCAGGGCTGTTAACAGAGCTGATGAGGTTAGTGGTTTGTTTATGCAGTGTTGTCATCCACTTGAAGGATGGGCCTGTCCTGGGATAGGAGGGAGGTGTGGGAGGGGGGTCTCATGGGTCCTGACAGAGAGGTCCCAGCTCAGGGGGATTTAACATTTTACCCAAAAAGTCCTCTTTATCAAATGTGGATGGTTCCCAAAAGATGACTTACTGTGATTTTATGATGATGTATGTGATGAGCTATCTGCAGTAGAGTCTGTGAACTATCAGAGAGAAAAGGCGTCCATTTCTTTGCATGGAGTGGATTTTTGTTCTCTTAGGTAACGTCTTGAGTTTGCCCACTAAGACTTGTGGTGATTGGTGAGAAAATGTGTCACTCAAATGTATGTCTTCTCGATTTGTTAAATGAATATAATCGTTACAAAAAAAAAAAAAACAGATTGGTTGGCTATGACTAAAGATAAAAACAATCAGACAAACTCAAATGGCAAGTTTTAGTGTAGCAAATTATAGAAAGCAACAATATTCATATCAAAAGCAAGAAAAAAAATTGGACAGTTGTAGCTTTCTGAAAAGTTTTTCAGTCTTTTTTATCATTGGTTCCATAAAAAAAAGGAATGGAAAAAGGGCAGTACAAAGTCAGTCACCTCATACAGAATTAGTTGTTTTTTTACTCTTTTCAAATACAAAAACAAGTAATGATCTTATAAACAGAATCTAGACATTGTCAGTGCTGGACATTACTAGTCATACTAAATGACTTTTCAGTAACACAGTAATGCATGGTACCTCAAAAGTTGACAATGTATTACTAGTTACAATCCCAAGTTATTTGCACATTCAGGGAAGTCGACAGGTGGAGCAAAGGTGTCTTTTGTCCTGGGCCCCAAAGCCCCAGAATGGTATCCTTTAAAATACATTTTTTTCTTGGGGCCCATGTGGCATCTTTATCCCGGGCCTCCAAATTTCTTTCAACAGGCCTGTTCAGATTAGCATTCTCTTCAGAATCAAAACAACATTGTCACCACTGCAGTTGCAGAGTGGAAGACGTTCTGTGGCTTCTGTTGACTCAAATATTGTGAGGAATGATGTCACATTTATACAAATTTACCAGTGATCAAGTCAAAGTTTATTTAATTCACAACACTGACTCCGAAGAAATTGTAGATATACAATGAAACGAATGAACAATATGTTGAATCTAAAAAAACTTAAAATGACCACAAAGTTTGGTTGAAACCAATGATATGTTTTACGTTGTGGATTTTGATAACATATTTACATAAAAAAGGTGTGAAAATGTGCTTATCATATGTTTATGATGAGCACATTATAAACATATGATGAGTACAGCGGCTAACGCTCTGGCTTCATAGCAAGAAGATCCGGGGTTCGACTCCCTGGTCGCCCAGTTTGCATGTTCTCCGATTGTCTGCGTAGCTTTCCTCCGGGTGATCCGGTTTCCTCCTACAACTAAAAACATGTTCAATGTCCCTCCCCTCTCCCCTCCCCAGGACTACAGATGCAAATTAGCTTTAAAAGCTAGAATCTGGTACAAGCATCTCTGTCATTGTGATGTAATTGTACATTGTCCTTAATAATAAACATTACATCTTCCATAACCAAGTCATTTTAAATTTACGTCAATTCCATTTCTATCTCTGTAACTTTAATCAATTAATCTTCAAAAACATTGTCCAAGTCCAACTTTGAAACCTTTTTCTACTATTTGATCTAATCCCTCATTTTTTCAGAAGTGATCCATAGAAAAAGGCTTCAAAATTATCATCTAGAATGGACAGTGTTTTCGAAGATGGACATGTTTCAAAAATTTCACAGTAACTTGCCCAACACTGTGTATTTATACTCTAATCTTCAAAAATATTATTTTGGAGTGCAGATGCAAACTGTAGTTATTCAAATTATCTGACGTTTTTAATATAATGCATTGAGTTCTTCGACTTCTGGAGTAAATACACGGGAGTCAGACACACTTAGCCTGGGAACGTCTGCATGTTTACCACAGAGGCCTCCACACCAACATACAATAATACTGTTTTCTCCCTTCCAAATAAGAACGCCATCTCCCCGCTCACTCAAAAGGTCAAGGAGTTAGACACAGGGAGCGCACCCATTACAAAAAAACCCTCTAGCTTGTGCCAAAACTAAAGTCATTATCAAACCGCGTCACCCCAAAGCTAAGCATATTTCTACCGTGAAAAAACAAAAGCTGAGCGTACTGCGGACTCATCAAACATCTGACACTTCCCCCGTTTCCAGCCATCACAAAACGGTCGCGGATAAATGGCACTTTGCTGAGCCGCGCCGAAGTTTCGTCAGACATCAGTGTGATTTGTGAGAGCTTATGATGTCTGCCGAGGTGTCGTGTCAACAGATTGCTGATGGCTGCATTTCGCTTGGCTATTAATGAACGTGCCCAGGGAGGGGAAAAAAAAAGATGTCTGTTAGCTAATTAAAGAAACTCAATCACTTTATAGTCCAATCAATTACGTCCGTGGAGTGGTAGAAACAGCAGCGGCGGAGTGGCCTCGTGTTTCATACGGGCTAACTAGTTTATGGCCTTGTTTAGAGGTTTTATGTGGACGTCCAGAACAATAGGACTGCAATCATATCACTCATATAAGCTGCCAGTCTTGATCAGAAGTGGAAGGAGGATTGAGGAATGACTGAGTAAGTGCTGTGAAGTTTCTGCACTGCAAAAAATGAATTTCAAGATTAGCTAAAGTTGCTTGATTCTAGGATTTGAAACTTAATTGGGGTTATGCACTAACGTCTTCCGGTCTTAGATTGACATAGGCCGCTACATACGGTGGCGTAGTTGCCATAGTGACACAGTTGTTTACTCCAAATGCGAAGGATTTTGGGCTAGTCCTGAAGCAATCCTTATTTGTCATCTGACCAACGGCTGTAACAGCAGAAAAAGTGTAGCTTCTGAACTGGGTTGTAAGTTGTAAAAGTTGTAAGTGAGTGTACTATGCAAACCAAAGCTCCGCGCACATACCGAGACTTGTTGTGCTCTTGAGCCCAGGCAGAGGCGCTGTGGACCGGGAAGAAGTGAGCACACGCACCGTTCGGTGTTGTCGGACTTTAAGAGAGCCAAAAGCAACAGCTACCAACACACAGACTCTTTGCCCGGGCTCTTGGTATGTGCGTAGACCTTAGTGAAGTTCGCTCACACTTTTACAACTTTTTGTCGCTGCGTCTACAACAGGTGACAAAAGAGAATTGCTTCAGGACTAAGCCAGAATCTCTCGTCTGGTTTTCACCGCATTTGGAGTAAGCAACTCTGTCACTATGGCAACTATGCTACCGGATATAGCAACCTATGTCTACCTGAGACCAGAAGACCAGAAGTTGGTGCATAACCCCAATTTCAAGCATTTTGACCAATTTAAGCTCTTTTTAAAGTAAAGACCTAGACTATTTTTCTTGTTTCAAGGTATTTTGAATCGATTTCAAGACATTGCTTCTTATTTCGAGTCACAATATTTGCCAAAGGGTTATGAAAACTGTTTTACCCCATTAGCTAATTTTTGGCCTTAATTTAAGTCTAATTCTTTAGTTAAAATGTCTTAATAATTTTACATTACATAAGAAAAAAAAACATCTTATCCAGTTAAAAATGCTCCAAATTCTGATTCCAAGTCATTTTAAGCAAGTTTTTGCCGTGTGGTGATTTTTGGGTGTAGTCAGTTGTTTGAAATAAGCAATGCCACTAAAACATAGTTGCTTTAACTACTTTAGTTAGTTACTTCAGTAAAATTACATATCATGTCTAAGTCATGTGCATGGTAATTCTAGTCGAAGCTGAAATACGTGATTCAAACTATAAAAAGGTCCAGGGTTTGACTCCATGCATGTTCTCTCCATGTACATGTTAGTTTTCTTCGAATGCTTCAGTTTCCTCTAAACTAAAAACACGTACAATATCCTTCACGAGGATGGAACTTGTCCTAAAAGTGGATAAATTAAGTACTTTCCATACCATTTTGCATTCAAAGCCACGATTTCTGGTGTAATAGAAACAATTAAATAATTTCTTGACAAACAAGCTGCTGCTATAGCAATTTGCAATCTTGTCTCACATCTTGACCAACATGTGAAGATCTGGAGAAAGCCACATGAAAATTATTTATCCAAAAGCACATAAAAAGATGTTGCATTGTTTCAAACCTCCTCGGTGTCTTCGCATGACGCCAGGCCACAGAGTGTGTTTATGTGTGCACGCGATGAATCCAGCACAACTTTCATCTCCTCCCTGAAGCTCATTAAGTGACGACCTCTGACCTCAGCAGGATGGGGAGGGCGAGGAGGGGCCGGGGTGTGATCAAAGTCCAGAGCCTTCCTGATGGGCTGCAACACATCCACCTGATTGGAAGTGTTGTCCAGTGCTTCTGCAGCCAAGGACATCCAAAACACGAAAGATAAGACTGGAACAATCGTATCTCCGAAATGAATCAGGAAGCAACCATGTTTAAACAACTACTGTCTGTAATTCAAGCTGTCATAATTGTTTTTTCCATTGCAAGTTCCTTAAGAGCACTATTATGTATGCTGGTAAGAGAACTAATGAAAGTCATAACTGTGAAAATGGAGTATATAAAACAAATAAGAAGACATGAATGCACAGGGGGACACAAACACCTACACCTGTGTTCTCAAGACCAGTCAGAAGCCTCTTGAAGATTCCAAATGAGAAAAACTCATTTTTTTATGTATTAAATTACCTAAAAATATAATAATGAAATATAATGGCTTTGCATCTCCTCACATGGAGCCACCTGTTTTATTTTTTTCTTTTCCCTATTTATTTCTGTCACCACTTTACATGTCTACAATATATTTTTCACTATATGAGTCAGGATAACTTTGTTTAGACTATGCTTAGTCCCATCCACTGATGGATGGAGAACGGGTTCAGGGTTACGGTCCTGAAATCAAGAAGGGATCATGACCTGTCAGTAGCAGTGGGTGCCATGCTAGTCCCCACAGAAAAACATAGTTGTGATTTTCCTGCTGAAAAATGTCTTTGAAAACCGGGGTGCATGCATTCTGAAGGTGTAAACCAGCAATCCCATTTTGCTGTAAGGCTGGCACAGTCACAATTTTCTTTTCCAATGACCAATCAACAGGCATAGCCCTAACAACAACACAAAATGTGTGGAACGTATTACATTTTAAGCTCTTGAATTACTTGATTTTTGCTTATTGGGTTAAGTAGCTCTATAATTTCATAGTAAAACAGGGCCTAGAGATAGACAATAGAATAAAACAAAAAAAAACTATAGATTAAAAGAGCGTCTGGGGCAGTCCGGCTCTGAACCAGTGATTGGGGACTTTTTGTGAATCTCTTTTTAACAAAGGCGGCATGGTGGCAGAGTGGATAGTGCTCTTGCCTCACTGTGTGGAGTTTGATGAGATGCAGGTTAGGGAACACTTTGTAGAAGTCGGAGGTTGAGGCGTGTGGGTAGTCTCACTGTAAAGCGCTTTGTGGCGTTGTCAGTGAAAAACACTATACAAATAAAACTTACTAGATCTAAGTCTAATGCCATACTGGGCAACATTCCAGACAATGGTTAACCGATAAAACAGTTGACTGTGACAAATGGCTTTACCGAGTGGGACGTCTTTAATCGGTCTACTGATGCAAATATACAATTGCTAAAATCACCCGAAGTGCCCCTGAACAGCTTTATGTCGGAGTGAAAAATAAAGATAGCTAAAACTGCAAAAACAATATCTATCTAATAAGGACTGAGCAAACCACTGCAGAGTTTATGGACTAATATCAGTTATGCATGGTTTGGTTCACTTGGATTTTATGTTGGTGAAGAAAACAAACTGGATTATTCAACTTTTGCATGGGAAACTATAGATGTTTTACCTGTTCAAGCTAAGATAAGCAGCTAATTTTAGTAGCATCTCCTTATATAGACTCCTTAGTTATGAGTAGCTTTATTCAATACATAGTCCAACAGTGTACTAAAACAGTTAGAGGCATTTATTCAGTCGTGTTGTGCCCAGTTCAAAGGCCATAACTGACTCGCTGCTCTGCGTTCATTCTCGTAGTGCTGTTGGGCCCAATTATTACACATCTAGTGAAAATTACAGCAATAAAAATGTACTACAGTAACATATTTGGTTAATGGATTAATGAACGTGAAGGGCTCCAACTAAGGGTTAGAGAAAAATGTGAAAATTTGCATCCCCATTCCAGATAAAGTGGTACCATCTCTCTGGAGCAGGTGCCTTACCCAACAAATCACTTGGATTTAGAAGGTGTTCTTTGGGGAATAACAACCCCAAAGTGTTGATAGATCTGAAAAAATAGTTTAGTATGCGCAGTAACGGACAACCGAACTTTGCTCTGATGAAAACCATATTGATGGATAATTTTTACTATCCTTTTTTCAGTTTGAAAAGAAATCTACGTTCAAAGAGCACCTATCCAAAGCTGAAACTTTTTTGTATGTTTTTCACGTAACACTTCTCAACAAGTTATATGAGTTGAAATTACACTATCATCACTTGATGCTTTACCTGTTTTAAGCTCAAACATAGTCATTCTGGCAATAGCTCAGTTACATTTCAAAGTTTTTTCCATACAAAATTTCAATTACACTCAACATCTTGTTATCTGCAACGAACATCTGCTTATGAATCACCTTATCTAATAACATCCACATTATGACTTTGTGCTCATAATATGCATGTTGACTGTGCACGCTGGCATGCTTGGTCCATCGAGGTCAGTGCCACAGAGGAGGAAAGAATTTGTGTCGGGAGGAATGGAATGCGGCCTGATTAGCGCTCCTTTACCTGTAAGTGAACTGGACGTGTCGGCATGTGATGAGACCGGAGGAAACAAGCGAACAATAGGACAGTAGAGATTCCTTTCCATCGCGCATTCCGACGATCCAGCGCTCCGGGCCCCCTGCTCCGAGCTTTGATGAACCCTCAACGCGGCTTCCTGGGATTGTCACTTGTCCGCAAACACAAAAACATGAAGCGGTCAGCGAGCAGGAGAGAGCGCGGGCCCTTCTCGTCAGGATGTCCTGTTTTGATTAGCGTTAGCATCCTTAAAGCTCCGTCGAAATATTATTGTAACGCGGGAGAAGAGCTGGCCTGCTGGGTCAGATCCACCACAATGAGCAGGAATCAAAGGGGAGCTTCTCACCCGTGATACGACACAGGAAATCTTGTAAGGAAAACAAAGGAGCCAAACGCGAGAGAGGGAAAGTTGCATTCTGCCAACAGGTGCTGCGGTGTCAGGAGTACATGGACAATGTGGAGTGTTTGTGTTAACGGGATGTCATCAATATGAGGACAGCTGATATAAAACAAAACATTGTGTCACCACGGACAGATATGTGAGACTAGAAGGGCTGAGAGGTGCAAAAACAACGTCATAATGTAGCAGGTAGAAAGGAGAACAACTTTGTGAATAAAAACATTTCATAAACATTTTTTGTCCTTTATGCCGCTTATTCCTGTTAGGGGTCTTGCGTGACTGGAGTCTATCCCAGTGACTTTGGGCCTTAGGCGGAGGGACAGCCTGGAAAGTAGGGCCAGGTGATCTGGGAAAAAATTTAATCACGTTTCATATTAATCAATCTCGATTTTCGATTCTATTTTGTTTTACCTTTTCAAAACTAAATGAAAAGTTCCATTCATCAACATAAGCAAAACAAAAACTTTGATTAAGTTAGACTTTTGTTTGAAACTATACATTTTTACTGACAAAAGATTGGTTTTCGATCTTTCAATTCAAAACCCGAGACAAATAATTGATAATTCGTTTCGATTCCATCTATGTTTTTTTTTTTTTATTAATGGCCCAGCCCTACTGGAAAGTGGCCAAGAACATACAAACTCCACCAAGAGAGATTCAACCAACCCGTTAGTCAAACCCATTATATCCTTACTGGGAAGCCAGAGCTCTAACCACTAACACGCTGCTACTGTGCACCCCGTCATTTTATAATGGACCTTTATTTAATCAGGAAAGTCCAGCTGAGATCAGAATCATTTTCAGGAAAGTGCTGGATGAGGAGAGAAGGGTTACGCAACATGTTTTAGAAGAGCACCTGGAGGAAACCTACACAGACACGACGAGAATGTGCAAACTCCAAACAGAAAGGCCTCGTGTTGCCCGAGAGTTGATCTGGGCAATGTCGTGATAAAAATTGATTCATGAGCTCATCCTTGTGACAATCTGCAATTTGATGAAATCGTCACATCATGATTTCCTATTTCTCTGTTTAATGTGTCTGTCTGTTTAAATACAGACTATTTTTCAACATATATGGCCGCCTCAGAGTTTCCAAGTCTTCTTTATCACAACTTTGGACTTCTTCGGTTATACTGAAAGAGTTACAATGTTTTGGGGTTGCTACTTAGCGACACTTTCACACATCATTAAAAGTCATTTTTAGGGCAATTACTAGGTTTGATTCACAAAAAATATACATTCATGATTGAAAACCGATTTTAAGCATATTTTGAAGTCAAAATCATGAACACAATATTCTAAGTAACCGATAACTTTTTGTTGAAGGACTGAGATCAAATGCTTCGGGCTTGGTCACCATTTTCTCTTTGAAAATCTGGCGACACTGGTCATTGTTTGTCCTGCTCTGGGCGAGTGACAGCTGGATTTTAAAAACAGTCTTTGGTGACTTCCAAGAAATACTGTATGTGATATTTAGATTTTGCCACATGGCCCAACCCTACCTGAGCGTCAGTCCCAGGACCTTCTTGCACTAACCACTGTGTCACCGTGTTGCTCTATACCTGAGTTTTATGCCTAGTGTCAAGAGATTCACTACATTAAAAGTTGGATCACACCTGTTGTTGTGGGTGGGTGGTGTTGTTGGGGTTGGTTGTGGCTTGTTGTTTGCAAAAAGACATTTATTGACTATAATTGTTACCAAGGAGAATACAGGTCGATATTAATCATGTGGACGATTTATGAGAGGAAGTGGTCAGATTTAATAATAAATTGTGTTTGCAGTGTGAAAATCAGCTGCTCAATCCTTTAAGATATTGCTATGTGGCACTAATGCTGTTATATTTCATTGTTTGTAAACAAAATACTGTGTTCCATTAGGCAGGTATCATTGTTTGTAGCCTCCAAATGAAGACAAAAAGAAAAAAACAGAAGACAAAAAAAACAAAACAACAACAGTGTGGTCAAGTGGTTGTTATTTGTTGTTAACAACCACTTGACCACATATAGCCCTACTTTGTGTAGTGCAATTAGTGCAAAAATGAGCAAACATCCTAAATAACATTGTAACGAACTGTTCATAAATCTTTTTTCATTGTTTAGTAGGGGAAACAATTCAAATTTGTCATCTGACAATTCATTATTCACAATAGTCTTATGACAACTTTGAACCCTTTTCTACCATCACTCCTGGACAAATAAGGATTACACTTATTGTATTATTGTTATTGTGGCCAAGAAATCAACAAAAACAGATTATTCCACAAAATTATTGTGGCTATTAAAAGTACTTTTTCAGTCGTTTTGGAATAAATCTAATGCTTCAAACTCCGTGATAAGTAGACCGTAAATGTTTTCCTCTGTTGTCTGTCTCTTTTATTGTCTGACATTGGTCCTGTTGGTCTCTCTTCACATGTGCACTATGTCCATGCTCTGTACAGCGCTCACACTCTCCCGATGTCCTCCTGCACGTCTCTGGTGGAATCAGGAGTTAGTGGAGCGGCTCAGGCTGGGTTGTTGTTGCGCCTCTGCTCCGGGGCTTTAGTCCTGACAGGAGAGCTCCACTTTGTTCACCTCAGTGTCCACAGAGGAGCCCAAGGGAGGCCGGTCTGGATGTCTCTGTCAGGCTGCTGGCAGGGCTGGGGCGGTGGGAGGCCCCGCTGCTTACCGGGTCAGTGGGCAAGCTAATCGATTTTATCTGTGTTTCGCACACTTTGCCGGACCCCCGCTGACCGGACATTCATGTCCGATGGTTCAAAGTTGGGAAGCTTCCATCTTAATTTTTGTCTTTTATCCAGATCATTTTCTCCTAACCTCTCCATGAGATAATACAAAAACTGTCACAGAATCTTATACAGGTTTGTTTAAAAATTATTATCGTCAATATTACTTAAAGTTACATTTTATAGCAGTGTAATGAGAAGGCAGTTTTTAGCTTATTCCTCGCTCTAACAAACCCTATGTTGCATCACTAGTTTCACATGCATATATGGATTACTACAGTCTGAACAGCCAATCGGCTCTCATTACAAATATTCATATCGTGGTCTGGTGAAAATATGAGCAGGGTTACATCTGCACTATTATGAAACTACAGTAGCACTAAACCAGTTCAAGAACCTAATCTTCACCAACTTGAAGCCCAAGACATAAACTTAACCATTTTTGTACCTTCGGGCCTGAACATACCCATTAACTCTAAATAAAAGGTCTCTGCCAAACCAAGTCAAGTATCTATAAAACGCCAAGAAAATGTCAGCACTTTTCATAGTGTCATTTCAACACCAGAAAAGGAAAATGCATTGTCAAGACATGCGTTACATATACACTCATAATGAAGAGATAATGGTCACTGGCACAGACTGTCCTGTCAACATCTCTGCCGTGGCCCCTCCCCTACCTGTTCCCTGTCCATAACGTCTGGTGCCTCTTTTCTTCTCTCCTCTCCCGACCCACTCCTCACAAAAAATCCCATCACTTGACCATGTCTGCAGTGTTTTGTTATGTGTTGTTGTGTTTTTGTATGTATGCATATCATGTTCAGAAGAGCAAGTGGCGGCGCGCAAAAAGTGCAACGGCCCGGAGGCTCACTCCAAAAGTCATTTTGTTGTACTCTGTGACAATGACAATAAATCTTTCTGTTCTGTTCATTAATTACAATAAATAAAAAAGTAGATCTAAATAAAAACGTAGCTTTTAGAATAATTTGACCAGATTAAAATAGTCTTTCCTGTATATTTAATAATTGACTGATTTGCATAATAATAATAATAATAATAACAATGTATAAAATAAAAGCGCTTTTCAAGATACCCAAAAGATGCTTCACATTTTGCATTATTCATTTATTTCATATTGGAAGTGGTAAGCTTCTATTGCAGCCACAGCTGCCCCTTGGCAGACTAACGGAAGTGAGGCTGCCATTTCAACCCCTGCGACCACAACCAACCATTCAAACTATAGATCCAGACTAGGTGAAGTGTCTTGCCTGAAGACACAATGAGTTTCTCCTCTGTTCACCCCACTACTGTGGCACCTGAGGTTCCTCCAGTGGTCTCCCATCCAAGTACTGCCCAGGTACAACATGCTTAGCTTCTGAGATCTGACAGGATCAGCTGGTATGGCCACTGAAAATTCCGAGATACAATTCAAAATTTGTTCTCTAGAGTAGTTGAAAATGCGTCTATGGTGAAATACCATGTCGCTATAAATTCTGCTGTATTGAAATGAACATAAAAAAATCACTCTATAACTAAGCCATTGTAGATCAGTGTAGAGATTGAAGTAGAGATTAGTACTATGATAATATGTTTCTCTTTTTTTCTTCTTCTTGAGTTAATGATATCACGCCATCTTTTGCCTTTACTGCATTATGACTTCAGATCTCTGGTTAGACACTTAAATACCCATGCCTGACCACTTTCCCTCTCACCACCACCCTGTAACCATTACTTCACCGAGACCTCTTTTACAGCTCTCCTTTATTACCATATTAGTTATGATTCCACCTGTAATCATTCACTTATCCTACTGTTTGCACTTACGGGGAGGAGAGAATCCCAATAAATGGACTAAAATGCTAACACGTGTGACTGTGTTCTGCTCTGCTCAGATGAGGGGGTTGTTTGGTGTCTGTCTGCAGGCCCCTCGTGTTGTATTTGGCCCGAGTGCTGCTAACTGTCAGCGCAGTATCTCCTTTCACTGATGAATGGGACGTTTCCAGACCTTTCCCAAAGCTGTCGTTCCCTCGCTCCAAAAGTAAAAGCAGCGGTGGAGAAAACATGGTTCTTTTCTGTAGCCACGAGTCTGTACAGCCCACGGAGAGGAGAGTTTTTAAAGTCTGTGCTGCATGTTGTGCTGTAATGTGAGCAAATGTGGTGGAGATGAAAATGGATCTGGTGTTCATTTTGGTGTTCATAGTTTGCTGCTTGCCATGACAATTTACTTGTTGTATTTCTGTAAAGGCTCATTGCACTTAACAGTTTGGTTGTAGATTTGAATCTCAATCAAACAAGTTTACATTTTGGTGCATTTTGCATTCTTTACTCAGTTTTTTACCATGAGTATCCCATTGCTAAATTCCTTTCATAATGCTGACATTGCTAAAGATTTAGGTCAAAATTGAACTGCTATCAACAAATGTCTTCAGTGTAAACAAGTGTAGATATTATTTTTTGCACTGATTAATTATTTACGGAATCCTTGCAATAGGTTCAGCCTTTATGAATGAGTCAGTATTCTGCATTCTGTATTATTAAACAATGACTGCTTTCATAAGGTTAAATATCTTAAGGTTGTACAATTACATTAGGTACAATAGCAAAGATGCTTGCATAAGATTCTAGCTAATTTAGATCTGTAGTCCTGGGGAGGGGAGAGGCGGAGGTGCTACTGGACATGTTTTTAGCACACTTGAAGGAAAACCTGGGAGAACATGCAAACTCCATATAGACAGTCCCCGGGATGCCTGGGAGTTGAACCCAGGACCTTTTTGCTTTGAGGTCAGACTGCTTACCGCTAAAAGACACATATTATGCAAAATCAACTTTTTTAAGTTTTATTCCTATTCTAAAATTGCTTCCTTGTCAAAAACACTGCTGAAGTTTTGTCTGTGAGATATTTTTTGTTCCCCTCAAAACACAATTCTGAATTCCCCTAATGTCATAGTTAGATCTCTGAGATCTTCTGCACTGTTTTTAAGTTCATAAATCATCCAGACTCGTTTTGAGCATTTCTCCAGCACGAGCTCAAGCAAGTTCGATATGATTGTTTAAGGTCTAACTCAATTCCTGATGTGGAAAACACATGACTGTTATGTGTGCTTTACTATGTTCTTTTTATTGGTTCTGGTGCAGGAGATTACAAAGTGGGGGGACTCAAGGGCATGTTTGAAGGGGAAAAAAATGTAGATTTGTCTTTCAACTGTTGTTATGTTACAAAATAAAGTCATTTAAATTGCATGAACCATTCTGCGGTGCTTCCATGAAACCTGTCTGCAGCACTGCTACTGCCAAAAAGTGCTTAGTTTGGAGATCCATCTCTTTTAGCTTGACCTGGATTGCTTACTGCAAATATTAAAAAATAATAATAATAATGGGTCAACGATATGCTATTTTCTATTGACTGTAATAGATGCAAAGCAAACAAATTGCAGTCATGACACAGTCACAGGCAGTTTCTTTATTTGGTGTTGTTCAACTAACAGTGGATTTACACTAAGTGCAACTTGGATGCGAGTCATGACTCGCACGAGTCACGCAGAACTTAGAAAGTGCTTAAAACCAATGCGTTGATTTACACCGTGCTCCGACATGTCCGACTGCGAGTGCGAGAGTCGCGCGACTCTGCGGAAAGAATCCGCATGAAGTCTATTTTTCCTGGAGACCGCAGCGGTCTGGTGCGGCTTTCAATTCATTATACGAGCGTTCTCGCGGGAATCTACGTGACTCCACGTGGCTTTGGATGAAACCGGACTGCAGTTGACAGCATCTGGTGTAACAGGCACTTAGCAAGAAACCCGCACGTGTCCCGACCCGCACCCGCCTCGCAGTCTGTGTAAATCCAGCGTTAATGTGGCCTAGTATAACATCCAACTTGTCATACAAGTGGCAGTACCTATTCTTTTAACCTGCATTCATTCATAAGTACAATAAATTTCACTTTTAAGTAGTTTGTTTAAATTAGGCACTAGAAACAGCAATAAACTGTCAATAGTGTTTGGGTCACATGTCTGGCATAAACCCATTTTATTTATACACGTTCACTTTTGTGATTTTAACCTCATAGAAATTATATTAAAAATTTCATTTTTTCTTTAATATTTAGCATTCCGTCGTTTCATGTCCCTTTTTTGGTGAGATGGACTTCAGTCACAGGATAAAAAAAAAGATTTGTATTCTGTTGGCTATCGTCCTAATCTGACCTCAGCCCTGTTCACTCTCTTTTAGACAAACCTCAGTAGAGCTTTGCATATCCTCAGGCCCTGGTGTATTAAAGTTATGATTCATATGCAGCGGTAAACATATGAAACATGTCAGATGTGTTCTCCGTGGTACCACACCGGAGCGGGGCGGTCCCGTACAGGTGCCACCACATCCCCCGCCTCACCATTAATCGCTGCCATGTGACAGTTCAATCTACACAGGCCTGAGCCCAGCCGCCTGGTTACCACGGCAGGTCATTACCCCGTGTGGAAGCAGCCAATCGGATCAGCGATCAATGACAAAGGCCAGAGAGAGAGAGAGAGAGAGAGAGAGAGAGTGAAGGAGAGAGAGAGACAGAGAGAGAGACAGAGAGAGAGAGAGTGAAGGAGAGAGAGAGACAGAGAGGGAGAGAGAGAGAGAGAGAGTGAGAGAGATGGTATGAAAAGAGAGAGGGGAAGAGAGAGAGAGAGGGTATGAAAAGAGAGAAAGAGAGAAGGAGAGAGAGAGAGAGAGAGGGGGGAGATATAATAGGAAGTGGAGAGGAGGAATATGGAAAGAGAGAGATAGAGGGAAGGAGAAGAGAGAGAGAGGGGGTATGAAAAGAGAGAGAGAAAGAGTGAAGAAGAGAGAGAGAGGAGGAGAGAGAGGGGAGGGGTAAAGAGAGAGAGATAGAAAGAAGGAGAGAGAGAGAGAGAGAGAGAGAGAGAGAGTGAAGGAGAGAGAGAGACAGAGAGAGAGACAGAGAGAGAGAGTGAAGGAGAGAGAGAGACAGAGAGGGAGAGAGGGAGAGGAGAGATGGTATGAAAAGAGAGAGGGGAAGAGAGAGAGAGAGAGAGAGAGTATGAAAAGAGAGAAGAGAGAAGGAGAGAGAGAGGGGGGGGATATAATAGGAAGTGGAGAGGAGGAATATGGAAAGAGAGAGATAGAGGGAAGGAGAAGAGAGAGAGAGGGGGTATGAAAAGAGAGAGAGAAAGAGTGAAGAAGAGAGAGAGAGGAGGAGAGAGAGGGTAAAGAGAGAGATAGAAAGAAGGAGAGAAGTGGGGTTATGGAAAGAGAGAGAGAGAAGGGGAGGGAGGGAGGGAGAGAGAGAGAGAGAAATGGGAGAGAGAGAAGGAAGGAGAGAGAGATAGGAGAGAAAAGAGAAGGAAGGGAGAGAGATGGGAGAGAGAGAGATAGATGAGAGAGAGAGAAGGAGAGAAAGAGATAGGAGAGAAGAGAGAAGGAAGGAGAGAGAGATGGGAGAGAGAGAGATAGATAGGAGAGAAAGAGAAGGAAAGAGAGAGAGAGATAGGAGAGGAGAGTGAGTGAGAGAGACGGAGTGGAGAGAGAGCGAGAAGGGTGGGTGGAGAAGAATATGGATAAAGAGAGGGAGAAATGGAGGGTCAGAGAGAAACAGAGACATACAGGGTTGTCAAAGAGAGAGAGAAAGTCAACAAGGAAAGAGAAAGGGAGGCAAGAAGAAAAGTGAGATTGTAAAAGGAGAGAGAAAGAGTAAGCAAAAAAGAGGAGAATCGAAGAGAAAGAGAAGAAGAAAGGTAAAAGAGAAGAAGAAAAGGAGAGACAGACCATCAAAAAGAGAAAGTAAAAGAAAAAGAGACAGTCAAACAGAGGCTGAAAAAAAGAGCCAAAGAAAATGAAAGAAAGAAGAGAGTCAAAGTAGCAAGAGAGAGAAATGAAAGAGAGAGAAATGAAAGAGACAAAGAGACTCAAGGTGTTAAAAATTTAGAAAAATAAAGAAGAGAGACAAAGAGTCAAAGAGTGAAAAAAGAGCTAGACAGAGAGAGAGAGAGAGAGAGAGAGAGAGAGAGAGAGAGAGAGAGAGAGAGAGACAAGGAGACAGACAGAGAGAGAAAGAAGGGAGTTTGGGACATGGATGCAGGTAAAGTAGGTCCACAGGAGAAAGAGAGAGAGAGAGAGAGAGAGAGAGGACTGAAGGTCAGTTGTGGCGATGACAAACAGGCTGTCAGATTCGCACAAATGAAGAGATCCATCCAACAACAGGAAATACGACTTTTGCTCACACAAACACACACACACACAGAAGCCAGGGGACTTTAGAGTGAAGCATTGTTTTATGAATTCCATATATACAAGGTGTTTGGCAGTTTGCAGCGGCCTTTTAGTGGTCAGTTTGAGGGCCGGAGTCATAAAAGTAAAGAGCGACCATGAATAAGGAAAAGAACTGTTCGTGAAAATGGTACGAGTTCCCGTGGCGCTGCCCTGGCCGTCTGCTCGCTGTGTTACCACGGAAACAGTCTGTTCACTCAAGTTTAACCCAAATCAAAAGTGTAGCATGATCTGGTTCTGGGAAGAGAAAGTTGTGTCTTGATTGGTTGATTGATGAATGTGTAATGCTGTTAGTTGTGCATCTGTGGCTTGAATGTTCAGAAAATTTCCAGTTTTCACCTACCCCCTATGTCCTCCCACATTCCATGAGTTTGTTATTGTAACTTTTTTGGAAAATTGAGACTCCAAATGATATATGTTGAAATCTAACCATGTCAAATGCTGGTAGTTTGTGCATCTCATGCATGTCATGATTGCAAAATAAATGTTTCCATCTGTTTTGAGACACTCAATGGCTTTGGGCTAAAAATACTTGGGCTATTTAAAGTAACAACTTTCTGGAGGTGAAAAAAAGACTTGGCAACATGAGAAAATAGTATGATATTTTGTAAATTATTATTACTTGTTTAAAATAACACCATCGACAATCATCTGCTTTTTCAGAAGGTTGACACTGTGATTGGTTCAATCCAGCTGTCACTCACTCAGATGAGGACAAAAGCTTGAGCTTTAAGAGACTAGCCCTTCACAGCTGTAGGATGAACAGTAAACAAATGTGATTTGTTCTTATAAATGTGAGAACGTTCATGATTCTGCTGTCTGTCTCTCTGTCTGTCTTGATGGGAAAAAATAGACTTGATTTGCCAGATTTTAATATTATTGGAGCATCACTTGTACAGTTAAACTCAGTCTGGAACATTTTTTTATGGAGATAGAGGTTTTGTGCTATGCTTTGTAATACAGTGCAGCGCAAGCAGGGTTGCCCTAACTTTTTTCCTCAATGTCCAAAATTGGCAGATTTTTTCTTAAAAGGGCCAAAATCTATTGTTGAAAATCTATTGTTGATGATCTAATGTTGATGCTTGACGAGAACCAAACCTCATTTTGCTTTGCATTTAAACTGTTTATTTGAGAAGAGATGATGATTAAATTGTGTTTTATTTACTTGTTTTTACACTTGATTTGGTGTAATTTAACAGTCTTTTCAACACAAACTTGAGCACCCTTTGGACCCCCTGGTGGACAAGTTTGGCCCCTGGGCCCCACTTTGGGCACCACTGCTATAGCTAAAAAAACAAAAAACAAAAAAACAAGATGTCTTTGGAAATAAGCAGGAAATCATCATTCATCATCATTTTTTTTTAGTCCAACAATGAACAGATATGATAATAATTAAAAGTTATTTATTCAAGTATCTTCAATAGGAAACCTAATGACCAGTCAACTGTCTGTGTTTTCTATCACATAAGTTGTTGTGTTTCTATTTGAACACCTAATAGCTGATTCAGAATCAGTGATAATATAATGAAACAGTACTATTAAAGCCAACACAGTCTCTGGAGGAAACATAGATATGCACCGTAATGTCAAAAACGTACAATAAGCATGTTTTCACACCTTTTTTTTTACGTCAGTATGTTACGAAAAGCCAAAACGTAACATATTGACATTAAAAAAAAGGTGTGAAAATATGCGTATCGTACGTGTTTGACATTTCGTTGTATATCTACGTTTTCTTCTGAGACTGGGCTGAGTAAAACATGTGTAAAACAACCAAAGCACTAGCACAACATCATAACATGATTCAAATCTGTTCAAAACCAGCATACGTCTCCATTATCAGTCTGCTTGGCCAGGTTTCTCCTACAACAACACACTGTATCTCCCTTTTTTACCCCAGAGACGTACAGAGGTGGACATTTATTGTGCACTGTCCCTCCTACACATACTAAACACACACGCACTGAACACACAGCCCATTCCACTGAGTGATGATGACCCATTATGGAGCCGCCGACCTCCGACCTCCCCCGTCTTATAGATCACTCTGTGGCAGAATCATATTCCCTAATGCCAAGTTCCTGTCCGTCCGGCCGCCTATCTGTCAGACAGCCTCCCTCTGCGCTGACTTTCACACACCAGTTCATCCCAGACATCCCCGGCCTTGTTTATTTTAATAACAATCTAAGAAATGGTCCCTCTTTTTCCCCAAATGTTCACATGTAAAGTTATGGTCAGTCTGCAGATAGGAATCAAAGTGTCTTGTCTGAGAATTTGGTAAGATGGAAAAAGATATTAACTAGTTGTGCAGTGCAGTCCTTAAAACACATTTAAGACAGGATACAATATTGTTCTTGATGACGTTTGAATTAATTTATTTTAAATTACAGTATTGACTAAAAGAGACAGAAAAGCTGACTTCTGGAGTGATAATGGACGCATTTTTATATTTTTAATCGTGTTCTTAGTGTTCTCTTCAAAAAACACATGAAGTTCTACCTGTGAGATGCTATTCTTTCTCTTCTGAGCCTCAGAAAACACTCTCATGCACTACTGCTGTCTTGTATACATGAACTGCAAAGCAAAGAAGTGCAGTTTTGCAATGATTTATGCAAGAAATTTGCATTTGCATATTGCCTTGGAAAAAGCTGACTTCTTGCGGATTCTTTCCATGCACAGCTCTCGACCAGGATGCATCGGTCTTGAACACTTCTAAGCACTAAATGCAAACCACACTCAATCTGCCCAACTCCACTGATCTGATTGCCACTTGCTTTTTACAGCTTATAACACTGCAACAGTACAACAAATTCAGTTTGATATCCAAACAGATGCAATAGAAGACTAGTGCTAGTTATAATAAAAACTGGGGTACCCGATTTTTACACCACAAAATCAGAAGTATAGGACTTAATTTGTAATACTAGTTCCTAACTCAAACAAAGTCAAATGCATTCATTTGTGTGTACAATTATGACTTGAGAACAGTTCTTTTTCAGACAGCAAAGTGAAAGTGGAGTGGACCACCCAAACACAGCCAATCAGAGCGCTGCTTTTGACCCTTGATGAAAAGTTTTTGTTCATTTCAGTTATAGAACATTTTAATTTTGCAATGGTAATGTACCATTTGGCAGAAAAGAAAAGGTTTTATTATTTATACACAAAAGTGAGGTGCCCCAGCTTTAATTTATCCTGTGTAAGAGCACAGCATTATCTAGATTGTTTAGACACAAATTCCTGTAGTTCTCAGGACAGTGCATGTGCACTCTATATGCAGAAAGAGCTGCCACTGATTGACCAAGCTGGAGCAACAACTCCAGCCAGCGCTGTTGTCAGCTAACTACACAAGTTTATCAAAGCAAAAACAAAGGTTATGCTGCTAATTCAACATTTAAATGAAATTCGGTCCTACGACCCAAACGTTACATTCAGGTAAGTGAAAAAAACAGTGAGAAAAACAATTTCTCAAGCTTCAGGAGCCAGACGTCCATCACACTGGTTAAGACCTGATCCAAACAGCTAGCTCTCGTCTCGTCCCGTTTTGTTGTTCAAAGAAGCTTCCCCAGCTAACTAGATGGACAGCATCTCTTTCCGCATGGGGCATGCACAGTAAAGCAGAAAGTGACGTGGACCGATAATCCCTCTATTGAAAGCACGTAACTACTCCCACAACACTGTAAAATGCACTGTACTGCAACAAATTATACATTTGTCCAAATTTTCCTCCGGAGAACATGAGCAGCATATACCTTTACTTACTTTTTTATTCACACGGAGGCCTCTGCTTTGCAAAATAGACCTATGAAACTGTTTTATAGTAGCCTAATATATAAACTATATAATAATTGGATGTTGATGACATATTATTGTACATGCTATATTAGTCTTAATACATGATATGAGCCATAATAATATAAAATATAATATAGATGGATATATATTTTAAAACGCAGCACTTGACAAACTCTGAATCTGATAATTTCGGCCTAGCTCCACTTGAGTTGGGGACTCGTGCATAAGAACATCACGTTTAAGAAAAGTAAGACAGATTACGCTGAGACACAGGTGAAACATATGAACTATGGCTGTCTTTTGGCGCAATCTCTTCCCCTGCGCACCTCAAATTTGCATTCAATTATTTAGATTTCTCCGCGACACCTCCACACCTCAAAAGAGAAAAACAGTGTCAGCTTAAATTTCTGTACAAACATTGTGGTGTTGTGTTAATCCAATAGCCATGTTACACTGGGGTATTCACTGCTAATATGTTGTTGAGCCTGCTACCATTTGATCCCTGTCTTGACAAATGTGATTTGTTTGGTCTGATTTGATTAGCCCACTCAGCTCACACTCCACACTGCATATAAACCTCCAATACAAAAGAAACTGTGAAACTCTATTACAGGTATATCCTGCACAGCCGCTGACAAAATGCTGTTAATACAATTGTGATATTGCCTTGCCTGGGAAAGTCGTCCAGGGATTGAAACCAGTTTGCAAAGACACAAAGTGTAGGCCGTGTACTAAGGATGTTGGAAAGTTTGTACGATTTCTAAGTATTGTTTTGGTGTTTGATGTTGATTTGTATTGTGCTGCTGCAGAGTTCAGTAAATGACAGTTACATTGTTGTGGTGACTCGAGGAACAAGATGTAGAACAAGCGGAACACGGAGAAACTAAGCTGTAACTGGAGACGAGGAAGTTCGCTGTTTGACAGAAGTTGATCATAAATTGGAAGATCTGGAATTTACAGTAAATGCCTGATATACAACTGTATAATCAGGCTATGCTAAACTCAAGACACAAAGCCTTAATGATGAAAGAAGGTGAAGAAGACCTTATTTAACAGAATGTTCTATCTTGGCACAACAAAATTACTTTTTTATTTTATTTTGTTAACCTATGTTTAATATGTTGCTCAAGCTAAGTCTTTATGAGAAGTGCTTTACAGTTATGGTTTATTCATGGTGGTTTATTCAATTGCCTTTCATATTTGTGCTTAAAAATAGCCTAAATCTGTGTCCTTTTCTTATTAGGCCTATAATTATAAAATTATCATCCATTGATTTTGTTAAATGGCACCGTGTAACTTTTGTTCCTTTAGCTATATTGTTTTGTTCTCTGTCTTATTTGCATTAGACAGTGAATGAATGCGCAAAAAGTTGTACAATCTGCAGCAGGTGCGCTGACCAAAGATACAAAATGATCAAGATAATTTCTACAAAAGCGGACACGAAAACGCGCACGTTTGGAGTCCAAACGTGCGTACTGCAGCAGCGGCATTAGAGAACACGTGATTCCCTCACGCACACAGCCCAGTGAGCTATGAAACATTAGCGGATGTCTACGAAGTTGTGTGGGGTATCTATGCTATTGAACAGTGAAGGCCAGTCAAACAAGCCATGTTGATGAAGAATTGGATCAGCTACTGAACACAAGCAAAGATACAGCGCGGGAACCAGCACTGCGCGGGAACAAGTGGCCTGCTAACGACGCGCCTTGTTCGAGAGGCGCCTAGCTGCAGAGCTCTCAAGACCTGCACCTCAGATGCGTGCCAACCACGTGCCAACCGCCAAAAACACCACAAGAACAACAAAACCTCTCAAGTCCCATCCACCTGCCGCTGAAGAACCGTGCGGTTCCCTCTTGGCTCGCTCCGGATCCGTACACCTTGGACTCTGCAGCCAAGACTTTCTAAAGACGTGAAAATAAACGTGTGGAAGCCGAGGACGGACAGCTGCCGACAGGAAACGCGCCGAATATCATACAAGAGTCACTCTAAGGTAAGTGTGCCTTTTTATTAGCTTGGCCATGGATGATACATTGTAGGCAAGGCTTTTATATTAGCATGGCACATTGTAGCGTATGCTTTTATGCAGCAAACTCCCGCGCAACTTGTCTGATTTCCGTGGCAGATAATCATGCTGAGCGTCTATAGATCACGTAGGCCTTTTCATTTTGAAATAGGCCTATCGAATAAGTTAAGAGAGGTGGAAACGCCAAAGATCGCACTTGGAGTTTATCCGCTCGCTTGAGATGGGTTTAATTTTATGCGCATAACGACGGAAGCACAGTTTGAAAGGTGGAAATACAGGTATTCACATAAAATCATGAAGCAACAATAACCCACGGAACCCTCGGATTATAGGCCTACCTGCATCCGCGGCACTGAAGGAGGGACGGAGAACAAAGCAAACATAATCCCATCAAACTGTTGTTTAGTCCAAAATTCCATACGAGCAATACTAAAGCAGTAGTAGCCTAATACCTGGAGACTTTGAGGAACTGCAGATCTGCGCTGCTGATCTGAACCACAGATTTAAACCGTTTCTTCTTCGCGACGGTTTTCTTTTTTCCAGATACCGCCACCTGTTGTTTGGAAATTGTATTGAGGGAAAGCCACTTGCAACAAAAAGGACTTCTCAGTTCTGGAGTTTTGCACAGGTAGTAAATGGACCTCTTTCTATTTCTAAGCGGTTTTACTTTCCTACCTAAATACATTGAAATACGATAGGTCCATTTTAACCTTATTCACTTGTCCCAATGTGTCTGGCCAGGGACTATTAGTTTATTTATTTATTTTTCATACCAATCAAACCGCTACAGCCAAATGATCTATTAGGCTTATTAAATGTGCTGGAAATGTCTTCAACTCATTAGCTCCATGGTTTAGAAAAAAAATAATGACCAATATTGCAATATTTAGTTATTTTTGGAGGTCTTTTTTACACAGGGGTGGAGGACTGACTTGACTTGACTCGAGTCACACTTTTTATGACTTGTGACTAACTTGGCGTACGATCCCAAAAGATCTGACTTGTGACTTATCCCTTTGTGACTTGAGACTTGTCTTGGCTTGAGACTAATGACTTGATATGACTTGGGTACAATAATTGAGTTTTTTTGTTTGTTTGTTTGTTTTTGTGTGTGACAATTTGAATATTGAAACTACTTCTAATTAATATGATTTAATATAGTGTAAATGAAATTACCATACCATGTATGAATTGAAAACAACAGTAGAGGAGTTTTTCTTGCTAACAACAGTACAAAGAGAAAAACTGTATTTCACCTAACAATCATTTAAATCATGTACTATTTCATACATCATACATTTTCTTAAAAATGTATGAATTACCATGACTTGATGCCAATTCAATGACTTCACTTGCTTAGCAAAAAGCTGTGACTCGACTTGACCCTGATAACCCTCTGACTTGGACTTACAGTACTTGTGACTTAAATCTTATGACTTGAACATACTGTAGGTGATTTACTCCCTCTCCTTATTTTGCATGACAAATAGCAGCCTTTGCGATTTGTTAATTTGCTCTATGCATGGAACATCAGTTGGCTTGTTTTTGTTCAAAATAGTTAACTTCTGTACATACAAGCATTTCCTGTTAGCATTAGCGTTGGCATTTAGATACAAACACTTGTCTTATTAAACACACAAGTGTCCTATGGTGAATAATTCTTCTGATTTGTGAAGTTGGTAACACTTTATAATAATGTCCAGATACAAATCATTTATAAATGTTAGTTAACCATTAAGATAACATTATCTGATCATCAGTAAATGATTAGATAGTATTTATTGATAATGAGCAAACATTTGGCCCCTATTCTAAAGTAATGACCATTTATATGTTTTCCAAAAAAAAGAGTTGTTGACTATTTTGTACAAAAACAAGCCAATTCCAGTAGAATTTAGATTGAGTTAACTGTGCATTTCTATGACCTAAGATTGTCAGAATGTCAGTAACATCTCAAGTTAAAACTCCCACGCTCACCCACAGATTTCTGCACCAAAACTCAGGCCCTACAAAACCACTGAACCATGTTGCTCCTCTTGGGCGTCGGGCGACATTGGGTGGGTTGGATGTCACACGGTCAGACGGCTCTGAGACTCCCAGATCAAATCCAGGTATGATTTATGTCTGCTGTCCCACCCTTCAAACGTTCCCCTGCGCTGGAGCCTGTGCCACGTCCAACCACACGGGTGATTTGTCTCCGCACATGTGTGGGTGTGGAGGGTTCAAAGGCCAGCGTAATGAAAATGACCAGAGCTGTTTTAATTGTTGTATCTTTTTGGGTTAGACAGGAAGTGGGTCGGCAGGTCTGTCTGTCTGCCTGTCGGAGGGGTTCAGTGATTTAGTTAGTCAGACATTGTTTTGCTTTTTTAATTTTGATTTGTTATGCATGATGGTCAAGGTGCACACATTTTTTTTTTTCTTTGACCTATATCCATTGTGTAATATACTTGAATTATATCAAAGGATAGATGGTTTATATGGATTTCTTATGTTAAGCTAAGCTGTGTTGTTGGCTCATCATAAACTTAGGTTGAATTTTTATTGATGTATGCATATTTGAGGCTGTTTTTCCATTATTTGTTTTATCCTCCATGGAAACTATTTACTAAAATTATTCTATATAAGTCAAAGTTCCAAATAGTTCCAAAACGTTGATCCTTTTTAGTTATAGACATTAATTGGCACTACTACTTACTTTACAAAGGCAGTCCAATATAACTCACTACAGATGTTTGGAAACTAATTTAGTTTGAAGAGGTGATGGTTGATAGAATGCACCCAGTTGAAAATTTGTGAAATTATTGTTTATACGTTACAAAGCAATATACAAAGCTATCTGGAAATAGCCTACTTGCCTTTGCCCATCATCTGGACTGGCAATAACACATTCCTGTTGGATTGACTTAATAATGTCTGAATATCGACATAATATGCAAAAATAAATAGATAAATTATAATTTCCGTCGATATTGACAATAGCAGATCTGTCATAGTTGCTGCCATTATTACTAGTTCTTGAACTTAATCAGGCTATCAAATCTTTACTTAGTTGCAAGCAAAGATTGAAATCCCATATAAATTAAGCTTAAGATTTATGTTCTGTGAAGCTTTCTAATAGCTGCCCAACAAATACTTTTGCGTTGCTTATTCTCAAATCTTTGCTTAAAGCACTGATCACACAAGGTTTGTTAAATATCAAGCATGTCCTAACTGTGGCCCAAGGACCAAATGCAGCTTTCAGAATAATTTTTGTTGGTCTTCAGACTACCTTAAGAAGTGTCAAGTATTTTACTGTGTATTATGTTTTTTAGCCGAATATGTCTTGTGGCTCATTTGAACTTTTAACATTTAATGTATGGCCCAGATTGGCCCTCTATTTCAGTGTTTGCCAACCTATTTTAAGTCATGGCACACTTTTTGATTGAACATTTTTCGTGGGACACCACCCACTCCAACATGGCTGAATCAAATTATTTTGGAAAACAGAATTGTGTAGCAAATATTGTCTATTGGACTTTTAAGGGGCGGTATTTAGCATTTCAAGTGCACAGCTAGTTGCCTGCTTGATGTATTTTTGTGCTTAGATGGTTCTCTTTACTAGATATCTGCATGGAGAAGTGGGACAGGTCAGATCTGTGGAGAAGCAAAAATATGTGATTTTTTTTTCAACATTAGAAACATTACAGTCAAAGAAATTAAATCAAAACCTTTTGCTGGAAATATTGTTCCTTTATTATTATGTTTTTTAGTTTGTATTTGGTATTGTTTTTTTTATTATTCTTGGTGAAAAGTTGTTCCCAACACTCAAACGATAAATGATTGAATTAAATCAATCTTATTTTATAGATTAAATACTAAAAACTGATAAATTTTTCATGGCACACCTGGCATGGTCTTAAGGCACGCTAGTGTTCCCTGGCACTCTGGCTGAAAAACACTGCTTTATATAGTTTGTGTTTCAATGTGCGGCCCCTGTTGAATAAAGTTAGGACTCCTCTGTGAATTTTGCTTTAGTGCTTTTGTTTGTTTTGTCTACTCGATCCAGCAAAATGTCTTAGATCTTAGATTGGATAAGCATCAGTATCAGATTGATTCATCGCTTGAAAAAGGGTTAAATGTAAATACACTCAGAAGGCACAATGCTTATTACCTGCACAAGTATAGTGGTGTTTTGTCCATCTTAACATCTTACAAGTCCTAGTAGATGTCTTAAGGCTGAGCCATAATTCCCCTGGTCCAGGAGCAGTCCGGGTCATCTGACAGGGTTAAGCCTGTAAACTGTGAGAGGAACACTTCCATGTAATTACATTTATCATGTATAATTAGGAAGTTCTGTTCTGTCTGCACATGACGACCTTTGACCCCGAGAGTGACGAGTGCAGGCTGCTGCTGCCAGACGCTCAGACCCAAACAGTGCTCCTCTGCAGTCCTCCACAAACATGTTCTTTTTATTACACTTAACGTGGTTAGTTTAAGCATGCAAAGTAAACATTCACATGTCCAGCCTTTCCACAACATGTCTTTTAAAAATGAAAAAAATCTTAACAACATGGAAATAATTGTCAGCATGTTTAAGGGATCGTTTGACAAAATGATACATTATTTGCAGCAATGGAATACGCTAAAATCAACTTTGAAAACAAGAATGAGAGAAGCTTTTATTTGAACTCTACATGACCAAAAACGTGTATTTTAGTTGGTTAGTGTTCAAACGAATTTTAGAACTATAAAACATGAAAACTTTGAACTTTGCAAAGTTGGAGAGATACAAAATATTACAAAATATATTTTAAGGCCCAACCAGTGATGTCCTGATCTGATACTGGGATTGAATGTTGGCACTGATCCATGATATTTTGCTAGATCTGGTATCGTTTAGCTGATATTTGTTTTCTGCCTTAATCAGACAACGATGAGACTATTTGCTTGCTTATTTTGACCCATCTTACAATGCTTGAAATTGTATTCAAATAAGCAAGTAAATTGTTATTTGCATAATCAACTACAGTTACATAGTGCTATATGACCCATTTCCTAACAAGTTAACTGAGCTTTGAAAAGGGAAAATTGCGGTTGAATATTAGTTTTCATGATTACTCAGTTGTTGTTTTTTTGATGGAACTAGGCAACAAGGATGCATCATTCATTTAGAAGTTTTGTAGGTGTAGGTAAAACAACAAAACAAAAACAAAAAAACTCAAATGTGCCCATGCTTGAATGAATGAATGAATGAATGGGTTATTTATATAGCACATTTACCCAGAGAGATGTCTTTCCAAATTCTAGCCAAACCCCTACTCACTCAGTGATGGCAAGCAGCCCTGGGGTAGCTCAGCAGAACCTTCACACCTGGCACCTCAACCTCTGACCACCACCAAGCATTCCCTCACATACATGTCACTGGTTGGTTGCACAGAAGAAACCACACAGACACAGGGAGGAACATGCAAACTCCACACAGAAAGACCCGTGCTGCGTGCACAAATTCTCATGCTTCTTTCAAAGAAACACAGTTACATTTCTTCTAAGATAATTCATTTGATTGTCCCAACTCTGTTTTACCTTTATTGCGTTTACTTGTTGTTGGTTTCAAAAGAAATTCATGTTAGTGGTTAAGCTTTTCTCATGCCTTGATCTTGCAAACTTTTGGCACATCACTAGTACTAGTAAATGGATTGTATTTTATCATTATGGGACTATGTAGAAATATACTTAAGGGCATGCAAATAATAAGTATGCTAAATAAAGTAGCCAATTACTTTGACAATCAAAAACATAAACAAAACAGTGATCAGAACATCAATCTGTCAGTGCAAACAGATAAGATGACGTTTACAGGACTAATGACTTTATACAAGATAAAGACTTTCAAAGAAGTAGATGTATTTTTACCAGATACATTTTTGCAACTTTTCTTTCATTTTTTAATTTGATCACTTACTCTGGTTTAATACAATCTTCAATGTTCAAGTTTACCAACACTGCATTTCAATACTCTTTAGTGTCAAACGAGTGAGTAACATCATGATTACACAGAAATCACAACTTTTAAAACCACTGAACTGCTGCTTTACTCAAACATTCAGTCTCCCTAATTCACATCAGCTCTTTATCTCTGCGTCTCCAACGTCCTTCCCTTTCCTCCTCGCATCGCACCGGGACCCTTTTTGTGTTATAATTCGCACCTATTATTTCTGTCCCAGACGTTCATTAGTCATGTAGCTGTCAGACTCCAGCTGCAGGCGCTCCCCAGCAGAAACACAAAGAAAAAAAATCACACTTTTTCTTGCACATGGTCAGGTATGGAAGTCATCAAGTCAAGGGCAAAGGGCGAGCTCATTACCTGGCTCCGTTGCAAACTTTTTTGGGGGGGTGTTTTATGCCGTGCAATCCTCAAACGGGAGCGTAAAGGACAGTAATTATGGAGGTAGAAAGAGAATGGTGAAAGCAGAGTTGAACACAAGAAGCTAAATATTGTAGTAACCTCAAAAGGCATTTTTAGACCACTTTTTCTACTGTAGGAGTTGTTGTCAGTACCTTTGTCTTTGTCTCTGTTCATCTCCTTAGTTTAAGTGTGCATGATTGACAGATGGATTAGCCAACCAGGGATGTGCATAGTTTGCAAAATCAAAACACACATGGCTGCTAGCAAGGAAGAAAAAAATCCAAAAACAATAAAGTAGGATTATTGGATAGGATATTGTGATTTTTTGCCAATTCAAAGCAAGCACAAAACTCTTGATTGAAAAGTTGTAAAGTTTGATTTTTTTTTTTTTTTTCAAAATGACAGATGGCCAATGAGCTGCCTTGTTTCCTGTGAATTATGCAAATAGTAGAATAAATAAATAGGAGTAACTAGACCTATTCTTGCATCGAAGAAGTATGGGTTCTAGCGCTGTAGTCTTTTAGCCGATTAATCAGTGGATGGCATCTTAGTCAACCAAGATTGGTATTACTCAACCAAAACGCCCTGATCAGTTGGCTTGTATATTCAAAATATTGCAATTCTGTTCTTATGAGCATTTCCTTTTGGCACTAGCATTGAGATACAAACATGTCACTTTATAAACACACTTTGGTCTTTTGGTAATTTGACATGTTTTCTGCGACATCTACCATAAATTGCTGTTCACTACCTGATTTTCTGAACTTTTATTAATTTTAGACTGATGCGGTGAAAACCCCATAGAAAGGAATTGAACAGGAGATGTGCAAAGAGCTAATGAGGAGTTGTATTGAACATCAACAACAAGGAGTGGATTAGTTAAAGTTTAGGGACAGAATAATTTTTCTAATCTGCCTCTTTATATATACATACAATATTTTATTTTCTGTGTAATTTGTAGTATTTTCTAGCACAGTTTGGGTCAAATGAAAGGTGTAATTGGTCAACAGAAATGCGTCTTAGATCGACCAAGAATTTCTGTGGTCGACTACAGCCCTTGTGGGTTCTGGTTCCTAGTCAAATCTTGTCTGCTCCAAATCTGATATACAGTATTGTAAAAGTAACTGTTAAGATTAAATCAGTTTGCTGTGTGCTGTTTGCATTTTATGATGTAGTCTTTTCTTATTCATGTGTGGTTGTCGTGTGTTCTATTTGCTTGCTAGTGTATGCATGGCCTCTGGACATTGTGAAAAAGCACTTAAAACTCATTGTGGCAACCAAGATGAAGAGAATGTGTTTGGAAAGTTGCTGTTTGTAATTTGTTCTTTATGTCATTAGATAAAATGTGAGCCAACCATAAAATAAAATTGTGGGTAGCATGATAGTGTAGCAATTAGGATTCTTGCCTCGCAACAGGCCTTGCTGTGATCTGGTTTCCTCTACCACAAAACAACAAGCAAATTATACTAAGCTCCTCCCTTCTTTCCCTGAAAGAGAGATTCCGATCAGATCTGGTTAAATGAAGCTAAATAAGTAGGGAAAACAATGAAATCAATTAATTCTATCCAGTTGTAATGAAAAATGGAAGCGTCAGTCCATGAAAATGGTCATATTTCCTCCAAAAGTGAAAAACCACAATAGAAAACTACTTATTTAAAGTGATTTTAAAATGTATAGGTGGTGTCTACAGCTGTAGTCGACCAAAGAAATACTTGGTTGACTAAAAAAATGTGTTTTGTCAAGACTAGTTATTGCCAGTGTTGAATAAAGACAGTACTTGTATTGTGTACTTGTAAAGAGCATTTGTAATTAATCATGTTATTAAAATTAGCATCGAGAATCAAGTCTAGTATCCCAATTGAAATTTAATGTTTTGATCTGACCATTTATCTGACCTAGATTGTGCTCTAAAAACTAAAATGGAAAGGAGTTCATGCAAAAACAAAAAAACAATAACAACCCTAGTAGTGTCATTCAGTATAAGTCTTAAGTGTAACCCAGTGCATTGGCGTACACCACAAATCTATTCTAATTCTGTTTTTGTATTCCTGTCAAATCTTACAAGACCTTTTATGAATAGTTTATGTTTATTAAGAAAACAATCGCACTTAAAACTACACACAAATCATCCCAATAGTCAGTCAGTTCGTCAGTCCGGTTCATACATGTCCACCTTTTAGCAAACATAATATCCTGGTTAGACGCGAGGAAGCAGCGGTTAGTCCAGGGGTTACGACACTGTTAAAGTTCACCCTACACACACTCACTCACACTTCCACGCACACACTCACACAAGACCAATGGGTGTTGTCTGACATGAACCCAAAACATGTTTAAATAAAGCCATTAAACTGCGTCCAACAGAAGACCATTCATTCGCTCTTCCTCCGCTCGCTGACATGTGACAGAAAGCAAAGCAGAGGTGTTCGGGGGGCGGCAGAGGGGCGAAGGTGGGGGTCCCCGTCAGCTGGCAGCAGTCATTGGACAGTGCTGATCTGGACTGACAGGGGACATAAACAGTTAGGTCTGCGGTGAAGGGCCCCATTGTCCTGTGCCAGTGTGTGCGGTGGGGGTACGCGCAATGGAATGATCTAACATGTGTGCTTGTCTAATTGGCCGATCTGTCCCCCCGTGTCTCCGCGTCTGTCCCTTTCCTCTGTGACTCCTTCACCTTTTCCACTGCCTGATGCCCCCCAGACTCTGGAGGAAATGGTGGGATTTTTGTTGGTTTTTTAACGTGGAGATCTATGGCTAGATATTAGAGTGGTCACAATGGAGTATAAACTCTTGGTGTGAATAGTGACAATGTTTTGAATGTCTTATCTATCAGAACGGCCAAAAGTTTGTAGTGTTGTGGGATGATTTGTTCTATGTACACTTCTGGCACCACTACAAGACATGATACATTTAGGATGTTCAGGTTACAAGCTGAGCATCTTTGGGCACATATTTGTTAAAACTAGACCTGACCTGCAAATTTTGTATTGATTTTTTTGTTTAGGCAGTATTTGTGTAGCCTGGCTGGCGCCACCTAGTGCCTCGAAGGACTGCATACGGTTCTCGTAGCTTTTGATTAGTATGTTATTCTCATAGAAATAGCATTGATCACTGGCACATATGGTTATGCTCTACTTCCTGGACTACAAAATGACCAAAAAGTCCATAGATCAAACAAACCTCAGTGATGCGGCATCCGACAGTTTCCACCAAGTGAACTGCTTCACTTGGTTCACACTAGTCTGACGTCTATTACCAATGAGTTTGAAAAGTTCTTGAAATTTCCTAGATTGAGAATCAACTCCATGATAACGGTTCAGCCGTAATCCTAGTTGTGCCTGTATTTCGACATAATTTCCACTCTAATGTTGATCCAGAACGTCTCATAATGTTTGACAATTGATTCATATTTAGTCGTTTAGTTGTGACTTGCACTATAAATAACACAATATGATCAAATTTCTTTTGTTTAGAAAAGAAAAAAATAGCTATTTCACTCTTTACATTAGCATTGGTTGATATTGGATATCAACAGATGGTTAATTCCAAAATATCCCAGATCGGTATTGGAACTAAAAAAAGCTGGATTGGTGCATCCCTATCTGAGATAATATCAACAAGTTTGATATAAAGATATGCCTATTTTTTACATATTGATTAAATAGTAAAAAATGTAAAAAGAAATAATAAAAAGGCAAGTTTTACATTTTGTGTAAAACATTCAAATGGTTTTAAAGCATGCTAATTAAAAACATCTTTTTGATTGAGTGGCTTAGTATTGTTTGAATATTATTGTCGAAGTACACCAAAAAAAATATTTGTCCACAGTTCAGGCTGCTCTGTGCTAAACTAGTGACTCTCCTTATTTCTACACTCATCTCATTGCTTTTGGTTTGTCATTTTTACAATCTCCGATTTTAGCTAGATATTCAATTTTGTCTAATTTCTTGTCTCACTGCTGTGTATTTCAGACAGAATGCTTACACAGTATACTTAGATTAAAAGTACCAAGTGATAAGATCAAGACAGTATTATTAACTGACTTTATTCTTCAGTTAGATTTTTGCCAAACCACTGCTATACATTTTCACAATCCCATTTGTATTATATTAAACACGTTGGCTAATAACCATGAACGTAGAGTTATGAGTTTGGGGCATGTGTGCTGTGTTGTTGTGCTTTTAGAGGAGGCTGAGGTGTGCAGAGGATATGAGATCTTTGGGCCTGAGGTGGGGCTGCTCTGATGAGGTGTGGGAGACTTATAGACCAGAGGACAGAGTGACAGAGGTGCAGGCGACGTACCAGACGGTCAGCCCGGGTAGAGCCTGCACACCTCCAACAGCAGACTGCATGTGCTCATATGGAAAGTCATTGTAAGGTAGATCTGCAGTCATGTTCACACCTGCTTTGTGGACTGTATGGAGTCATATACACATCATGGCAAAATAACTCACTATGTTTCATTGACTCGCACATGCAGGTCATACTGTATCGTTGTTAATGAACCAAAGAATAGCAGAACCATAGAGTAGTAATGGTGGGTTTAAAAGTACCAGTGCAAGCATTGTGCATAGAGTATTAGATGTTTGTACTCATACTTCTTTATTAATACGTATTGTTAAGTCAACTGACAATCCTTTGCTAAAAATGGCTAGGGTAATGGAATTTGATTGACAAAGCGTTTGTGTTACTTTACGTCTGCCTTTGTTTATGTTCACTAAGACAATACAGAAAGTCAATCTAGATTCAATAGAGAAAAAAAAAGTTTAAGGAGACTAAAAATGTAATGCAATTGCTACATTGCTAATTGTTTATATTTCTTAAAACTTCTTCTATAACTAGTTAATAATATAGCATTTAGTCTTGTTTTAGTTGCATCATAGTTTAGCTCCTTTAAATCAATTCAAATAAGGTCCAATAACATTTTCTAATTTGCATGTTCTACCTGTGTCTGCATAGTTTTTTTTCTAGGTGCTCTGGTTTCCGTTACCACTAAAAACTTATACAATAGGCCCCACCTCTCTCCCCTAAAAGTGAAACCGATCTTTGCAGGATTTTCCTGGTTGAATAGATAATAAAAATATAAATTGTATTGTTTCACGTGTGGCACACGTTTACATGGGGACACTAATAAGTAACAAAATAGTCTTTACACAATTTTAACCTATATGTTAGCAACTTGTTTCCTAATCTATTATCCATCTGTGCTACTACCAGAGTATAGAGCTAAATAGACATTTTGGCACTGCAGCACCACATTCACCTGTTACCCATGCAGTCTTGCATGGTTCTCTTTTTGGTCAATTCCTGTACAAGCAGTGCTTCTTTTGAAAAAAAAAAAAAAAAAAATCTATTTCTACGTTCACGAGTCTGCTATGGATATGCACAACTCAAAGAGTACTCTCAGAGGCCCAAGAAAACCTTAGCTGCTTCTCTTGATATCCTCTTGTTGCACCGGCAGCAATGTACAAACATAAAAGTGGAATCACATTAGACAAATGGCATGAGTAAGAAAATAATCAAATACAAAATCACTCAACTAAAGAGTTTTTGTGTTGTGATTTAATAGCAAGGCATCAGTATTATTGGAAGATGAAGTAGCAGCTATTCATTTTTGAGTGTAATTTCTGTATGTTTAATTGACCTCAATAGAACCAAGATGTCTTCCAAATCTGAAATAAATATGATTTCAGCCTAAAATCACACCCCTAAGATGACAAATAGTAAGGAGTCCTAGTAAATCTAGAAATACGACATGTAAAGCTAAAATGATCTGATGCTGTCAAAATCTTATCTTGTTCTCGTTGACTTGTGTGTCGTTTTATCTTTTGTAACACATAATGGACGTGATGGTTGCAGTTTCTCCTGATAGAAGCGTCTGGCACACATTGAAGGGCTTATGTCTCTCTCTCTCTTCCTCAGTAGTCCTGTGTCTGTTTATTGTAGATGGGAATGTTTGCAGTCTTCCTGAAGCCAAACAAACAGCAGAAGTGTGAGCTGATTCTAAAATAATCCTCCAGCATTTTAGCACTTCAACACTGCAACGGCCTCTTCAACTATTTGTTCGTTTTGCACTTAAAAGTCACTTAAGAGTCCAGTGTGGTTCTGGATGGTTTATGTCTCCCCTCAGAATAAATAAATGGTTTAGCTTGGCTGCTGAGTAGATGGTATAACTTAATGGATAGTAGTGATAACTTATAAATCGATGTGAAAAGCAGAGAAAGGGGCGGATATTTCTGCTATTGGAGTTTGATTGCTGAAAGGTGCAGTAAGTAACATGTCTCTATACTCTTGCTGTGGAATATTTCGGGTAAAACATTTTCATGGAAACAAGCAGAGGAGTTTAACTTTCTTGATCATCGGAAAAGATACCCAAGAGCAGATCATAAATATCACTTTATGACGGTCATTAGGAATATTTTGATCGTTGTTATATACATTTGGATTTGTTTTATAATTGTGAATAGGCTGTATGTAGCTCCAATAAGATGTGGAGCATGTGTACATGTGTTGACTATGTGTTAGTAGTCTTTTTGTACTCAGGATTTAAATTGAAACCAGGAAATTGTTCATATGATATGGCCAAGATCTGTAATCATAGCCATATCATCAATCAATGTTTTGAGAAAAAATAAAAATCTGTACATCCTAATTAATATTTCCTTAAAACTTTCATTGTGTAGTTGAGAAAAAGCGGCTTCAATCACCCATGTACTATACTTGTATTCAGTTATTATAGTGCTTAACTTTTCCCATACAGACTGCGAGGTGAGTTTGGTCCGAGACGTGTGAGTTTCTTGTGACGCGTCTCGTACACCAGCTGCAGTCCACTGTGGTCTGTATTTGCCCAAAGCCGCGTAGATTCACGTTTATTCTCACGAGAATGCTCGTATGACTTGAAAGTCGTATCAGACCGTTGCGACAAAAATAGACTCTCTATAGATTCTTTTTGCACACTCACTCGACTCTTGGACGTGCGCTTGCACTGCTCTTTGGTTTGTGTACAACGGCGCATTGGTTTGAAGCACTTTCTACATCTTGCAAGAGCTGCATGGGTCTCGCCTCGCACCAAACTCGCACTTAGTGTAAGACAGAGGTAAAAGACTGAATTGTACAAGATCCCCTAGAAAAGTGCTTCTCAAAGTGGGGTCCTGGGCCCCTGAGAGCCTCAGGACTTCTGCGGGGGGTCTGCAAAATTTACTTATAGCGATGCACCTGTCTAGTGTTTTCATTTCCAATACCAATTTCAATGGCAGTGGTTTTAAGTATTTGCCAATACCGGATATTGGCTGATACGGGCGCAGAGCCTGAAAATATATATATTTTTTAACTTGTCAAAACTCAGTTAGAAATTGTTCATTTAAAGCTACGTAACTGTATTTAATTGTGCTGATAACAACTTAACAACTTTGTGAAAAATTTCAAACATTATGAGACACAAGTCTTACATCTAATTACAGTTAAACTGATATTATGGGACAGATTCTCAATAGTGCAAAAGTTCACGGATTGGCGCCGATATTCAATTCCAGTATCAGATCAGTCCACACAAAAAGCATACATGAAGGATGAGTTTGAAATGACCTTTACATAATTCAACTGATCAAGTTACTACTTTAAATTTAAAGTCCACAGACAAGATCATCTTGTTTTTTTTTTTGTTTTTTTTGCATCTTAATCTGAAAGAAGGAACATTCTGTATGTAAAATATAATTGGAAGAATCTTAGGGGAAACAGGGGGGGCTGCAGTGCTAAGAGTTTGGGAAAGGCAGCCCTAGACTTTCAGAAGAAGTTTCACAACAGTCATTTGATACACTGAATAAACAAAAACGGTTATGCTGTATATCAAGGATTATCGTTTTTTTAAAATGTATGCATCCCGGGGGCTTGTCTTCATAAATATATTTAAACACAATATAAAGAATATTTAAATATCCCTCTTTGCAGTTTTTAGATCACAGTGAAATGAGTGATGTGTAACTGTTTGAGATGCTAATCCTGCTTTAGGCTAACCTGATGCATTCACCCTATTCACCGCTGCCTTGCATCTAGTTACAGTAACCACATTTACAAAAGGTGTTTGCAGGTTAGAATAAACATCTGATTTGACCATTTTCCTTTATCATGCTCATCTTCCATTATATCATTCTTCTGCATCTCTTCTTTGTCGATCACTAAACTCTATCATAAACACATTGTCCCACCATGGCTTCTATCTGTCCGGCCTATCTCTCCTCTTGGAGCCTGACGGGGCATTAGCGTATGTATACATGCATCACATAAAGGCCGCACAATGGCCGGCGGAGGGATAGATGTCCGTGGTGAGTCCAGATAAGAGCCACAAAGAGCCTACACTAAGCCCTGTCACCTCCGGGCCCCTCACCTGTTCATCTCTCACCCACGAGCACTCGACCATCACGGCCTGATTGTTCGGGCCGTGTGCGTATGTGCCTGTGTGTCTTGTGTGTGTGTGTAAGGGAAATGGATGCTGTGGTTATCTTTTTTTATTTTGAAATTTGTTGTGTTGTTACTGTTCCTGAGCCCCGTCTGTTTGTACTCATGTTACAAAAGTGGAAAGCGTAATTTAGTGACAGGTTTGATGGAAATGTGAGTTTTGATTTTGATTGTTAAATAGGAATAAAGCATGTTTTTGTTGGACTAAAGGGATGTAACAAAATGCAAAACTCACAATACAATAGTTTTTCGATTTGAAGCTCACAATTATTATTATTTATTATGTCATTACAATATTACAGTGTAGGCACACAATATTGAGATTATGCTTACAATAATAAACATAAAAGGCATATTTTTTAATCATTCAGCGATTTATTTTCTTGGTGCAGATTTAGAGCTAAATTGCTCTCTCTCCGTATTGGCTTTAAGGTCTTGTTTTTTGTTTGTTTATTAAAATATTTAATTTTTTTTATTTTTAATAAAATGTGTGTTATTCTTACACTATTTATGCTTGTCAAGTGATGATGTCAATATACTGTATATTGTGACACGTTTGGTCTCACGATATCACAGTATTTTCCAATATTGTTACATCCCTACTAAAAAATGCTTACTATGAATAGACTTTGCATCACAAAATTAACTTTGTGGTTCACAGAAGAATTTTTTTCTGCTTGTTTAACTGGTTAGATTTTCAGAAAAAAATGTGCTTATCGCTGCAAATCCTAGCTTTCTTCCATATTTCTAGCTTGTTTGTTTGATCCTGTTTTATTATTGCTATGTATAACAGACAGTTCAACTGGACAAGAGGGTTACTTCTGAGTCCAACCTATACATTATATGGCAGTTAATAGTTCTTAACCTGCTCCATGGAATTAAGCAGTTTAACAATAAATTTGTTAAATTTCTGTACAAGTCCCTGAAACTCATTTTGAATACAAACATCATTCAGGCCCAGGTTGAAACCAACTTCACCGCGTCTCATATTTACCAAAGCGTATTTAGACAGTCTTTAATATCTGATGCTCTTTTATGCCCAGCTTGTTCTCACTAGTGTCAATTGAATATCAGAAACCAAGGCCTCAGTTTTTCAAAGAGTCCAACCCTTTGTTTGTGCTCCAAAGGCTTTCACTTTCAGTTTGCATTTTAGTCTACTGGGTCAGGTGTTTTAACTTTTTTTTTTGTTGTAAATTGGTAAACTTAACACTTTTCATTAAAAAAGTATATGATAAATGCAGCACTTGAAAAAATTAGACCAATAAAGAATTTTAGTTCTAATCAGGAGCCAAATGCAGCTCTCTGATTGGCTGAGCTTAGGTGGTTCTCTCCAGTTTCACTTGTTTTTAAGCTGTGATTGCAACCAAAATAAACACGTCGATATTAACCATGTGTCGAAGGATTTATGAGAGGAAATAGTCAGATTTTAAAACCAGCTTTCCTACCTTTCAAAGAGAAAAACTATCTCACCAAAAGTCGTAAGGCACCACATGCACTCTTCAAAGCACAAAGTCACCACTACGCATCACTTTTAACAGTTCGCTTGACTCTCCTCCTGTTACCTTGCCTGCCGCTTGTGGGAAACACGGAGGAGATGAGGCCTTAAAAACAGATCATTGTCCGCCTCCTAGATTAAAGCTGGAGAATGTGGCGCATTGTCCGGTGAATGGTCCCACCTTCCTGCTGTCACTCAAACGCCGCTCCGAGCCCTACTTCATGTCTAAGAGGCTTATCTGCGCTGAAAGACCCCTGGCTGCTGCGCGGACAGAGGACGTAATCAAGCGTGTTTTTTGCCCTCCTCTCGGCGGGATAGGGACCTGCTGCATGTGGGGGGTGAGGTAGTGAGGGGTAAGGTGGGTGGACAGTGGGACAGCTGCGGGACAACCTCAACTCATGGTTTGTCTCAGTTTGGGATGGGAGAGTTTGGCAAAAAACAAAATATATTTATATATCTTACTAGTCTTTCCATAATGACTGCATATTTATCAGTTCATGGCGACCTTGTATTTTTCTATTGATAAAGGTGCCTGCATAGACCTGTGCAAATATTTAACATTTCAATTATGAGTTACTATAGTTGAGTAATCAGGCTTCCATTTGCAGTGGCATTACATTTGACTTGAGCAGCATTTTAGAAATGTTTTAAAGGTGCACTACATAATTTTGTGGAGGTGAAAAGTCACCTACACAATTCAATAGAATTGGAAAGCTAAAATGCCACTTTGGGACATTCTGAATGGGGATAAATACATTTTATATTGTAAAAAATTTCCTAATGGACCCACTTTTTTAACAAATATGAGTGGGCCTTCCTCCTAGCCAAATTGTGGCCACACAAGCATGTTTAAAGTAAAAACACATATATTTTTTATTTTTATTTTTTTTTTTAGTGTAGCAAAGACATAAATGAAAAAAAAAAAACACCTAACAAAAATCATGCATTTAATCAAGTTTGTTTTTAGCTAAAATGTGCACAGTGCCCTTTCAAAGTCTCGAACAGGGCTATTCAACTTTTTTTTTCCCCCATGGGACAGAAAATATTCCTAAAGCTATCAGTTTAAACATTGCCTAAACTGGAAAACTGGACTCTATTTGGTTTTCCCCTAAACTGGTCGGACCAGTTTTGCTGCTGTTTACATGCAAGAGGGTAAACTGATTACCCTGGAGAGACATGTCCTGCTGTGTCAGATTCACTGCTTCATAATTCAGACTGCATTATGTTGATTTACCTAAATATTGTTTACTATTAGTAAGTATTTGTAATATTGTGTGTAAAAATACACACTGATCTTTTTGAGACAGGTGGGACTGTCCTAAACATTAGATCTTTGTTAAACATGTAGGACTGTGTTAAGGATGTACGCAGTTAAATGTGAGGCTGTGTGTTCCACGTTGTGCAGGGAGCTTTCTGTTGTAAAAGTGTTAACTTTATTGTTGAAATGTGGAGGGGCCAGGGCTTGAGAGCATGCTCAGTTGCATTTGTCCAGCTGCAGACCGATTGTCTGTTTACATGAGTCTGAAATCAGACTACAATCGGTCGGGACCACGTCCGCCAACTGGCTTTCCGAAAACCGGTTTACAGCTCCCGGGTTTACATGCACTTTGGAAAACTGGTTTAAATTGGACTAGGCTAGTTATCTGGCCTATTCCTGGCCTCCAGGTAAACGCCCTGACAGTTGGATGTTAGACTAAAACTAAGGCTAAATTAAGACAAAAACTCGTCCACAATCAAACTCAAAAAATAATTTATATATTTTCTAATGTTTCTGAAGATGGGTTGTAGGCCAGATTTAGTTGGTTTGATGGTCTCATCTAGCCCCCGGGCCTTACGTTGAATAGCCCTGGTCTAGAATTTCACTTGACCAAACGTTGAGCCATACTGATAACAATTATTAAAGTTGTGATTACTGTTCTCGCCTTTAATCCCACATCCTTAGTTGTTGCCTTGATGGAGGCGGGACGGCGCGGAGGGAGGAGTGAGGGGAGGACTCGGTGGTATACAGGGGGTGATTATGCGTGGGACGTGTCCAGGGACCAGAAGCTTGTATGGGGATGATCAGCAGCAGGCTCGCTCATGAGGTCCTCTCTTTGTGTGCTGTTGTTTGAAAAGGGGAAAGTTTAAGTGGTGCACACATTCAGGGCTGAGGGCTGTCCATGATGGGGAGGGCTGGAGATAAGCCGTAGGTCCACATGACACTGCTTACGTGTAGGCGTTTGTTATTGCAACGCATTCAGTAAACCATTAGGAAACTGTTTAATGGAGACAGGGACTTTGTATTGTATACTGTAGCATGAGATCACTATTTTACCTTTTTTTTTGTCAATGTGAACGGCATTATTATTAAGTATAACAATCACTGTAATCACATATTATAATAATATTAATATGTTTTTCAAGACACTCAAATATGAGACAAACAAGATAAAAAAATAAATAAAACTTTGGATATTTAAAATATTAATCAATATTTGGGCTGCAACTAACAATTATTTTAGTAATTGATAAGATGGACAATTTTTCTTTCAATTTATCTATGTTGCTTGAGGTCATCTCAAAGATGTAGATTTTAGGGTTGTCAAAAGTATAAGAAATCTGATAATATTCAATACTAAAACTGGTTTTACTCATCGATACTTCAAAAAATAACAGGACACAGTTTTATATTTTCTGAGGAGTTTGATGTAATGTTGAGCTTAATCAAAGCTTAAGACCAAAATGTTAAAAATCTCATTTTATTGTGTACAAATTGGACGTTAAAAGAGCATTTTTAATAATTGTAGTATCTTAATTAGTATCAAGAGTCAAGAACATTCCCTAACAAAATAACAATGACAACACTAGGCTCAGGCAGACTAGTTTTTACATCAAAAACCATACATTTACAATGGATTTGATCATAACATGATCATTTAAATGGACTCTAATGACCTCTGACTTACATCAATACAATATGCAGATTTTTTTTTTAATTATTATTATATATTTTTTTATCCCCAGTTATTTACAGTGTTACATTTTTGGCTCATCATAAAAATAGAAAACAACCTAATGTTTGTCACATCTTTTTACCATAGTGGGATGGAACTGACATGGAACTGATGGTTTATTTTATGTTTAATTTATGTTTTTTGTTTCTCTAGTGTTGACACCTAGTAAGCATTTGTGTTTCAAGAGTTAAAAGAACATCAGTTGAGATTACATTAAAAAAAGTTACATTTCAAGTGCATGATACATCAGTTATATTAGCCGTCCCATTAAAATCCTAATAAGGATAATACATTTTTTTTTGGTTAATTTTGTGAAATGTTCTAAAGTAGTTCATGCAGCGGTAGTCATGTTTAAACTGTGGGCTGACTTGAATATGTACTGTTGCACATTTATTTCAAGCAAATGCAACAATTTCATTTCCTCAGCATCATTATAGTTACCTTCTGGAGCACGAGCCATGTGTCTAATTTGCCCTGTGATCCTGGGGAGCTCCTCCTGTGTCAGAGGTGGAGTGGCTGCGGACCTCCAGAGCAGAGCCAGGTCAGGCAGGCAGAGGGAGACATGAGAGAGGGAAGAGTTAAGTGAAGTGGGCCAGCTGTGAGGAGCCCCTCGGACGTCCATTTGGACAGACTGCCCCATGCTGAGATGTGGTACATCCCAACAACATACAACAAGTCCCAAAGTGCTGGTAAAATGCACAAATGTGAATAGAAATAGTCTGCACATCGTTCTGGACTCCATCTGTCCAGTGGGATTCTGTGGTATCTTGTGGTGTCCTGCAGTGTCTTGTGGTGTCCTGTGGTGTCCTGCAGTTTCCTGTGGTGTCCTGCCATGTCATGCAGTGCTCAGACAGACAACAAAGTCTTCAGTCCAACAATGTGTGCATAGCAATAATAATTCATATACATATTGGCATTATTCATATTCAGATATTCTATTCAAACAACAGCACCAGAATGCCTTTGTCTGTTTCAAGAGGATGAAAATCGGATTGTGCACATTTGAATGGTAAATACAAAATGATTCATGGGAATGATTGCTACATATCAGTGATTCACAGAATACAATGTGCTCACGCACCCAAGAGTGATAGGTGCCACATTGTGAGGAGCCGCAGAGTGGATTTGAAGCTCCTTTTTCAGTAAACATTTAAAAGAGTAGAGCAGTGAACAAAGGCGTTAAGAAGGGCCTGTTTTGTTGGGCCTTTTTGAACCTAAATAGGCGGTCTGCCTGACCGAGGCCTTGGCTTCAAAGTATTATCCCACACATGCAATTACCATTTCTATCAACTCAGAGAAAGATTATGCTTTTTGGGTGTTCTTCTGCGTTTCTTCCAGTGGATTCACTTGGTGAATGTGACACGTTTTGTGTCTCCCACCCTCTATTGAATGAGAAACTTCTCTATTCTGAGAGTGAGCGGAGGAGAGTCCTACACCAGGATGAATAGACACTGAATCTTTCAAGGTTAGGACTTAACCTTCTCTCTCTAATTCATCTTCAAACTTGCGTCTGAATCCAATCAATATCAGATGATTGGTAAACAATGCGCAGTGTCTGATAGGCAGGTACCAAGGGCTCTCAATGGGATTGCAAATGCTTTGTGCGTCTGCAGTCGCTTTTGCTCTAAAGCACTGTCACAAAAAGTGAAATTACCATTCGCTTGGAATGATGCCATTCATCTTTGTCAGAGCGCCAAGCTCAGCACGCAGACCGCTCCCTTCAAATTAATTCCTTGTTTTGCATCAGCTGAATTTGCCCAAATCCAGGAGGATAGCTCGGCCTACACCTCTCCTGCATTCTTTAATTTGGCAATTCAAGCTGATTTCACTATGCACAAGGTCCCACTGCTTTATTTGCTGCCTAATTCACAAAGAGAAAGGAAATAGATATGAAAATAAGTTGTAAAATAAGATAAATCTGGGGAGAATATGCACGCATCAGTCTGGGCGTGTTCTGAGCAGAGTTAGGATGGAATAATACATATGAGTTCTGAGAGCCTGCTGCCACTGCGCTCTTGTCAATTTGTCATGTGCTGTTTCTGCTGTACAAAGGTAATGTGGTCCCACAGGCTGGTACCTGACTGTGTAACAGAGAGTATGAGCATTACCGCGTCTGAGGGGCTCATTTGTTATCCTGCAGATGCAACCATCTACTTTTACTTTTACACTGCCATTTACCAGCCTTTTTCATCATGTGCTAGCTTAAATAGGCACACTACAAATCACTTTGAATACCTCTATAAAACTTGATTGTTTATCCATACTTTTCATGTTGGAAATGTCTTTCTAAACCTTCCGCAGTCGTGCTCTCAACTTTTCAGTGGTCACATCTTCATTGCTTGGTCTTCCCAGAGCATGTATAGATGCTATCTCCAGACCGGAATGACACAGAGATGAGTTTTTAAAGAGCGGGTTGTCCTCTTTCTCTCTCTGACCGACTTCAAGCTCTAAAAATGGTCCCAAAGCTAATGTATGGTTATGTGGTCCCCATGACCGCTGATTTGTGATCTGCAGTGTTTTTGTTTATGGAACGAGACTTATTTGCCCCGTCTTATCGTGGCAGATGGACAGCGTGGCCTGACAGGGTTTATTTAGATGTTTTCTTTTTTTAAACAGCACAAACTATGATGGAGTGCAATTACCAGGAATGTAGAGTGAAGCCCTGGGGTTAAAAGGGCCTTTTCCTGTCTGCCTCCCCGCCATGAATACACCAGTGTCTCTCTACTTATGGTGATGTACGTTTAGTTTAGACAGGCTTCTGCGGTGTCCAGGAGCAGACCAGATCTACGCTGTCAGGAAGACGGAGAGTTGGGCTTTTGAAAGTAGTTTATGCAATTTAAAGTCAATGAATGGACACAATTTAGTTGTGTGTCCCATAGGGCTGGGCGATCTGGGAAAAAATATAATCACGATTTTTTTTCTCATATCGATCGATCTCAATTTTCGATTCGATTTAGCCTAACCTTTTCAAAAACAAATGAAAAATGCCATTCATGAACATAAACTAAACTAAAACTTTTATTATGTACCATTTATGATATTTTTTTGAAGCTTTATATCATTATTCTGTCTCTAAGATTGACTTTTGCTCCAAACTACACATTTTTATTGACAAAAGTTCCGTTTTCGATCTTTCGATTCAAAACCCACCACCAAATAATTGACGATTCGTTTCGATTCGATCTCGATCTCTCGATTTTACGATTAATGGCACAGCCCTAGTGTCCCACTTCTTTAAAGAATGTTAATTCACAGAATACCAGAAATAGTAGTTTATTTAAAAATGGAAGTAATAGAAGTTAAAAAAAAAAAACTAACTTGAAATACAACCTGTAACAGGAACTAAGAAATACAGAAATAGAAGGTTTGTAACTCTGGAAAGACCTGATAAAATGTTTAAGTCCCACAATTCCGATATGTTTTCAATTGTATTAAGCCTAACTAGAATACACTTAATGGCTTTATGCTAAACAACAATATAATAGCTAGAGCTGGGCAATAAATAACATTTCAGATAATTCTGTGATAGTTGTTTTGAAGGTAAGCAAAATGGAATATTGAGTATAATGTTTATAGTGAAAATGTTACAAAAATAGTTGTTTAAAGTTTCATTATTGTAATAGTTCAAATAAGTGTAGGAGATGTTTTAGTCAACTGATCATTCATTGGTGTCTTTGTTGCCAAATTTTATATTAGTTACAAAGCACAGTGCATTTTTTTTTTAATGAAAAGTAATTTAGCATCCAAACCCCTGAGTTTGTGGTCTTGACAGGGCAATTTGGGTCAAATATTTGGTCAGAACAGTGAGAAACTCTCTGGTTTTGAGAAAGTTGAACCCTTTTGTTGACTAATTGACTAATTGACTCATACATGTGTTAAGTTGACCAAAATGTCTACAGCCTAATTTTTCTGATCATTAAACTTCTACTAATACATTTAAAGATGTGTTTGAACATTTTCCGATTGGTTATAATATTGTCAAAATATCATAATCAATCTATGCTAAAAAATTATATTGCCCAGCCCTATTTTCGGCTTTTATGTAGTTTAAAGGGAATTTAATCGAGTATTTTAAGAGAATGTATAAAAAAAAGTTTATATTTCAGTCATTCCTGGGTCAATTTGCATTTCTCAAGCTCACTGCACTAAGAATATAACACAATAAGCTACTGTTTACTTCCTCTGACTAAGAAATGTTAGTGGGATCAATCCTTCAGCCGCACAAAAAAGACAAAATGGCACTATGGAGGGACTCATGAAAAGAAATTTAGTCACATAAAATTTATAGTTGTTGCTTTGGGAATAGAAAAAGCTATTTTAGTCACTACACTGACAACAATTGATATGAGATATCGAAAAAAAGGTATTGAAACCAAAAAACTGTATCAGTGCATCCCTAGTTCTTTCTTTTTTTTTTTTTATTGTCATTCAGCACTACACAATATGAATCTTCTTGAATAGTAGGGGTGTAACGGTATACATGGTCGTAGTGAATCGTTTCGGTACAGCACGTTCGGTTCGGTGCACGTGTGTACCGTTTCAATACTATTTTATGTAAATAAATGTGATTTTGCGCGACCGGGGCGGAACTGTTCACGCACGGCATGTTTCTACACGGACAGTATTAAGTGATGCAGCGCTAGCTTATATTTTGTGTTTTTTTTAAACGTCTACCTTGGACTTTTATTCATCCGCGCTGCTTACTTGATGCCAAGTGAATACTTCTGATGGATTTACATGTCTCCGCGCTCGTAAACACTTCAGAATCATCGCGGGACAAAGACGAACATTTGAACTCACCGCTACCGCCGCGTCCCAGTCACCTGTAGCACACGCAGTCACAACTACAAGGCTTTCTGTGAGTAAAATCCTGCACAAACACCGCTCCTTGTGAAAAAAGTCCATCGCCACATTCACATGTCCGCTCGATAGATATGTGTTGATCAAAAAGGACTGTCTCAAAGGCTCCAAAAAACTTAAGCTGCTTCTATGAGCTTCCTCTTGATTCAGCGCCACACTGCACCACGTCATAAGCCACTGTTCAGCAACATTAGAATCACGCACTGAGCAAATACAAGCAAAAATAAATAAATTAAATTAAATTAAATTAAAATAAATAAATACAAAAAAATACAGATTTAGTGAGTTTTTTAAACATAAATAAATAAATACAAGCTCAATCTAAATAGATTTTGTTTCTTTGAGATATTCCTGCTGCAGGGTATCAGCGTTAAATTAATATTAATAGAATATTGTTGCTTTTACAGTGAAATGTACAAATATTGTTTTCTTTTTAAACATAAAACCTGAACTGAAAGTGTACCGAAAAATACCGAACCGACAACTGTGAAAACTGAAAACCGAACCGAATATGATTTTAGCGTACCGTTACACCCCTATTGAATAGGCACATAACCTTTTTGCATTGCCTTTTACATTGCTTGTAAATGTGCACTAGATTTCAGATATTCAAACTCTATTGGACTAGATTACATTGGTTTCTATATGAAACTTCAAGCTCCGCTCCCCAGATCTTTCTCCTAAGCATTTCCGTCATCATCTCATCACACTGCCAACTATCTCATGACTTTACATTATTGCATATATTCTCCAGTTGTGCTATTTTACCATTTCAGATCCGGGCAAGACAGTTAAGCCTCGCTGTAGATAAATGGACCGAAGCTTGGAGAGTCCCCCTTCACCTCAGACACCTGCACCTCTCCACATCCCTCCATCAAGCACTCGTTTTGTCCCCGGGGCCGCGCCATTGTCCCCTGAAGAGCCCTCCAGATTTGGCCCCTGAATTGCCTCACTGTGCTTCTCCAAGTGGATGCAAACCAGGGAGACAGACAAAAAACGGGCAGATTCCAAAGCTTTGCAAACCCTCTTGGCATTCCCTAGATAAAAAGAAGGGCCCGATTCAACCCTGCACTCTCAATCCTACTCCAGAACCTCCCAGTAGTGGAGAGGGGACAAGAGAGGGGTGCAGGGGTGGTCTGACGGGGTCACGCAAGTTGCTTGGGTGGCTGGCTGCTGGTCAGTCACTTTTACTGAGTGACTTGTGGAGGCGACATATCATGCAATCCTTTATTTCTACTTAAGGTAAAAGTACTCTTCCTTAAAAAAAGTCAGATAGGAAAAGTCAGTCTTTTAGATAATTAACAATAGCTTTTTTCCCCCCAATTGTGTTTTTGGTTCTCATCATTATTTTACTCAAAGTTTTATTTTGATAGATTTGCAGCTTGTTGGAGTAATCCAGTTTGAACTCAAGCATATAAAGTGTACACAAAAGATTAATGTAGTGAACATTTGCTGATTGATAACACATCATAAATTAGGAGTTTGATTCTAGATTTTTACAATATATTTTTTTTATTGTTCACTTTAATAGCTCTAGGATAAGTATATTCCAACTACGCTTCAAGGGCAAATTAGAAATGGACCTAATGTTGTTGAATTGATCCAAAATTGCCATATCAGCAGTTGTGGTAGGGTTAGGGTAGGGTTAGAGAGTACAGTGGCTAGTACTCTCTCCTCAAAGCATGAAGCTTGCGAGTTTGACTCCCTTTTTGTGTGGAGTTGGCATGTTTCTCCTTGTAGGTGGGTGTGTTTTATCTGGGCGCTCCGGTTTTACTCACTAAACCAAACTATGCATGTTGGGTAAAATCCTCCTGATCAAACCTAGCAAGTAGATTCTAAGATGGATTCCTGAGCGCATTGAAGGATGGGTCAAATTCAGTATTTCTCTTGCTTTTTGTGTGTTTGATTGAAGCCTAAACTGAAAGCATAGTATGAGTTCAGTTTACCCTATGCATAAACATCCATTTGAGTTTCTCAGTATTAGGGCTGCAGCTATTGATTATTATAGTAATTGATTTTTCTATTGATTATTTACTTCGATGAATCAAGTAATCTATTGACTTTTTAACATTTTTTATGAGGGTAATAAGAATATTCTGAACAACAATTACTTTTTTCATTGCACATAAAAAACTGCAACCTTTCACCTTATACACAAGTTAATATAACAAGTGAGTCCCATTTCACCATCTTATTGATATAATTTCCACATACATGCGGGAAGTGTGTTGAGACTAGGCTCTGAGAGCTTATTGCGTATTCTTGACGTATTACTAGATTCAAGATTAACTCCACAAACATCTACAGGCACAGAGTTTTGACCCAAAGTTGATGTTTCATCTCAATTATCACATAGGTCCCAAATGTGACAGACTGGCACCGGAGCTATAAGCTACACAAACTATGAATATGTAATACACTACAGTTCTGAGCGCTGTGTCTTCAGTTAGTGGTTCGATTTAGCCTACGCAACTTTGTCCCTCGTGAGAGACTCTGCTTGTTTTATAATCACGACTCTCCTTTCTATTACAACTGTGCTGTAGTTGCAGCAGCAGTGTGGTAAAAAGTTCTGTGTGAATTGAAACAAGTGCTGCATAGTTCCGCCGAAACGCACACTGCAGATCCGCGCTGAATCAGACAAAACAAATAATCAAAGCTTTTTAGTAACCAAATTAATGAATTTTCTTGATGAATTGTTTAAACCGTACTTAATATGTTGAACATTACCAAAACATGACCCTCGAGGAACCTTTCACTTTGTGTTTGGAGAAGTTTGGAGAATCCTGGTCTATATTTCCAGTAGGGGTGTGAATTGCCCTGAATCTGGCGATTCGATTCGTATCACGATTCACACCTCACAATTCAATTAATCCCGATTAATCCCGATACTGACACAAACGATTATATATTGCAATTAATTGATAATTATTTCTGTTTTTATAGATCTATACTATTAAAGAACACTTAAAAAACAAAATGTTATGAAATACAATTTATTTCACTTTTGTAAAGTATATTACCAACAATAAATTCAAGTAACAAGTTGCATAATGATCTTTAAAGTTAGGGTAGCTAACTTCTTTACTTGCAAATTAGTAAACTTTGTGTTTATTCATTAATCAAAAATGAGTTTTAAGAATCGATTCAGACACATTTTGAATCGATGCGAGAATTGCGCATTAAGGAATCACGATTAATTGCCGAATCGATTTTTTTTAACACCCCTAATTTCCAGTCCAGTGTGCACAAGTATTGTATTGTATTTACTTATAAGTGTTTCTTGCTTTAATTTTTTTTTTTTTTTTTTGTAACAATAAATCTAAGCCCAATTTTCTTACTTCACGAACAATCGGCTATGCTTTCAAACTTTACGCCAACAAAAATAAGTAAATCCAATTAGACAAATGTTCGGATTTGACTGTGATCTTAACTTGAGTGGACTTTGGCAGTGCGGTGGTCTGACAGAAAGGAGTGGGCGGAGGAGGAAGTGCAGAATGATTCCCTCCTGGTTGTCTGTTGGCCCTGTCTGGACTATATTTAACCACACTGACAAGATTGATGTTTCAGAGGGAGTTCTCAGCTAACCTAAATGAAGCCATTATGCTCCCGTCTTTTGGCAGATTGGGTTAAACTGAAAGAAAAACACAGACTGGACACAGAATGGCTAGTTCATGATCAGGACTTCACAAAGAATGAATGGACAGAACACGAGAGACTAGAGCAACAGTTTGGATGTTATTTTTACAACAAGAACTACATTATGGTAAAGCAGCTTAAAGGACACGTAGTTGTTTGTATTGTTATTGCTAAACTCTGCTTTTAAGACCCTTTGCTTGGCATCTTATGTTTTAAGAATTTAAAATGATGTGATATAAGCACTTTTTTTTGCTTTTAAAATACACATACTCTATTGATAGGCAGAGGAAAGGAGCACATGGAAAAATAAACAAAGGCTAGCTTTCAACCTACTGATAAAGTTGCAGATATAGACGGCAGAAATGCTCAGAACTAGTAATGTGCAGTGAGTCTTCGTCTAGTGACTCCTAAAGTAATGCTCCCCCTTTGGGTTTCTTGTGCCAATAGACTCATCAAACAGCCAAAATGTTCTTTTCTTTTTCTTACTTACAACTTACTAAGGCAAGGGTGGGCGATTATTTTTTTCCCAAGGGTGGAGGACCGGATCGTGGTCATTGGTGTAACAAATTCAGATTATTGCAGCAGTTTTTTGTAAGACATAGGCATTTTAATCTATTATGTTGATCATTTGTTGTGATGCATAGTAGGACAGCAAGCAATGACCCGTGCATAGCTAAGGTAATTTTTTTAAATTTTTTTTATTTAACCAGGAAAGTCCCATTGAGATTCGAAGATCTCTTTTACAAGGGAGTCCTGGCCAAGAGGCTTCAACAACACAACACAAAACATTTTAAAACAAACAAAAAGACATAATTAAAAAACGTTAAAAACAGTTACAGGTAATAAAACAAAGAAATAAAACAATAACGCTTATTCTCCAAAATGTGCCGGGGGCCACATTGAAACAGTCTAAGGAGGTCCGTACAAAAGCAATAAAATGCACTTAAAAATCGTTTACATTGCCAAAATATACAGTATCAAAAATACATAACCATCACATAGACTTATTACGGCGCTCCATAGTACTCACGAAAAAAAAAATATTTATCTCGTAATTACGAGATAAGATCTCGTAATTACGAGATAACTTTCTCGTAATTACGAGATAGTTTTCTCGTAATTACGAGATAATTTTCTCGTAATTACGAGATAATTTAAATGGCTTTTCCCACATTCTGTATACCCACACGCTTCGTATAGGCTAAGCTAGTGACTTTATCCACAACGAGTAGTCTTTTCTGTGCTAGCTTGATGTTTCTAAATAGCTAAGATGTACTTGTGGATTTCGTTATGTTAAATTAAGTGCCTGTGGTCTTCACTGCAATGTTTACGGTCGACAAAAAGTATGAAAATAGCCAATAACGTGACTGTCAACTCACGCTACAGTTAGCATGCTATTATAAAGACGGCCAGTGTGTGGAGCTGTTCACCCACCAGAAAGAAGCTAGTGGTAATCGGCAGGTTTTTTAAATAAAACTCGATCTTCTTGACTGTTGACAGTCAGTCTCATTCATCCTTAGAAATGTGCGGCAGTTTTTCTGTGGCTCCAGCGTCTGGTTTTCAATTTATTTGGCCATAAAGGAGAGAAGTGCTGCAACAGACTTGCCACATACGGGCATTTTTGCAGTACCCACCCACTCTGGGTGATCCATGCGGAAGTGTAGCAAATGTGCAGCATTTCTCTTCTTTTTGGCCAAATAAATTGAAAACTAGACGCTGGAGCCACAGAAAAACTGCCGCACATTTCTAAGGATGAGTGAGACTGACTGTCAACAGTCAAGAAGATCGAGTTTTATTTAAAAAACCTGCCGATCACCACTAGCTTCTTTCTGGTGGGTGAACAGCTCCACACACTGGCCGTCTTTATAATAGCATGCTAACTGTAGCGTGAGTTGACAGTCACGTTATTGGCTATTTTCATACTTTTTGTCGACCGTAAACATTGCAGTGAAGACCACAGACACTTAATTTAACATAACGAAATCCACAAGCACATCTTAGCTATTTAGAAACATCAAGCTAGCACAGAAAAGACTACTCGTTGTGGATAAAGTCACTAGCTTAGCCTATACGAAGCGTGTGGATATACAGAATGTGGGAAAAGCCTTTTAAATTATCTCGTAATTACGAGAAAATTATCTCGTAATTACGAGAAAACTATCTCGTAATTACGAGAAAGTTATCTCGTAATTACGAGATCTTATCTCGTAATTACGAGATAAATATTTTTTTTTCGTGAGTACTATGGAGCGCCGTACTTATAAAGATGCTTAACAGTGTAAACTGTTCCATGTTTCTGCTTAAAAATGTATCAGGCAATAGAGGAAAAACACATTTTCATATTTTTTTCATCATTTATAATCATTGCACTTACTTAAACAGTCCATGAACACTTACATTTACAAATGCGTCTGTTTTTTTTTGTTGTTTTTTTTTTACTTTTGCCGTAAATAAGAGCTCATCAATTGTAGCAGCAACTCATGTCACTCGCTTCGTGTAGCGGTAGGCAAGTTTTCGTTGTGATGTTACATTGCTGTTTTTCACTAATAGTTGCAAAATGTACTTGTGTCTGTGGTCTGTCTTAGTATCAAAGACAATTATGAAATATAGTGTATAATTTCCCAAACTGTGGTATGTGAGCTGCTTCTGGTGATATTTTTGGCCCTGTGAAGTTTGGCTTTTTGTTTAATTTAGAGGCATATGACTTGTCATTTTAGACACATTTTTTTATTAACCCTTTAATAACTATTTTGTTCATTTGAAATACAGTCTAGTTCAGAGGTGTCCAAACTTTTTTTCTTCAGCGGGTCAAAATAACTTTTTTTTTCTCAAAGGGCCAATATCAAGGATTTTGCAGTGTGTTGAGCATTGTAGCATTTCGAGTTTTGAGTTTTTTTGCAACAAAAGTAATTAAAGTGATTCAGCAGCAGAATAAAACAGTTTTGATGTACTTTGACAATCTTTTCAACTAATAATATAATCAAACAGACATTTTAACAAATCTCAGCACTTCTTTGCGGGCCAAACTAAACCCCTTGGAGGGCAGATTTTGGCCCCCGGGCCTCTCTTTGGGCACCACAGATCTAGTTTCTGCAGTCTAAAGTATCTAAACTGTTTGTATTACTTTATACAACTTCTGCTGCTGGAGTTTGGAGACTGAGAGCCTGCAATAACTTGTTGCAGAATAGCTACTTTGACACTAAAAGGGTTAAGAGATAACTCACCCTCAGTTTAGTTTGAGTTTTAAATGCAGACTTGGATCTAGAAAGCGAAATATTGTAGTATCTTAAATGGTACTTGTTGTGAAAAGTTTGAAAACCACTGCTCTCGTGTAAATCTTTCTAAGTCATAATAATAGAGGAAACCATACCTTGTCTTTATTACAACTAAACTGTATCATCATATAGTTGTCATTGTCTTTTTGTGGTCATGAACAGAAAGTATCCATTGTACCGTACAGTAATATTCAAACAAAACACTTAACAGCCCTTTGTGGCACACAGACCTACCCCCCGTCGCCTCGTGGTCGGGCCGGTACAGCCCTGGTGCGGCGTGGTGTGGAGGAGTTGGAAGTGATTAGGGAGAAATACGCCTGTCTCCCCACAATGTCAGTAATAGGCAGCAGCACATCAAAGTCCGGCCTGTCACGACGATGCCGATCAAACCCGCCCCCATCTGGAAGCCATAAGTGACTTTTGGCTCATTTAAAACCTCTTAAAACACAGGGACCAGACGGGCTCCTGTGTCAGCTCCGCACCTCCATGTGTCTCCACGCTCCTGCAAACTGTCCACCGGCCCGAGAGCTTCCATGTTTGAAAGTCCGCCCATGTGGTTCGCATTTGTGCATTAGGCCGCTAATTTTTGATGATTAATGTTTTCAGTCACACTTTGAGTCTTGTTTTTACAGACCTTTTGCAGGAATAACGGCTATTAAATGGCACTGATCCTATTTAGACACTCGGATATGCTGGTTTCTCTTAAGTCTTCTAACAGATCTGCGGACATGTGTGGCTAATCAGGATTTCACACTATGACACTCTATATCTGTATTCTTTACTGTTAAAAGTCAGACCTGAATATTTCATTCTGGATATTATGTGTAGATTACTAAACAAAAGGTAAAGGTGGTTTAATGCCTTGTCCACACAAAGCAAAAACAAGGATATTTTTTTAAACGAATTGCACAAATATGGAGCTGTTTTAAGATTTGTGAGTGTCCACATGCAATGCCTGTAACTGACCAGAGTGTGGCGCTGTGACACTGACACAGAAAGTCACAGAACTAGAGGAAGACTTGATACTGAGCATGCGCAGAAAAGTTGTTGAATGTAAACAGAAACCTGGCGGAGATTTTTTTTAAACTCAGCAAATATTTTGACTAAACAACATGGATCTAAAACCTACTGAAGAGACAGAGAAAGTAGATTTATGCCTTAGATGTCTTTGGAAGATTTTGACAAAACTTCCAATCAAAGTTAATAGAGATTGTAGTGGATTTATTTATTTTTTCCCTGTCCTCTGGGGTTTATAGACCAATGAAACTGGAGATGTTCACAGTGAACATCATATAAAGGTCAGTACATTCTGCGGACGAGACGTGACTCTGGGCAGTGATGGAATTATGTAAAAAAAAGTTTTGGATACAGCGTAACTATGGAGAGGCTAAACCAGAGTTTTGAAATCTTTTCACTCTGGGACCTGGTTTCAGAAATATTCATTTTCAGTGTTCTGAAACTTCTGCTTCATGTGGACGATGTGTGGTTTAGGTCAAATATTGGTTCTGAAACTTGGCCTCATGTGGACAAGGCATAAAATTGTATATTATTTTGGAAGTTCTCAGTTCTTTGTATTTGTATCATGAGACCAGGGCCCTTTACTACAAACGTTGCTGAACTTATCCTGGGTAAGTTCCTCTTACCCGAGTTGACTAACCCAGACATGAGCCACTCTAGACAAGTTGTACTATGAAACGAGTTCACAACTCAATCTGTTAACCCAGGATTTTATCAATGAAGCCGTGTGCATCATGAAACATTTATTAGATCAAACAGCTTAGTCTATTTTTTCTAAGTCAAAGTAGTACGTAAAGACGCACAGCCAAATGTGCACAAAGTGTATAAATATAAGTAATATAAGTCATTCAATATTTCTTGACTATGAGAGCAAATATTAACTATCATGCAGAATGATTACTGTTCACATACTGTATAAGATCTCATTGCTTCTCTTTATACATCTGTGTGCATCGCATTCAAATAAAAGAAATGGCCTACTCATCTTTCCCCTCTCTTCCCTCTCGCTTTCTTCACAAAAGCCTCAATTCTCATCTCTGACTTGTCAGTGACTCGTCATCTTCTCTCATTTGGGAACTAAATCTGGTAATCTTAAACAGGTTCTGAGTTTACCACATGTTGCCAGATCAACCCTGACTGAAAGTGATCCAGTTTCGCACCACTACACCAGGTTTAATCCAGAACCCCAATTCAAACTTTGTAGTATAGAACTCTGGCAAGAATGTGCTGGAACCGATTCCTAGGGCCTTGCATGTTCTTCCCATGTCTGTGTAGGTTTCCTCTCCGGTTTTCGTCTGTGTCAACATTTTGTATATTCCTTAGTATCAAAATCAAGTTTAAAATGATAACCACAAATTATTGCATATTGTTTAACTTTTAAGATTATGATGGAACAATCTAGGAGTGTATCTTTGTAATCAGACATAATAATATTATTCGTCCAGGAAAAGTTTGTGCTGTGTATGTCAGCACTGTCAGATCTTGCTGTTGCGATAGTGACACTGGTGCACGCTGAAACAATGCTACAAAATGTTTCTGTCTCCCCTGCTCACTCGACTGTGTTGAGCGGACTTGTGGATACACATATTATCTTTCCAAACACAGGTCAACCATGCTATAAGTGCATTTTAATTGGCTTTGCGCCACCTTTCTAAAGCAAACAGCTGGTGCATGTGCTGACTGACGACTGGACAGTGATCAACTTGTGGGAAGGGGTCACAAAACATGTAAGGAAGTAAGGTTTAGTTGTATAGCGTATTTCACAGACAGTGTCACAAAACAAAGTGCTTCAAAGTGAGAAGAACCCCTCCAGCCACCACTGAGCTTCAAAGCGTTCCCTCATTTGGCTTACTTGCATTTTGCTCTTGTTACACTATGCTAAACATCTCTAGCAGTTTAGTGTGCCTTTTGTTGTTCATAAATACACTGCTCCTGTTTTTGATGAGCTGCATTCAAAGTTCATGCTCAAGCAGCCCAGTGTAGTTTGATGTTTGAGCTTTCCGGTTTCTCCAGCCAACCCAAGACATGCATTATAGGTAGGGGTGTACTGTTCCAATACTAGAATCAGTGCCGATCCAGGAAATGTTGCTGGATCGAGTATCGGCTCCATGATATTGGTTCAGCCGATACCCTAGTTGTGCCTTTAATTGGACGTAATGAGACTTATTTACTGGCTGGTGTTGATCCAGAATGTCTCTTAATTGTTGACATTTTATTTATTATAAGTTGTGACTTTCACTATAAATAAATTGCATAACACAAAATGATCAAATTTCTTGTTTTGAAAAAGAAGAAAAAGCTATTTCAGTCCTTACACTATTGGTTGATTTCAGGTATCGACAGATACTTAATTCCAAAGTATCGGAATTGGAACTGAAAAAGCTGGATTGGTGCATCCTAGGGAAAATCTTCTAGGCAAGTAAGACTGGGCGGCTTGAGAAAAAAAAAAATATTGCTTACAAAATTTTGCAGACATTTTAAATTTGAATAAGATTCAAATATGTAAAAGACATGTTTTTGTATATTTCTGTTGATTTGGCATAACATTGTCTGAATATACATCACACAACCTACTTGTACCTCGCAAATCTCCTGATATACCTAACAATTAAAATATGAATGTTCATTGAGATTGACCAAATTTAGAATCTCGATCTAACAATCTTACACTTTTTGGCAAAGTTCTAGCGAGTGGTTCCTTGGAGTGCCCAAAAAGAGGTAACGCAGTAATCTATGTAAATAGAATAAACTACTAAAATAAGATTTTTGAGCAAATTATTGGTCTAAGCTGACATTTTAGATATAGATACAGTGGCAGCTAATAATTTCCTACATAGTTTGTTATAATGGCATAAACTTTTTTGCATTTTTAGTCTTTCTGAGTGGTTGGACGAATCCGTTGCCAGACTGTTTAGCTGATCAAGAATTCCTTTGATCTACAATAGCTCTACTAAATAATCAGTATTAAAATGACACAAATGTTTTTAGTCTAGCATCAATAAAAGGACACCATGAGACAATAGTGTTCCAATTATTAATACATAAGAAATGCCAAAATTGAGAGATCCATCTACTTTATATATGGGCACAAATGCAAAAACCCACATGTCATAAAACCTCCATGCGGTAGAGACACTTGGAGGGGAACTTTCTAACTGCAGCGAGCTCATGGAGCAAAGCCCTTTAAAAGTATTCATTTTACAAGAACCCCGAAACCCGCTCTTAACATAGCCAACTGTAGGCTCATAAAATCTATACACATCCATTATAAAACAGCCAAGCCTTATGCGTTTCGGTACCTCCCTTATCCCCACTGGAAGACTTTGCAGCACAAAGAAACGCAGTCTTCACTTCAACCTCATTAACTAGTTATAATAAACTAAACAATGTGTCCGAGATGGCTGGCTGCTCTGGTGCCTCTCCCCCCGGGCATGGCAGATTTACTTGGGTTCGGATGGGCCAGTGGTGGTGGTGGTGGTGGCGTTCCCATGACTCCAGCAGCTGGTGTCATGATGATGGATGGGGCAGGTTGGAGGGGGCTGCCATTTGCCCTCCTGTGGGATGTCCCGTGCACTGACAGGGGTATTGTGGCACCGGGCCCGCGCTGGTGTGCCGATCCACCCGCTGGCACCACCACACAGGGCCAGATAAAATGCACTGGATGGTTAGTCGATGAGGAGATGGGAGAAGTTATGGTGAATGTGTCTTGTCTTGTAATGAGGAATGTAAGAAAAGTATTCAAGTTTATTTAGAGCTTTATTTTCAGTAGTTTCACTAATGTGAGCTTTTAAATGATTCACTTTGATGAGTTTAGGAGTGCTTTTCACAAATGTTAGAGCCAAGATCAAGTATTGGTGGCATGACAAAGTTAGTATTAACTAGCCTTGGTCTTTCTACATTTGAACAATGGATACAATAATGCCATACTGGGACCAGCTCTCTGGGTTCTATGTTTTCACAAACAAAATGCACAGATAAGAGTGCAAACTCATTTTCACTTGAATAGCTTCTCTACAGTATGTCTGTGTTACAAGTTATACCTGTAATAAAATTTGTATTTGAAGAGTCAGTTGCAATACAAATATCTTCATTTTGAAAAAAAAAAAAAAAATGTCCACAATGCTTTTTTTTTTCTTTTTTTTTTTCTTCAACTAATATTTCAATGCTGAGTGTTTTTTTTTATTAAAAGAAGGAGCACATTTGTCCTAGTTTTCACTAGGTTTAGATGCAATGTGGTCAAATATCTCTTTGTGGCTCCATTTTAAAGTTAGTGTGAAAACCTTGCGCTGTTCCTGTGATGTCTGTGACCCGTGTATATTTGACTATATTATTTTTGTGCACATTTTTTACAATGTTTAGGACTAATTATTCCCGTCAATATTTATCCTATCAATACGAAATAAAAACTGATCCAGAGTTTGGACTGTTTTCTTTTTGTTACAGCTGCTCAAAGATACGCTACTGAACCCTTTATGAACATTCCCAAGACCGCGAGACTGACAGTTTGATCTCGCGAGATTTCGTACCACGATTGTGATTGAATATGAATGTAGGTGATGAACACATTGGATATATCTTCAGTATTGTTAGTGTTCTGTTCGATTTAAATTTGTCACAACTTTACTTTTTTTTTTTTTTAATGACGGATCATACACAAAGCAATTGCATCTACATGTCATATTTTTTGCTTCTGCTGCTGCTAACATGTTTAACTCCCAACTGTAGCAGAAACCTACTTCAAGTCTGCTCTCTAAAAAACACAACTATCAGAAATTGCATCTGATTCCAGTTTAAATATTTCTCTTTGAAATAAGAACATTTCAAGCCCTGACGGTATCTCTCTGGAGCAGCTTGCCCAATACTGTCCACATTTCCTCAGCGTCCGTCTTGTTAAATGCTCTGTTAGGTCAGAGGTCATTTAAATAGTGTGATAAGATAGAAGCCCCCAGACAGACTCAGAGTGCGGACTTGTAATGACCGTGACCTCCTAACAATGTTTATAAACAGGATGTCATTTACACTGGGAACGGGCCCGCTTTCACAATGACTTTTGTCCAGCCCGAGTACACCAGAGCCCAGAGCGTATGAACGGAGACGAGGCGCGGCTCACAAGTTATGATAACATTAAAAAAAAAAAAAAAAAAAACTCACACACTTTCAAAATTCTTCCAAGATCTCGCCCCAGCTGCCCTTTTCGGCCCAAACAACATCCAGGTTAGCTTGGTCACATCAGATAAGCGCGGGCTAATGTGATGAAACTTGCGTCTTGGCGTGGTCGCGGTGCTAATACGCCGCTAAGTGCACCGGACTGTCAGCTCTCATTGTGTGCGAGGCCTTCCTTGTAATTAGTGTCCTCAGCGGGCAGGAAGCAGGGCTGAGCTGGACTAATCTGTCAGAGAGGCCAGACCATCCTCAGCCACTGTTTCCTCAGATAAACCCGCCGTGCTCTTTATCTGAGCGCAGGGCACACCACAGGGGGTTTGGGAAGCCCCTAGTGCTTCTGTTATTGCTTCTTCTCTATCTACATGTTGTACCAGAGATAGGATTATGCAGAAGAGAGAACTTTTGGCGGCTACTGAGAGTTGTAATTGTATTGGATGTAACCATCTTCAGCTGGAGATAGAGAACGTGACAGCTGCTTTGAGTTATGGATATAGATGTGTTTATGTCTGTGGGACGATGCCCTGCGGAGCCAGATAACCTAGAAGTAAAACATTACACAGTATGGCATAAAGCTTTGTCTCACACTTTTCTTTACCTACCTATAGAGCTAAACAGATAAATATGTTTACTTAGTTCTATGTCGTATTGCTACGCCCTCTACGGGCTTCGCTATTGGCTAACACCCGAGGCAGCGCCTCGCACCTGAAGATCAAACAATGTACCGCTCCAATCATGAGACGTGGTTCCCCCACTGGCCGTATATAAGCCCTGTCCACTATCGCTCGCCTCTTTTCACTCAGCACTTGAAGATCTCTTACATGTCTTTAAGAAGATTTACTCTCTACAATCAAGATTAGGGATTCGCCGTACTCACCAGCTCGAAGATTGTCACCCTCCGGTGTCGAGCACCGTGGGTACGGCAGATGTGAGACCCTCTTCTCCCCGAGGACCGTCTGTTTCCCTCTGCCTCTGTTGGCAGCACAACACAGGGATAAGACCGCCCCGTCTGCTGCTCGCTTCCCAGGGAGAAGCGAGAGTGGCGCCGTGGCTTCATGAGCCCCGAATCCCCGGAGCATCTCGGTCCGGACCCGGAGATGTCCGAGGGGAAGACCGTGCCTCCGGTCCGTGCTGCAGCCTTGCCGAGCAAGGCTCCAGCGCCTCCTTCCCTCCGGATTGTCCCCCTATGAAGAAGACATGGCGTTCCTCTTCTCCCGCGGCTGCTGCTTGGCGCCAACACCGTGTGCCAGCATACCGGCCGTATCGCTGTGTGCACTGGTGCAGCGAGTCGGGGGCTCCATCCATCGAGGACGGGATCAGTTTGGCTCTGCTTCCCTCTTCCTCGCTCTGATCTGGCGGTAAGCCTCTATTCCAGCCCGAGACAGGCTGACGGCGGTGTCGTGTATCGCTGCTATGCTAATGCTACACGGTCATAGCACTAGCTAGCTACTAGCGCAGGACGGGATCAGTCTGGCTCTGCTTCCCTCTTCCTCGCTCTGATCTGGCGGTAAGCCTCTATTCCAGCCCGAGACAGGCTGACGGCGGTGTCGTGTATCGCTGCTATGCTAATGCTACACAGGCCGTAGCATTAGCTAGCAACTAGCTAGCTACTAGCGCAGGACGGGATCAGTCTGGCTCTGCTTCCCTCTTCCTCGCTCTGATCTGGCGGTAAGCCTCTATTCCAGCCCGAGACAGGCTGACGACTGTATTGTGTACAGCTGTTATGCTAATGCTGCACAGGCCGTAGCATTAGCTAGCAACTAGCGCAGGGCCTAGTTAGCTNGCTTATGTAATGTATATGTATCACTGGTGTCAAGGTGTTTCTAACTAACTAACTATTAGACTTGAAGTCAATAATAATTTGTTCAGAACTGTTTGAAACAAGAAACATGTAGATCTCTACAATAAATATATAATCAATGTGTGAAAATGTATAAAATTAAGGTTAAAATCCTCGAATCAAGCAATTTTAGCTTGTGTACAGTGTACAGCTTGAACTGTGCAAGCAGCTAACGTTAGCAACTTTACAGCTTCACAGCTAATGTTAGCATCTTTACAACTAATGTTAGCATCTTTACAACTAATGTTAGCATGTTTACAGCTAATGTAAGCATCTTTACAACTAATGTTAGCATCTTTACAACTAATGTTAGCATCTTTACAACTAATGTTAGCATGTTTACAGCTAATGTAAGCATGTTTACAACTAATGTTAGCATCTTTACAACTAATGTTAGCATGTTTACAGCTAATGTAAGCATGTTTACAACTAATGTTAGCATCTTTACAACTAATGTTAGCATGCTTACAGCTAATGTAAGCATGTTTACAGCTAATGTTAGCATGTTTACAGCTAATGTAAGCATGTTTAAAGCTAATGTTAGCATCTTTACAACTAATGTTGGCATGTTTACAGCTAATGTAAGCATCTTTGCAGCTAAATGTTGTTTCCAGTGAGTGTTTTGTTCATAAACTTGTCTCAACAGTGTTTTGCAATAACAAAGTAGGATTTTGGACTCGTTGTTGACTATTTCTGTGTTAGTAACAGTAAGTATACAGAACTCATTAGGTAGTTTCACAGGGAGCACGAGTGTAGACAACAAAAGCCCAGGCATCATGGTAGTTGCAGAACCAATAGGCTCTACGCCCTGCTGGGACTCTGGCCTAACATTTATTCTACAAACAGCGACATCATCATTCTCCAAAAACAAAACTATTATTAGTACAAAACTACTAAAGCAAGACTGTACTAAACCAGGACTAAATCAGGATTAATTAAAAAATATATCCAAACATCCACAGTTTCCCATTTTGGTCCAATCCTGGGGCTCCTAAACGTGGACCGACTCACCCCTGTTGCCATGGAGACACATGCAGCCAGGCGGTGCTGAGGCGGGCGGCCGTCGTCATGGCGATGCCAGACGGCAGAGTGAGCAGCAGTTTTCCATAGCGACGCACAAAGCATGTCAGACGGGCTGGTGTGGGAAATAAACAGCACACGAAGATGATACAGCAGCTCTGGTCACATGACTGCAGCGGCCAATCAGAAGCCTCCTCTCGAAGAGTACTTGAGTGAGGGCCCTTCAGTGAGGGGCCCTTCTCCTGCTCACTCCCAGAGACACATCCTCTGCTCTTTCGCTCAGATGGACAAAGAAACACATCATTTACTATTTTCAACAATGTGCACGGAACATCAGTTGGCTTGTTTTTGATCAAAATAGCTAACTTCCGTACATACAAGCATTTCCTGTTAGCGTTAGCATTTAGATATAAACATGTCTCTTTTTAAACACACAAGTGTTCTCTGATCTGAAAAAGTGTTTTATGTAACATCCACCACAAAGTCACTGTCACTGTCTGATCTTCTGAGAATTTATTGTTTATGTGTTATCGAGTCTGTGAAAGAAAATGCACAAAGAGAAAATGGCTTTTAAAGTCATAATGCTTCTTAGAACTCCATGGATGAAACGGATTAAATTAAATTAAATTAAATAATAAAACATTAGAACATATTGGGTAATTGTGGGGTACACCAAATTTGACAAGGGTTATCATGTATTTGTGGAAAGATCTATATCTAAGCTTTATATTTTGCATGACAGATTTTCTAAGCTTACATATATTGACTCTTGAAGTTTACAAACTCCATGTAAAAAAACTGACTTTGACACAAATCATCTGTCTCTCATCAGAGAATCATTAAAGCTATTATGTTTGATCTAGGGCTGCACGATATATGAAACCAAATCGATATTGACAACTGCGATTAGTTAATCGCAAAAGCCACAATTTTCTTTCTTTTCTTACACAGTTTTTAAATTATTATTGGACACAGCAAACTACAAAAGTGACCACCGAGCAGCACAACAGAAACAGGCCTTTGAACTGTACGACTGAACTAAAGTCTGTATAAACACTGCTTTTATGACTGTTCTAGTGTGTATTCAACTAAACCTGATTACCGTAGCTGGACAGTTTAAAACATCGGTAGTTTCCCAGCCAAAAGTTAAGTCCTGTCTGTTTTCTTCACAAAGATAAATCCAAGTGAATAAAAGCTGCGGACTGATATCATGCACCGGTTTGCTCAGTCCTTATGAGATAAACATTGTTTTTGTACTTTTAGCAGTCAGAGCTGGTCAGGGACAGTTGACACCATCTGATGGTGTAACTGCATATTTGTGTCACAAACCAACATAAATGTGATATCCAGTTCTTCTTTAGCATCTGAGGGTTCAAAACATATACAGCGGAGGTTCTCAAATGGGGTAAATTGTTGAGTCTGATAGAATTTTTCAAATAAAGGCTTTCATATACATAGAGCAGCAGTTGTGAACATCCAGAGTGCTCTTCGTCTCACTCAGAAACATTTACGCTCCGCAGCGTTTCTTTTTTCGTCTCCCATTCTCACTTTAGAGAGGCTGCGTGTGTCTGTGTCATATCAGAGCTTATTAGCAGCAGATTGTGTCTTAACGAAACTTTTCCAACACACAGCGATATTCTACGAAACTGAAGCTTTGTATTGATGCTTCATTTGTGCAAATCTGCCTTTTATCCGCGGAGAAAAGGTCCGAAACAAATAAAACATACGGGATTAGAAACTCGATGCAGCGCCTAGCGGCGCAACGCAGAAATTGTAAAAGTGATCTTTGGAGCTTTTGCATTTGCAAGAATGTTTCATAAAACAGAAGTCCTGTCCTGACAAAAGTTTGTGGAACAGTAGTTTTTTCTCCGCTCTGATCTCACAGGACAGTCTCATCACACTGAAGCTTCTGAACGCTGGTTTACAGGGGCGGAGCTAGAACGCTGGTTTACAGGGGCGGAGCTAGAACGTTGGTTAACAGGGCGGAGCTAGAACGCTGGTTTACAGAGGCGGAGCTAGGTTGGGGCCCCATGAGAACTTCTGATTTAAAACGATTTTAAAACATGCTTTATACCTTTTTAATAATAATAAAATTACATCATGCATTAGGAAAAAATGCATTTAAAATATTTCAGATACAGAATATCACAATTTTCCTGTGGTGTTTGGTGGAAGTTTTTATTGCAAATTTCAATGAAATCTAAATCTGTGCACATTTTAAAAGAATTAAAAAACACCCTATTTAAAGTAAAATACTACGGGAAATTGTCAGGGGTGCCTCGGCTTAGGGCAAGAACGCTTAGGGTGCCCCAGTGCTGAAAAGTTTGAGAACCTCTGATATACAGCATTGTCAGTTTTTGTTAGTACTCCATCAACTGGCAACAGAAAAAAGAAAAGGCTAGCTTGTCCCAGCGTGCTAATACTAGCATGCTTATATTGCAGCATGCTAAAACCTCAACAGGATAATACTACAGTATGCTAATACAACAGCTGGCTAATACTACAGCAGGATAATACTACAGCAGAATAATACTACAGTGCTAATACTACAGCAAGGTAACTGCAGCAGCATGTCATACGCGCATATTTTCAAAAGCATCAATCTCCACCAGACGCGTCAGTGCTGCTCCAACAACGCGAGCCTGAGCATCTACACACATGAATACTGTAAACCAAAAAACTGCTCACATATTATGAATTGACAGTGTTGGGTAGAATACTTTGAAAATGTATTTCGCTACAGAATACTGAATACTTGGTCAGAAAAGTATTCTGTATTGTATTCCGTTACTTGGCAAATTTTTGTACTGTATTCTGAATACTTGGAATACTTTTATTTTGAAATGCAAATTAGGTGTTAATTTTAACGTGAAATTACAAAGTTTTCGTGTTTCTTCTTAATTCTTATTTCTGTTAAGTAATGCTAGTAATGCATCTCCACGTAAACAAGCGTTAGAATAACTTCTGAACACAATAACGCGCTGTTTAAATCGCACTCACCGGAGCCGAGAGGAGTTTACTTCAGATTTACACGAGTGGCTCATCGTGGGTTTAGTCAACAACAGTTCATTCATCGTGTCGTCCGTGAGCTTCAGAGCAGGTTCCAGTGTCACAAATCCTTTGCTAACAGTCCGGTGCACTTTCATCGCGAAAACAAACTATTCCTCTTTGAAAAAACGAATCCCATCCTTAGTTAAATATGAACAATCCAAACGCTGCTTCTTCTCTTTGTTTATCGTAAATAAAGTCCGAAAAAGTTGAACAGATGATACAACCAGAGACAACCATCAACAAACTTCTAATGTACCTGTCCATAAAGGGGCAATCTGATTGGTCAGTCTGTCTGCAGGCAGTGAATGGCCTATACAACGCCAGATCTGATTGGACACTGTTATTTCTGTGCCCCTGAAGCGCTGCGAGTAGTGCCGGCGGCACAGACCGACATGTTCTACATTTATTATCTGAATACCTCCATTGAAAGCCGTACTGTAACGAAATACAAGTACTCATAAAATGTATTCAGAATACGTAACGGCGGTACATGTATTCCGTTACTCCCCAACACTGTAAATTGATCAGGTGAAGAGCTTAAAACTGTGAATCAGAGGTGCCATGTTTTTTCAAAGAGCATCAACAAGCCGCGCCTGCTGCATTGCATATTTTACATCAGGGTTTTTTGCCTGCTTCACGTTGTACTAAGACCTTTAAATTTTTTTCTATTTTTCACCCGTCCCGCAATTATAGTGTAGGATTCAGACCTCCGTGAAGTTGGCCCCCCATTAAACGCACATCTAAACAAAAACTATGTCAATCGTTTGTGCTTCGTTTGTGCTGTTTTGTGCTGCAAAAAGTTTCGTTTGTGCTGCTTTAGTTTTTGAGATATTAACGATTCTTTTATAGGTCAAATTAGGGTCACACAGCCCCCCATTAATAGCATGCTAACTGTAGCGTGAGTTGACAGTCACGTTATTGGCTATTTTCATACTTTTTGTCGACCGTAAACATTGCAGTGAAGACCACAGACACTTAATTTAACATAACGAAATCCACAAGCACATCTTAGCTATTTAGAAACATCAAGCTAGCACAGAAAAGACTACTCGTTGTGGATAAAGTCACTAGCTTAGCCTATACGAAGCGTGTGGATATACAGAATGTGGGAAAAGCCTTTTAAATTATCTCGTAATTACGAGAAAATTATCTCGTAATTACGAGAAAACTATCTCGTAATTACGAGAAAGTTATCTCGTAATTACGAGATCTTATCTCGTAATTACGAGATAAATATTTTTTTTTCGTGAGTACTATGGAGCGCCGTACTTATAAAGATGCTTAACAGTGTAAACTGTTCCATGTTTCTGCTTAAAAATGTATCAGGCAATAGAGGAAAAACACATTTTTCATATTTTTTTCATCATTTATAATCATTGCACTTACTTAAACAGTCCATGAACACTTACATTTACAAATGCGTCTGTTTTTTTTTGTTGTTTTTTTTTTACTTTTGCCGTAAATAAGAGCTCATCAATTGTAGCAGCAACTCATGTCACTCGCTTCGTGTAGCGGTAGGCAAGTTTTCGTTGTGATGTTACATTGCTGTTTTTCACTAATAGTTGCAAAATGTACTTGTGTCTGTGGTCTGTCTTAGTATCAAAGACAATTATGAAATATAGTGTATAATTTCCCAAACTGTGGTATGTGAGCTGCTTCTGGTGATATTTTTGGCCCTGTGAAGTTTGGCTTTTTGTTTAATTTAGAGGCATATGACTTGTCATTTTAGACACATTTTTTTATTAACCCTTTAATAACTATTTTGTTCATTTGAAATACAGTCTAGTTCAGAGGTGTCCAAACTTTTTTTCTTCAGCGGGTCAAAATAACTTTTTTTTCTCAAAGGGCCAATATCAAGGATTTTGCAGTGTGTTGAGCATTGTAGCATTTCGAGTTTTGAGTTTTTTGCAACAAAAGTAATTAAAGTGATTCAGCAGCAGAATAAAACAGTTTTGATGTACTTTGACAATCTTTTCAACTAATAATATAATCAAACAGACATTTTAACAAATCTCAGCACTTCTTTGCGGGCCAAACTAAACCCTTGGAGGGCAGATTTTGGCCCCCGGGCCTCTCTTTGGGCACCACAGATCTAGTTTCTGCAGTCTAAAGTATCTAAACTGTTGTATTACTTTATACAACTTCTGCTGCTGGAGTTTGGAGACTGAGAGCCTGCAATACTTGTTGCAGAATAGCTACTTGACACTAAAGGGTTAAGAGATAACTCACCCTCAGTTAGTTGAGTTTTAAATGCAGACTTGGATCTAGAAAGCGAAATATTGTAGTATCTTAAATGGTACTTGTTGTGAAAAGTTTGAAAACCACTGCTCTCGTGTAAACTTTCTAAGTCATAATATAGAGGAAACCATACCTTGTCTTATTACAACTAAACTGTATCATCATATAGTTGTCATTGTCTTTTGTGGTCATGAACAGAAAGTATCCATTGTACCGTACAGTATATTCAACAAAACACTTAACAGCCCTTTGTGGCACACAGACCTACCCCCCGTCGCCTCGTGGTCGGCCGGTACAGCCCTGGTGCGCGTGGTGTGGAGGAGTTGGAAGTGATTAGGGAGAAATACGCCTGTCTCCCCACAATGTCAGTAATAGGAGCAGCACATCAAAGTCCGGCCTGTCACGACGATGCCGATCAAACCCGCCCCATCTGGAGCCATAAGTGACTTTTGGCTCATTTAAAACCTCTTAAAACACAGGGACCAGACGGGCTCCTGTGTCAGCTCCGCACCTCATGTGTCTCCACGCTCCTGCAAACTGTCCACCGGCCCGAGAGCTTCATGTTTGAAAGTCCGCCCATGTGGTTCGCATTTGTGCATTAGGCCGCTAATTTTGATGATTAATGTTTTCAGTCACACTTTGGTCTTGTTTTACAGACCTTTTGCAGAATAACGGCTATTAAATGGCACTGATCCTATTAGACACTCGATATGCTGGTTTCTCTTAGTCTTCTAACAGATCTGCGGACATTGTGGCTATCAGGATTTCACACTATGACACTCTATATCTGTATTCTTTACTGTTAAAAGTCAGACCTGAATATTTCATTCTGGATATTATGTGTAGATTACTAAACAAAAGGTAAAGGTGGTTTAATGCCTTGTCCACACAAAGCAAAAACAAGGATATTTTTTTAAACGAATTGCACAAATATGGAGCTGTTTTAAGATTTGTGGTGCCACATGCAATGCCTGTAACTGACCAGAGTGTGGCGCTGTGACACTGACACGAAAGTCACAGAACTAGAGGAAGACTTGATACTGAGCATGCCAGAAAAGTTGTTGAATGTAAACAGAACCTGGCGGAGATTTTTTTTAAACTCAGCAAATATTTTGACTAAACAACATGGATCTAAAACCTACTGAAGAGACAGAGAAAGTAGATTTATGCCTTAGATGTCTTTGGAAGATTTTGACAAAACTTCCAATCAAAGTTAATAGAGATTGTAGTGGATTTATTATTTTTCCCTGTCCTCTGGGGTTTATAGACCAATGAAACTGGAGATTTCACAGTGAACATCATATAAAGGTCAGTACATTCTGCGGACGAGACGTGACTCTGGGGCAGTGATGGAATTATGTAAAAAAAAGTTTTGGATACAGCGTAACTATGGAGAGGCTAAACCAGAGTTTGAAATCTTTTCACTCTGGGACCTGGTTTCAGAAATATTCATTTCAGTGTTCTGAAACTTCTGCTTCATGTGACGATGTGTGGTTTAGGTCAATATTGGTTCTGAAACTTGCCTCATGTGGACAAGGCATAAAATTGTATATTATTTTGGAAGTTCTCAGTTCTTTGTATTTGTTCATGAGACAGGCCCTTTACTACAAACGTTGCTGAACTTATCCTGGGTAAGTTCCTCTTACCCGAGTTGACTAACCCAGACATGAGCCACTCTAGACAAGTTGTACTATGAACGAGTTCACAACTCAATCTGTTAACCCAGGATTTTATCAATGAAGCCGTGTGCATCATGAACATTTATTAGATCAAACAGCTTAGTCTATTTTTCTAAGTCAAGTAGTACGTAAAGACGCACAGCCAAATGTGCACAAAGTGTATAAATATAAGTAATATAAGTCATTCAATATTTCTTGACTATGAGAGCAAATATTAACTATCATGCAGAATGATTACTGTTCACATACTGTATAAGATCTCATTGCTTCTCTTTATACATCTGTGTGCATCGCATTCAAATAAAAGAAATGGCTACTCATCTTTCCCCTCTCTTCCTCTCGCTTCTTCACAAAAGCCTCAATTCTCATCTCTGACTTGTCAGTGACTCGTCATCTTCTCTCATTGGGAACTAAATCTGGTAATCTTAAACAGGTTCTGAGTTTACCACATGTTGCCAGATCAACCCTGACTGAAATGATCCAGTTTCGCACCACTACACCAGGTTTAATCCAGACCCCATTCAAACTTTGTAGTATAGAACTCTGGCAAGAATGTGCTGGAACCGATTCCTAGGGCCTTGCATGTTCTTCCCATGTCTGTGTAGGTTTCCTCTCCGGTTTCGTCTGTGTCAACATTTGTATATCCTTAGTATCAAAATCAAGTTTAAAATGATAACCACAAATTATTGCATATTGTTTAACTTTTAGATTATGATGGAACAATCTAGGAGTGTATCTTTGTAATCAGACATAATAATATTATTCGTCCAGGAAAAGTTTGTGCTGTGTATGTCAGCACTGTCAGATCTTGCTGTTGCGATAGTGACACTGGTGCACGCTGAAACAATGCTACAAAATGTTTCTGTCTCCCCTGCTCACTCGACTGTGTTGAGCGGACTTGTGGATACATATTATCTTTCCAACACAGGTCAACCATGCTATAAGTGCATTTTAATTGGCTTTGCGCCACCTTTCTAAAGCAAACAGCTGGTGCATGTGCTGACTGACGACTGGACAGTGATCAACTTGTGGGAAGGGGTCACAAAACATGTAAGGAAGTAAGGTTTAGTTGTATAGCGTATTCACAGACAGTGTCACAAAACAAGTGCTTCAAAGTGAGAGAACCCCTCCAGCCACCACTGAGCTTCAAAGCGTTCCCTCATTTGGCTTACTTGCATTTTGCTCTTGTTACACTATGCTAAACATCTCTAGCAGTTTAGTGTGCCTTTTGTTGTTCATAAATACACTGCTCCTGTTTTTGATGAGCTGCATTCAAAGTTCATGCTCAAGCAGCCCAGTGTAGTTTGATGTTTGAGCTTTCCGGTTTCTCCAGCCAACCCAAGACATGCATTATAGGTAGGGGTGTACTGTTCCAATACTAGAATCAGTGCCGATCCAGGAAATGTTGCTGGATCGAGTATCGGCTCCATGATATTGGTTCAGCCGATACCCTAGTTGTGCCTTTAATTGGACGTAATGAGACTTATTTACTGGCTGGTGTTGATCCAGAATGTCTCTTAATTGTTGACATTTTATTTATTATAAGTTGTGACTTTCACTATAAATAAATTGCATAACACAAAATGATCAAATTCTTGTTTTGAAAAAGAAGAAAAGCTATTTCAGTCCTTACACTATTGGTTGATTTCAGGTATCGACAGATACTTAATTCCAAAGTATCGGAATTGGAACTGAAAAGCTGGATTGGTGCATCCTAGGGAAAATCTTCTAGGCAAGTAAGACTGGGCGGCTTGAGAAAAAAAAAAATATTGCTTACAAAATTTTGCAGACATTTTAAATTTGAATAAGATTCAAATATGTAAAAGACATGTTTTTGTATATTTCTGTTGATTTGGCATAACATTGTCTGAATATACATCACACAACCTACTTGTACCTCGCAAATCTCCTGATATACCTAACAATTAAAATATGAATGTTCATTGAGATTGACCAAATTTAGAATCTCGATCTAACAATCTACACTTTTTGGCAAAGTTCTAGCGAGTGGTTCCTTGGAGTGCCCAAAAGAGGTAACGCAGTAATCTATGTAAATAGAATAAACTACTAAAATAAGATTTTTGAGCAAATTATTGGTCTAAGCTGACATTTTAGATATAGATACAGTGGCAGCTAATAATTTCCTACATAGTTTGTTATAATGGCATAAACTTTTTTGCTTTTTAGTCTTTCTGAGTGGTTGGACGAATCCGTTGCCAGACTGTTTAGCTGATCAAGAATTCCTTTGATCTACAATAGCTCTACTAAATAATCAGTATTAAATGACACAAATGTTTTTAGTCTAGCATCAATAAAAGGACACCATGAGACAATAGTGTTCCAATTATTAATACATAAGAAATGCCAAAATTGAGAGATCCATCTACTTTATATATGGGCACAAATGCAAAAACCCACATGTCATAAAACCTCCATGCGGTAGAGACACTTGGAGGGGAACTTTCTAACTGCAGCGAGCTCATGGAGCAAAGCCCTTTAAAAGTATTCATTTACAAGAACCCCGAAACCCGCTCTTAACATAGCCAACTGTAGGCTCATAAAATCTATACACATCCATTATAAAACAGCCAAGCCTTATGCGTTTCGGTACCTCCCTTATCCCCACTGGAAGACTTTGCAGCACAAAGAAACGCAGTCTTCACTTCAACCTCATTAACTAGTTATAATAAACTAAACAATGTGTCCGAGATGGCTGGCTGCTCTGGTGCCTCTCCCCCGGGCATGGCAGATTTACTTGGGTTCGGATGGGCCAGTGGTGGTGGTGGTGGTGGCGTTCCCATGACTCCAGCAGCTGGTGTCATGATGATGGATGGGGCAGGTTGGAGGGGGCTGCCATTTGCCCTCCTGTGGGATGTCCCGTGCACTGACAGGGGTATTGTGGCACCGGGCCGCGCTGGTGTGCCGATCCACCCGCTGGCACCACCACACAGGGCCAGATAAAATGCACTGGATGGTTAGTCGATGAGGAGATGGGAGAAGTTATGGTGAATGTGTCTTGTCTTGTAATGAGGAATGTAAGAAAAGTATTCAAGTTTATTTAGAGCTTTATTTTCAGTAGTTTCACTAATGTGAGCTTTTAAATGATTCACTTTGATGAGTTTAGGAGTGCTTTTCACAATGTTAGAGCCAAGATCAAGTATTGGTGGCATGACAAAGTTAGTATTAACTAGCCTTGGTCTTTCTACATTGAACAATGGATACAATAATGCCATACTGGGACCAGCTCTCTGGGTTCTATGTTTTCACAAACAAAATGCACAGATAAGAGTGCAAACTCATTTTCACTTGAATAGCTTCTCTACAGTATGTCTGTGTTACAAGTTATACCTGTAATAAAATTTGTATTTGAAGAGTTCAGTTGCAATACAAATATCTTCATTTTGAAAAAAAAAAAAAAAAATGTCCACAATGCTTTTTTTTTTCTTTTTTTTTTTCTTCAACTAATATTTCAATGCTGAGTGTTTTTTTTTTATTAAAAGAAGGAGCACATTTGTCCTAGTTTTCACTAGGTTTTAGATGCAATGTGGTCAAATATCTCTTTGTGGCTCCATTTTAAAGTTAGTGTGAAAAACCTTGCGCTGTTCCTGTGATGTCTGTGACCCGTGTATATTTGACTATATTATTTTTGTGCACATTTTTTACAATGTTTAGGACTAATTATTCCCGTCAATATTTATCCTATCAATACGAAATAAAAACTGATCCAGAGTTTGGACTGTTTTCTTTTTGTTACAGCTGCTCAAAGATACGCTACTGAACCCTTTATGAACATTCCCAAGACCGCGAGACTGACAGTTTGATCTCGCGAGATTTCGTACCACGATTGTGATTGAATATGAATGTAGGTGATGAACACATTGGATATATCTTCAGTATTGTTAGTGTTCTGTTCGATTTAAATTTGTCACAACTTTACTTTTTTTTTTTTTTAATGACGGATCATACACAAAGCAATTGCATCTACATGTCATATTTTTTGCTTCTGCTGCTGCTAACATGTTTAACTCCCAACTGTAGCAGAAACCTACTTCAAGTCTGCTCTCTAAAAAACACAACTATCAGAAATTGCATCTGATTCCAGTTTAAATATTTCTCTTTTGAAATAAGAACATTTCAAGCCCTGACGGTATCTCTCTGGAGCAGCTTGCCCAATACTGTCCACATTTCCTCAGCGTCCGTCTTGTTAAATGCTCTGTTAGGTCAGAGGTCATTTAAATAGTGTGATAAGATAGAAGCCCCCAGACAGACTCAGAGTGCGGACTTGTAAGTGACCGTGACCTCCTAACAATGTTTATAAACAGGATGTCATTTACACTGGGAACGGGCCCGCTTTCACAATGACTTTTGTCCAGCCCGAGTACACCAGAGCCCAGAGCGTATGAACGGAGACGAGGCGCGGCTCACAAGTTATGATAACATTAAAAAAAAAAAAAAAAAAACTCACACACTTTCAAAATTCTTCCAAGATCTCGCCCCAGCTGCCCTTTTCGGCCCAAACAACATCCAGGTTAGCTTGGTCACATCAGATAAGCGCGGGCTAATGTGATGAAACTTGCGTCTTGGCGTGGTCGCGGTGCTAATACGCCGCTAAGTGCACCGGACTGTCAGCTCTCATTGTGGTGCGAGGCCTTCCTTGTAATTAGTGTCCTCAGCGGGCAGGAAGCAGGGCTGAGCTGGACTAATCTGTCAGAGAGGCCAGACCATCCTCAGCCACTGTTTCCTCAGATAAACCCGCCGTGGCTCTTTATCTGAGCGCAGGGGCACACCACAGGGGGGTTTGGGAAGCCCCTAGTGCTTCTGTTATTGCTTCTTCTCTATCTACATGTTGTACCAGAGATAGGATTATGCAGAAGAGAGAACTTTTGGCGGCTACTGAGAGTTGTAATTGTATTGGATGTAACCATCTTCAGGCTGGAGATAGAGAACGTGACAGCTGCTTTGAGTTATGGATATAGATGTGTTTATGTCTGTGTGGACGGATGCCCTGCGGAGCCAGATAACCTAGAAGTAAAACATTACACAGTATGGCATAAAGCTTTGTCTCACACTTTTTCTTTACCTACCTATAGAGCTAAACAGATAAATATGTTTACTTAGGTTCTATGTCGTATGTGCTACGCCCTCTACGGGCTTCGCTATTGGCTAACACTCGAGGCAGCGCCTCGCACCTGAAGATCAAACAATGTACCGCTCCAATCATGAGGACGTGGTTCCCCCACTGGCCGTATATAAGGCCCTGTCCACTATCGCTCGCCCTTCTTTTCACTCAGCACTTGAAGATCTCTTACATGTTCTTTAAGAAGATTTACTCTCTACAATCAAGATTAGGGATTCGCCGTACTCACCAGCTCGAAGATTGTCACCCTCCGGTGTCGAGCACCGTGGGTACGGCAGATGTGAGACCCTCTTCTCCCCGAGGACCGTCTGTTTCCCTCTGCCTCTGTTGGCAGCACGACACAGGGATAAGACCGCCCCGTCTGCTGCTCGCTTCCCAGGGAGAAGCGAGAGTGGCGCCGTGGCTTCATGAGCCCCGAATCCCCGGAGCATCTCGGTCCGGACCCGGTGATGTCCGAGGGGAAGACCGTGCCTCCGGTCCGTGCTGCAGCCTTGCCGAGCAAGGCTCCAGCGCCTCCTTCCCTCCGGATTGTCCCCCTATGAAGAAGACATGGCGTTCCTCTTCTCCCGCGGCTGCTGCTTGGCGCCAACACCGTGTGCCAGCATACCGGCCGTATCGCTGTGTGCACTGGTGCAGCGAGTCGGGGGCTCCATCCATCGAGGACGGGATCAGTTTGGCTCTGCTTCCCTCTTCCTCGCTCTGATCTGGCGGTAAGCCTCTATTCCAGCCCGAGACAGGCTGACGGCGGTGTCGTGTATCGCTGCTATGCTAATGCTACACGGTCATAGCACTAGCTAGCTACTAGCGCAGGACGGGATCAGTCTGGCTCTGCTTCCCTCTTCCTCGCTCTGATCTGGCGGTAAGCCTCTATTCCAGCCCGAGACAGGCTGACGGCGGTGTCGTGTATCGCTGCTATGCTAATGCTACACAGGCCGTAGCATTAGCTAGCAACTAGCTAGCTACTAGCGCAGGACGGGATCAGTCTGGCTCTGCTTCCCTCTTCCTCGCTCTGATCTGGCGGTAAGCCTCTATTCCAGCCCGAGACAGGCTGACGACTGTATTGTGTACAGCTGTTATGCTAATGCTGCACAGGCCGTAGCATTAGCTAGCAACTAGCGCAGGGCCTAGTTAGCTGCGGACCACGGTGGCTGTTTTCCTCTGCATGTCACAAGCTTTCGCCATGGGCGTAGGTATATGTGCGCGGCACAGGTGGGCGGCAGACATCTCTGGCTGGGTCTGTCTTCCCTCTAGGACCATGAGAAAAGCAGCTCGCCCGCTGCTTCGCTCTTCTGCTCGGGTCAGAAGGAGGAGGAGCCGCTCTTCCCCGAGACACGCTCTTACAGCTGCGGCGTTCTGTTCCTCGGGCTCCGGCTCTCACAGATCAGGAGCGCGAGTCCGGAGCGGCGCGCTCCTTTATCTGGAGCTTGTAAGAGAGAGGAGAGGCTCTTTATGTTATGATTTAGAGTTACTTCTCACCATGCAACAGACACGCACTGGTAGCGTTTCTGTTGCTGTTCTTGCTGGTGCTATAGCTCCGATGCTGGCTCCAGCTGTCCTGTCACTCTCATCCCCGCTGAGTGTCGCGGTGCGGATGAGTGCGTCAGGAAAGGGCAGAGGTTGACTGTGACCCCCCACTCTCGCCCAGGGAAGAAGACGTAGGTGAGAACCACGTACTTCACCACAGCCGCTGTCGTGAGGGCGGAGTTTCCAGCAGCTCAGATAGCTGTCCAGGGTAAGGACAGTTCTTTACCCACCGCTGCTGCTCTGGTAGCAGGGCACCGTGTTCTGCTCCTATCTGCGCTTGGAAAGCATGTGGAAAGAAGACAGGCTTCTGTGCGTCATCTCCATTTACTCATCTTTTTATGTAGATGTTTTTTCCCGCTCCTCGCTCTGCTTTGAGGATGCGGATTTGTGTAGTGCAGGACCGTTTAGGGCGCGCTCTGATGCGCTCCCTCTCACAGGGTCACACATGCACGAGCAGCGGAGCTCCCATCACGTCTCCGCTCCCTCCCTGGTCAGTGCTGCGCAGCGACAGGGGACGCGCGCTCCACCTGTCCCGGCTGCGGACGGTCCCCCAGCTGGCATTGCTGTTGGAGTTACACCAAACGCCTTCTTGCGCTGTCCCGCAGCACGCAGGGGGCAAGTGCAGGCTCGTAGGGGTCGCGCATCGACGCGCTTCCCCTCGTGCTTTGGAGGAGAGTCTACAGTCCATAGATCCTCTCCTCTTACGGTTAGCGTAGCGCCGCGGCATCAGACGCCTGCTCGTCCCTTCCAGCATTAGGAGCAGGGGCAAGTCTGTGAGCGCTCGGCCTCTGCCCGGAGCTTGACAGCATCTCGGCGGAATGCTTGTCTATCTCCTCATTCCCTAGGGGAGGCGCAGACTGCGCGGGTGCGACGTTATGACCGGTTCTCGTTCGTACGTCCCTTACGAGCACCCCCCCCCCCCCCCCCCCCCTACGGACATAGTGGGCAGGCCCAAGCTTCTGGCTCCCGTCCCTCCTGCTACGATATGCAAGCGGAGAGAACGGAGAAAGTAACTGCAGTTCTATGAGTATGTGCATAGCCCTCCTCGGGCTTCGCTTTTGGCCTTATCTACATGGAAGGCCGACATAGAACGGTTCCTATTCCCCGTACTTCTTGGTTGCCAAGAAGTGCGGCGGCATACGGCCCTTTTTGAATCTGCGTGTCTCCTCCTTCCTGTTACGTGGCGCAGGATTGGAGGTGCTAGCAGAGAGAGGAGAGAAAATGTAGTTACTTACGTAACTGTAGTTCTATGAGTTGGTGCGTAGTCCTTTACGGGCTTCGCTATTGGCCTCTATCTACATGGAAGGCCGACATAGAACGGTTTCTACTCCCCGTACTTCTTGGTTGCCAAGAAGTGCGGCGGCATACGACCCTTTTTGGATCTGCGCGTCTCCTCCTTCCTGTTACGTGGCGCAGGAATGGAGGTGCTGGCAGAGAGAGCAGAGAAATTTTAGTTACTTGCGTAACTGTGGTTCTATGAGTGTGTGCGTTGCCCTCTGCGGGCTTCGCTACTGGCCTTTATCTACATGGAAGGCCGACATAGAACGGTTTCTACTCCCCGTACTTCTTGGTTGCCAAGAAGTGCGGCGGCATACGGCCCTTTTTGGATCTGCGCGTCTCCTCCTTCCTGTTACGTGGCGCAGGAGTGGAGGTGCTGGCAGAGAGAGCAGAGAAATCTTAGTTACTTACGTAACTGTAGTTCTATGAGTGTGGCATAGCCCTTTACGGGCTTCGCTATTGGCCTTTATCTACATGGAAGGCCGACGACATAGAACGGTTTCTGCTCCCCGTACTTCTTGGTTTCCACAGATGCATAGCCTAGAGGCCGTTTCGCATGCTGACCACACGACACCTGTTAAGTGTGTCAGTCTGGGCGATTGTCTGACTCTGTTAACCTCACGGATGCTTGCTTCCAGGTTTCCATTGTTTCGGAGCTCTGAAGGTTCCACCGCTTCTCCATGGCTAGGAGATGCCAGGAATATTGCTGACTCCCGTTTGGCTGTTCGCTGGCACTTGGAGAAAGTGCGTGGAGGCGGCGCTGGACCTGCTGCGTTGTATTGGAACCAGCCATTGGCTCATCCTGGCCTCCTCCCATCAGGAGGCTCAGGCTCACACAGAGGTGGTGCTGGATTACATCTTCAGGCTGGGCTTTGTGGTCAACAGACTGTGTTTGAAGGACGCAAGTCCGGTCCCATCAGATTCAATCGCTTCTCGGATTGATGGCAGTGGCCCAACCAGTGGTACAGCTGGCCTACTGCCCATGAGACGCCTCGGTGGTACTCCCGTCTCAGGTTGCACCCGGCGCACGACAGGAGGACATGGCTGAGGCCCCCAATGCCCGCACGGAAGGATATCCAGTTCTGGACCGTCCCGGTTCTTCTGAGCCAGGGTGTGCTGCTGGGTTGTGTCCCCCATTACACGGAGTTGTTCACAGATGCCTCCCTGTTAGGTTGGGGGGGGTCTTGGACCAGTGCTCGACGGGCGGCACCTGGTCTCCGACGCCCAGCCACATCAATGTCCTGTAGATGGAGGCAGTGAGGAACGTTCCTGCACGTCCTGCACTTCAGAGCGGAACTGGAGTGACACCACGTCTTAGTCCGATCAGACAACACGACTGTGGTGGCTTATCTGAACAGACAAGGGGGAACCAGATCTCCCTCGCTCCACAGGAGGGCGGCCTGAGATCTTTCTATGGGCCATCACTCACCTCCTTTCCTTGAGGGCCCGGCACATCCCCGGCATTCTCAACGTAGGCGCGGACAGAATGTCCAGGAGCGGAGCAGCCCGCGGCGAATAGAGCCTAGCCCCTTGGGTGGCGGCGCAGGTTTGGCAACAGCTCGGCCACCCGGTGGCCGACCTGAAAGCACTCTATGCCCCCTGTAGTTCTCACTCAGACCAGGGGACGAGCCTCCTCTGGGCGTCAACGCGTTGGCGCACCGACTTTGGCCGAGGGGTCTTCTTTATGCATTTTCCCCTCCGGCTCCTCCCTCCACTGCTCCACAGAGTCAGGAGAGACAGGCTACAAATGGCCCCGAACAGTCCAAGTGCCGGGTGGTACCCGGACTTGGTGTCCATGGCACAGGGGGGACCTTGGCCCCTCCCGGACTCGCCAGACACGATGACTCAGGCCCAATGATCCCTTTACTCACGTCCAATCCTAGGCCACAGGCTCTTGGTTTGGAAGCCGAGAAGGAAGGTGGTTAGGCTTAGGCCTCCCTTCTGCTGTAGTCTCGACTATTCAAGGAGGCCGTGCGCCTTCGACGTTTAGGGCCTACAGGCTATGATGGCAGTTGTTTGCCACATGGTGCACGGAGAGGTCAGTGGATCCCCTCTCCTGCACTATTCAGGAGGTCTTGGGTTTTTGTCAGGGTCTCCTGGCCAAAGGTCGATCGGCTTCGACCTTGGGCGTCTTTGCTGCGGCCATCGCTTTCGGCCGCATTGGTTTTTGGTGGTTTCCTGGCCCATAACCATCCTCTCGTTAAGCGCTTCTTACGGGGTGCGCTCAGTCCGAACCCACCCCCCAGAAGCTCTGCCGCCCCTTGGGACTGCAGGTCTGTTAGAGGGCCTCTCGGGTCCACCTTTTGAGCCCCTGGATCGCGCTGAGCTCAGCTGCTTATCGTTTAAGACGTTTTTGGTGATCGCCTCTGCCAAGAGGGCAAGGGAATTATGCGTCCACTCCATCCACCCTTCTTGCATGTTCTTCAGCGGTGATGGAGGCTTGGTGGAATTATGGCCGAACCAGGTTTTCCAGCCTAGGATGTCCAGGGTCATCCGCTTGGGACAGCGTTGTCATCCCCCACATGCGTCAGCGGAGGGTGAAGGGTGTCACCTGTCATGTCCGGTCAGGGCATTTCGCCGCTTCCTGCACTGCACGGCTGGCTTCAGGTATTCTGACCAGTTATTTGTGGGTTTTGATGCGAAGGATCGAGGCACTGCTCTCTCTTCGCAGTGCTTAGCCCACTGGGTGTGCCAGGCGGGTCACATGACTGACGAGGCAGAGGGGCGTTCCCCTCCTGCACTCATCAGAGCTCGTTTTACCTGGTGTGTGGCCACCTTTTCAGCTACTCTTAGAGGGGTGCCCCTAGAGGAGATCTGTCTGGCAAACTCCTGGTCCTCCTTGTCGACGTTTGTGCAGTCATATCTGTTAGATGTGACAGTGCGGTCAGTGACTCATTTGGTCCTTTATCGCGGGCCGGATGAGTCGTCATGAGGTGACGGCCTAAGGACTTTCCTCTTTGTTGGCGATGTGCCTCAGGCGCTTTTTGGAGAGGCGACCTGCGCATTGCTTCCAGTTTCAGCGTCTTCTTCTGGAGGCTTTTGCCTGGGTGTTCTTGGCGCTCTTGGGAGAGGCGGCCTGTTCACCTTCGTTCGTACTCCTTCTGGATACTTTTGTGGTGGTGTCCTGGTGCTCTTGGGAGAGGCGACCAGTTCATCAATGCATTAGCACTCCTTCTGGATGCTTTTCTTGTGGTGACTTGGCGCTCTTGGGAGAGGCGGCCTTTCATCACCTTTGTTTCTTTTTCATGCGGGTGGTTGTGGCAGGTCCGGGCAGGACTATGTGCCTTCTCTCCATCCGGTTTCAACCTCGCCCGCTGCCTCTCTGTACTTGGTACGAAGTAGGTTTGCGGGTGCGCTCCAATCATGTATGCCTGCTGGGAGTACATTGATCCTACGGCCTTCGCGTAGAGTATGCCAATAGCGAAGCCCGTAGAGGGCGTAGCACATACGACATAGAAATCTTAGTTACCTAATGTAACTGTAGTTCTATGAGTATGTGCGTAGCCCTCTACCTGCAGGCCCAGCAGGCATGTCTTCCACTGTGCTAGAGTTCAAGAAGGGCGAGCGATAGTGGACAGGGCCTTATATACGGCCAGTGGGGGAACCACGTCCTCATGATTGGAGCGGTACATTGTTTGATCTTCAGGTGCGAGGCGCTGCCTCGAGTGTTAGCCAATAGCGAAGCCCGTAGAGGGCTACGCACATACTCATAGAACTACAGTTACATTAGGTAACTAAGATTTGTCTGTTATTAACATATTATATTTTTCTTGTTTTTGTAGTATTGTTGTTGTTTTAGAAAGCCTTCCTTCTGGTTGTTTAACAGTTTTATTTATTGACTGCAAGTAATGTTATTAAAATACAATTTTTTCTCTAAATTCTGTTTACAGTCACATTTCAAATAGAGCTTGGAAAAGAATGGAAATTAGCAGCACTAATGTCAGCAGGGCGTCAAGGAATGTAAAAAAAAAAAAAAAAAATGAATCAATTCGAAATCATTTTGAGTTGCAACCCCCAAAATGTCAATCATTGGCATTTTTGACCCCCTAAAACAAATGGTAGGTTACCCACAAAGAGATAATGTTGCCTTTTGTCTTGTTTGATTTTGTCTTAAAGACGCAAGACTAGTAACATTCATCTATAGGCCAGCATATAGAATCTACAACTATCAAAGTTCTTCTAAAGTTTACATCTAGTCACTTATTCAGCGTGACAAAAGCTGATAAAGGGTACACATGGGTTGTAGAAAATAGTCTGTATTTTAAGTTGTAGTAAAGTTTGGGTAGGTAACTTTTTTACTTCTAAATGAGTAAGCTTTGTGTTTTCCACTAAAAAGCATATGAATGCAGCTCTGTGTGAAAAAATGATCTGAATTGAATAATGAACAATTGTAATTCTCATCATAAGCCAAAAGCTATGCTCTGATTGACTGAGCTTGGGTGATCCTCTCTAGTTTCACTTTGTTATTTGTAAAAAGTGTTGAAGGACTTATGAGAAGAAGCTAAATGATATAAAATGAATAAAACCTAAATCTTGTTTGCAGTGTGAAAATCGGCTACTCCACCTTTTAACTAGAAAATGTGAATCACAATAAGACAACTTTCTATTACCAAATTGGCCAGCCCGAGCTTTACAGTCTAGTTGTATAAAACAGATCATCAATTTTATCTTTTAAACTGCACAATTCTCTTTAGATATATCTTTCTAATTCAATAAATACATAAAATGATCAGGTGAAAGCAATAAGACAATCTCATAATTGTTGCTGCAGCATGGTCGTGGTGGTGACACCTTGATTGAGCAGATGCTTTGCAAAGGACACTTCCTGGCAGACAGTTTTATCAGCGACAGCCCACGTAGGTCTGATAGAAAGGGTGAGGTTATCTCACATGAATTGTCAGGTACAGAATAAGGCCAGTGCCCTGAACTATTAATGCTGACCAACAGATCTGTCACCTTCATATAAACACACTTTGAGTTATGACCGCATGTTGCTCAATTATGTCCTTCTTGTGTATACTTGGCTGGGACAGTTCAAGAGTTCATTTAAAAGGTGGAAGGGGTTTCTCCAAGCTTGTTTGTATTGTCTAAGGGCAGTGACACATCCTGTGCCGATATTGAGCAAACACTTGCATGGATGGCTTCTTGGCTCAGCGTCCAAAATGTTACAACAAAACGTCCCATTTCAGGAAGGGAGAAAGTGAGAGATAAGGAACTAGGCAGCCATTATGAACAGCTCATGAATTTAGAAGGAATAAGTGGCAAAACAGTAAGTCCTCTTGACGTCCAGCATAGATGTTGAGGGTTTGACTCCAAGTTGCAGTGCTAGCATAGCCTCACACATCAAGGCTGTGTTTCATAATATTGGTTTCTGTTTACCCCAAAACCTTATATGTATCCGCTAAGGCCTATGCACTAGTTTTTGAGGAATTTTACTTAGCCTGCTTGAAATGTGAATTCTATCTTTATCATTAAAAACAAACAATGCCACTTGCAGCTGCTTCATCTTTGCAAGCACAATACATCAACACTCATGATGCCAGTGTGTAGAACAGACCTGGGCAAACTAGTGCTAGTTTTTGAAAAAAAAAAACAAAAAAAACTGTTGATGAAATAGCCTATATTTTATATAATTATGCTGTAGTGAAAATTTGACCAGTCATCACAGTCTGGCTTTCAGCCACTCTGGATTTGAAGAAAAAAAACAACTGCACAGCCCTGGTGTAGAGGGTCTTGGAACCTTGCTCAAGCTCAGAAGTTTGGTGTCCACACATTTAATTTTGAATGTCTAATGTTCCAAAACAGCTTGTCCTGTGCTTATCTAAGAGCTATATTATTTTTTTGACAAAGTTCACTCCAAAAGACACACATTAGGAAAAATTAACGTTTTCAGTTTTTAATCACTTTACAAGCTCATCAAGAACACAGCTGTTGTTGTTGAGGTTTGTCTGTGAGATACTATTTTAGCCCCTCTGAGCCACAAAAATCATTGTTCTGAAATTCCCAAGTTACTGATGTTTGGTAGATTTCAATGTAGGATGTTTTTGTTTTGTTTTGTTTTTTTTCTCGATGTATGACTTTGTTTTTTATGTTTTATTACACTTTTCTTTAGTTCTCAGACATGCCAAAGTAGACACAATGCAAATAGTACATCATTTTGCCATTTAAAGGAAAAATCTAGCTTTTTGAGTCCAATATAATGAAGACCAATCATGTCTATAGTGTGGAGGGGAACCTGGAGTAGCTTCTTTCTGCTTGTTTCCATTTGAAATGTTGTAAATTATGGCATAAACCTTTGATGGAATAGAATGTTAAAACTATACTTCTCGTGTCACTATGAGAGTGATGATGTTTTGAATGCTTTAACTAAAAACAATATAGTGTTGAGACATACTTTAATAGATAGTAAAAAGGTCTGTACAGCTATGCCCACTCTCCCTCTGCACTCCTCTGCTTCCTCTCCACCTCCAGCAGAGTCCGATTCGTCCAGTTGAGCGCCCGGTTGATTAGGGACTCACCCCCCAGCCGCTCCTGGCCCGGGCCCGACGCAGCGCCGCGGGACCACTTCAAATGCACCTCGCCACTGCCACCCTGAATAAACCTGACTGTTCCTAATGGACACCTTTTAATCTCCCGGGTTATTTGAAGATTTCTCCCATCGCGGTTGGACACGGCCGACTCAAATTCCTCTGGCTTTGTTGATTAAACCTCCTCCTCTCCACCGTCCGCTTATCATCCCGCAACGAGACGCTACATTTAATTAAAAGTGAGTGCGCAATTAACAACTGGTAATTATCAGACTCTTCAGAAAGACGCTCTCCTCCTCCATTCCGCGTATAATGGACAAGTGGTTATTTGATCTGCGAATTAGTGGGAAGGTTGTAATGTTTGTTGTCGCACGCGCATTCGGTCGGTCGTGATTGATGTCCGAACGGGGGAAAAAAGTCATATTAAAACCGTACGCAGATGCAAATTGAACCTTTGTGTTAACGTGGAGGCAGCGGGCCGGGCAAGCTGGCCAACCAACCGTGTGTTTCAAGTGGCACAAACAAGCAAGAATTCTGCTGCCAACTGATTAGCCCATCTGAATGCGCCAGTTTAATTAAGTACCTCTAATGCAGATTGTTCAGGAGAGTGACATGTAACATCGAATCGTTTGATAGTTAATTTCGCCGCCGTTTGATTGCAAAAGCGAGCAGAGCTGAATTGGCAACATCGAAAAAGCCCAGTCCCAGAGGATTCCGAAGCTAATGGACTTTGTTTAAAAAGCTTCCGCAACTGATAACTGATGAAAATGTATTTAATGACCACCGCACTCTTTGAGCACATAATAGAGGAACACTTGTACACTTTTAATTACAATTGATTTCCATCTCCGTACACAAGGTTTCTTAGTTGGGACTTTGCCATTCTTTCGCTCGTCTATCAATATGAGAAAAAAAGTGCCGGCTGATTGATTTCTGGGCTGGACGAGAGCGCACGAGCAGGTTAAAACGCGGTGATTAATAATTGGCTGCGACGTCTACGGGGGATGCGGTCGAGCCAGAGACTTTACTGGATAGTCGATGCATCAAGTGGTTCAGAAGAAGTTTTAATCTCACCGGCTTTGTTGTGGTTTTTAATTGCTTCGCTTCCCTCGTCGATACGCTTCCTGTTAAAAATGATTTCTCTTTAGGCGATTGCCCAAGTGCCTACTGTAAATATGCTGTAAATGATATTGTTCTGTGACTGAACAAGCAAATTACATGCAATTGCATCATGTCTTGAAATTATGCACAATTTATTGCATTGTTCATTCACTTTGTGTCGTCGATGATGGTAATATAACTGTAGAAAAGCATTATTTCAATACAAGTAAAAGTAGCTCAGTCAAAAAAAGGCTGCACCAAGTTAAATGATTAATCACAACTAATTGATTATTGATTATTGAAGTAATCGCCAGCTAATTTAGTGATCGAGTAATCGTTAACTTGTCTTTATATATGTTCCAAGCATCCCAGGAACCTCAGATTAAACAGAAATACATATTTTTGCCAATGCCAAGTATTATGATACAACATTTTAAAATAAAGGAATTGGCTTAGACTACTGGTTATGGTACTAAATATATTACTAAAGGAGAAAATCTTCCTCCAAGTTTTTAAGAGTGAATTTGTAACCTTGCTCAAACTAAATTGGTGCAACTCTAAACTCATTAAATTACAAAAACATGTTTCTATTTAAGCATATTATTTGGCTAAAAAGTTATACACTGGGCTTTTTTAAATGTGTGTTGTCAACCAAAAATCATCAGCTACAGGTTCTTTACTTTTAGGAAAAACATGCTCCATTAACACTTGACCTACCTTCCAACCAAAACAAGGTTGTGCCCACTACTTTCACATGCAAACGCAGAGCGTGCGAAAACATGACTCCATTTGTCTTTGTCTCAATATATGTAATACCACACTTGTCTACATAGTTTAAAGAACTGTAGGTGCCATTAGGAAGCTGGGAGACATGTGAGCACCTTACAATTTAGCATTAGCTATGAAACTTTGTCATTCTTTTGGAAGACTAAGGGTATGTTCACACACTTGTTTGAAAGCCAGTCCTGATTTGGTCATACTGTACTTACTGGTCTTGTCCATGGTTAGTTTTGTGCTTAGCCTTAGTTTTCTCCCAGATGTATTGTGATGTTTGTGCAGTTGTCACATTCAGATATTAATACATTTTCAGACATCGGACTGTACTGTAAAGAAAACCATTGAAGTTAGTTTTCATAACTTACATTTTAGAAACAACTTGCGATAATTGTGGTGATGGCCCGTAATTTTTATTTCCACTGATCTTCAAATAAAGCAGCGAAATTTCCCCATTGTGGCACAAAGACATGTCATCATACATATTTTTTTTGAACTACAAAAACATACGGACTTCTCTTTTTTTGGAATTTTTGATATTTTGAATGAAGACATCTGAATTTTAGTACCTGGAAATTGAGTTTAAATTGGACTAGCCCAGTAATAATAACCGTGCACTAGAATTCCAATTTATATGTTTTTTGGCAAACTTTAAATAAAACTCTAACCACTAAGCCACTGCTATCCCAATTAATTCATCAAAAAAAAGAATACAAATCTTTAAAAAACCGCTATGAGATTCTACACTAAGATTATTACACTGTTCCGGAAATTTGTCATCAAATATTGACTCATACCATGCCAAATTCTAAAGAAAAAAAAACACTATTGCATCGGTGAATATTGCCTTTACAATATAAACAGTGTATAAAGTTAAACTAGATCATTATGGACGTTCTTAAACAAAATGTCAGTCATTAGCAGAAACCATGTGGCTCTGCTTAGACTCCTGTTTGTTTAAATTAGAAAGAAGAAACTGGGGATTTCTGAGCGTTCCCATGATCGGCCCCCATCAGTGCTCCTGCGTGCGTGTGCGTGTCACCGTACGTGTGTGTGTGTGTGTCTGACTTTAATCTAAGCTGCTGTTATGTCATGTTCCTCTCTGCGCCTTGTTGCCCGGTGTTGCCCTGCTGCGTTCCCTCTTCAATCTCACTGTCATTTGGCAGATGTCACTCTCTATTTCCATCCCAGGTCCAGCCGCCTCCCCGCACACAGCCACAAAGACGAAGAGGTGCGTACTAACTCACAAAAGCATCTCTTTAATGCGGGTTTCCATTTCGATTAAAGTCAGTGTTTAGTTGTTCATTCTGTATTCAGTATTTGATATTGAAGCTGGGGTAGCTAACTTTTTTACTTGTAAATCTGTAAACTTTGTGTTTCTCAGTAAAAAGTATGTGATAAATGCAGCACTTTGTGGAAAAATGGACTCTAGTGTGTATTGTCTGAATTGAATAATCCAGATTGTTTGTTCTAATCATGAGCCAAATACAGCTCTCTGATTGGCTGAGTTTGTGTGGGCCCTCCAGTTTCACTTTGTTGTTTGCTTCTAAGTTTATAACTATAAGTAGCTGTAATTGCAACCGAGGTCGATATAAAAAATGTGTCAATATGAGAAGAAGTTGTCAGATTTAAAAACCTAAATCAGCACCATTAATGGGTTTTGTCAATAGCCTTATAGATAGGGCTTGGCGATACTGATAAAAGTTGACATCTCAATAATTTTTTGGCATATCTCGATTGCGATATTCTTCAAATCAACAGGAAAATGTTCAAATGTATCTTTAAATGTACTTTTTGAAGTGTAATTTTGAGCTGGCTTTAACCAAATACCATGAAGTATGAACTTTTTGAAGTAGCAAATCATTTAATTAGCCTCTCTTGCTCCAAGAATATTGTGAGATACACATTTTTGTTGCCCACCTCTGCTGTAATGGTACTATGGTCTATTTAATTAAGATCTATTAAACTGCATTCATGTTGTTTGACTTCATGACTCAAAGCCGTTTAAATTTGTTTTTTGTAAGTGTAGCCATAGAACTGGTAATAGAAATTTGTTTCGATCACTGTAAATTTGTGCAGACTTTAAAGTTTATTTGATGATCAGTATACTGTAAACCAGAAGTGTGGACTTGAGTCAGACTTGAGTCTTTATTTTGATGACTTGACAAACGGACTAAGACTTGGGACTTCGACTTAAAGATTAAAGTCCCAAGTCCATCAAAGCCTTAGGGCTTGACTTGGACATTCCCCTCTTTAACTTGGGACTTCACTCAGACTCAAGGCCAAAGACTTGAGATTTACTTGAGACACGCAAAGCAGTGGCTTGGCTCTATTTTAGGAATGATATATATTTTTAAAATTATCTTTTCAATTATTTTGGTGCTAATATCACAACCTTGCTGTTGTGTCTGTGAACTAATTTTAGCCCAAACTGATGAGTCTCTTATTTGCATTTCCATTCATTGTCTTAATAAATAAATACACAAATTTTAAATTCACTTTTATATAACCAAGATAGTATCAGAATATCCTTTGCAAGGCAGTCCAAATAAATAAATAAAGAAATAAATAAAAAGGTTTTAGAACAGTTGGAAGAGCACGAAAAGAAACAAATATTGAGTGAAACCTTATTGGTGGCACATACTGTATATAATTGGATCTCTGTGAACTAAATTAGTCAACATGTGTATAAAGACCACACTATATACAACAAAAACTACCTTTTTTAACAGAGAATTAACAGGAACTTGTTTACTGAATTTGTTTGTTCATTTGTTTTACATCTCCTGACCATAAATCTAGATCATTAATCAAATTATCTGATAACTGCTTTCCCACAATGCCCCTCACAATGTTTACCTCTCCTTTCTTTTCATTTCATACAACAACCCCGGCTCGAAGTATTGTCTACTCAAATCACCTCGTAAAATCCAACGAAATTGACGTATAGAACAAATAACATAAACAGTTTGACTCGTCGGAGGGGGTTTGGGACTCAGTCAGTGCTGGCCCTCCTACAATCACTAAACAAACATCCTGTCCGGACCCTCGCATGTCCCGGGCCGTTCCACATGTCGCCCCGTGCTTTGGAAAGTGTCTACAGTTGGCCGTTTTATTGTATGTAACAAGCGGAGTAACAAAGTGAAGGTGGAGTTGGCTCGCGGACTCCGACAGTGGAAAAGCAATACTCGGACAAAGTGAATTCACGTCTATAAATATGAAATAAGAAATGTCAGGTGAGATGTAGGTGGTCACTGTTTCACTTTTCACTCTGCTTTTTTTCCTTTTTGAAATGGTGTTGATTGAATGCAGAAACATACAGGTCATTTTTGACATGTGCTACCTTAGCCAAACCGAAATGTCTATTAGGCAGGCCATTATAAAGATAAATAGATGATTTCATTGAATAGCTGCTTTTTGATTAATCTCTTCTAAGTGTTTCTTTTTGTTTTTTGTTTTTTTCTGGATTGAAGTTTGAGTTATTACATGGCTCTGGCAATACATGGCATTGTCACTTTCTGATCTTGTCAGTTCTATGGGATGCCTAGAACATGTGTCACAGTGGGATAAAGCCCTTTCCCACAGTAGGAACTTTTTTCAGTTCCTAGTACTTTTTGTAGTTCCAGCTCCCTTTTAGGCGCGTTCACACAGAGCAGGAACTATGTGCTGGGGCCACAATTTAGGGACTTTTTAGCTTCTGTAATGTCAGTAAGGTCAGCTTTTGCACATCATATTATGTGGAAAGGGAAAAAAAAAATTGTTTTTCCGGCACCACTTAAAAACTTATTGCTGTTGCTGTGTGAACACAAACATGGAGACAAGATGGTTCCTCTGACTAAACAGGGAATGTAGGGATTTAGTTCTTGGTACTTTCATGTGTGAAAACACTTAATGTTAGCTTGAGTAGTCATTGTGTCTTTGGGCAAGGCACTTAACTCGCCTTTTCCCAGTGTTTGTGTCCACTGGGTGAGTGGTTGCTTGATTTAATGCACTTTGAAAGTAAGGAAAAACTACAAACTACATGGCTGCTCGATTATGTTGAAAATACTATTGAAATCATGAATATTCAAACAAGTATTTAGATAAAATGAAAAGGGTGACAGATCTGACAGAGATAAGGTGTTGTAAATGTATTCTACAACCTACTTTTCCAACTCAGTGAAATATTTGAGTACTTATGAACACACCACACACAATCACGATTACTCGATTACACAATTTTGTTAGCTGTTACAGCAATAATCATAACTGAAATGGAAATTTGATTATTTGAACAGCCCGACTACAATGTGCGATTACTCTGAAGAAAACTGCTATGGAGCTCTCAAAACTGCAATAAAGTTGAGTTTTTGCCCTAAACCCTTGTAAATTACTGTTAATTTGTTATACGTTTTGACAGAACAGACCACGAATTAAGGCATAAGTGAAAGAAAACCAAAGTTGCTTCAGTAGTGACCCTTTGCAGCCCTTGTCCAGCCTGATCCTCATCTCTGACTGTGTGTGCGCGAAGTGTCCATGTGATGAGTCTGAGTTTGTCACATGCCTGGCTCCACCGCTGCGGGCCATTTGTCATTGGTGGGATTCATTATACATGTTCCCGTACCCCCCCAGCGGCCGGTGTGATCACAAGTGACCCCCTGACAGCCACAGCACCTTCATTATGTCAGCGCAGCACCCTGTCAGTCCGGCCACTCTCTAACTGTCTGGGTGACACCCCTGGGTGGGACTCCAATCTCTCATTCGGAGGCCTGGCTGTCTGTGGAGCTGTCACGCTGTGTGCAAGTGTGCATCTGTCTGCTGTCTGTGGGATGGGGTGTGCTGTCTTCAACTGCAGTCTTAGTGTAGAGCTAGATAATATTTTTATAAGTACTAAGATTAAAGTAAATATTGCATACATTGACACGCAAAGTGGCATCTGATTACAGTGCAGGAAATTGAAGATTGTCTTACAGATTCCCGATATTAACCAATCCCATAGTAGGGACTGAAAGAAGCATTTAAAGTTAAATCGTTAGAAAATGGGTCTTGAGTGTCATGCACCTGCTATTAAATGTCTAAATAATGGTTTAACTATTTTATGTGAATACAGTTTCAATTATTTTAGGATGCTCTGAGCCAACATCAACCTGGAAATAGGACTGATACCCGATCCAACAAATTTTCAGGAATTGAAACCAATATTCCATCCTAGTGTTGGATCATTACAACCCTAAAAAATGGTTGTTTTGGCGATCGACAACTACCAGAATGTTGTTAAAAATGTGTGTGGCACTGCTATCCAACACTCTGGTGGATATTAATACACTGTTTTGAGACACAAAAGTAGAAAAATGAAATTTTACCCTGAATAAATGAAGAAGTACTGACTCATATGCATACGCAAACAGCATCCATTTGTCTCTGCAACAGCATCTTAATTATAGTTAGTTTTTTGTTTTTTTTTCCCCAGTCTAAGCACGCCCCTGGAACAGTCTTTTAGTTCTTTCAGCTCAAGATTTTGCTACTTTCTATGAACATGCCTTATGATGACACTCTGTTCCTCCCTTTCCCCTTGAGACCGTCCTCCCTTGACTCCCAGTGGGATGATTCCAGATAACACACTGGACACTGTTGTACTATTAGTGCTTGCTCCTCCATTTTCTAATCAGCAATTATTCAATTATGTCCCATTAGCAGGAGGGTGTAGCCGGCGCGGCCGCCCTGGGCGCTTAGCCCCTGCTCTCTGTCAGAGGGAGACCCCAGGGCCCTGGCAAACGCCTATGATTAGTGTTGCATCTGCAGAGAGGTGACAGAATCCCTCTTCAAATATTTTGTCTTCATTTTACGGCTCTGAGATGCAATTATGGAGCAGCAGTTCATTACGCAGTGGCATGGCACGCTTCATGTTTTATGCATGGAGACTATTTAGGCCCTTTATTAACGAGCTGGCTCTGACCGGCCTGATTGTACAGTCTGCGCTGTGACCACTGCTGTGTGAGAGGGGCTCAGGAGGAGAAGCACTAACACAGTTGTAGTAAAAGTGAATGAAACAGGCAGAGTGTGGTCAGTGCAGCGGTCACTTCACCAGTGTGCCCCTTTCATCCCGGGCCTGGACCTGTAATACAGCTCAGAGTGGCGAGGCGGGCACGTCCAGCCTCAGCTTAAGCCTTTAGATTGAATGGGCGGGGGCAGCAGGGGTGACTAACTGCACCTCCCCGAGCTCAAGAAACTCCATCTGCATCCAACATTGAGACAGATGAGGCCAATTTGACTCCTTAAATTTCTGCACTGTGATGGATGTGGGGCGGCTGTACATGGAGAGGTGGAAGGGAGAAGGGTGAGAGAGGAGAGGGGGACACAGGGCCATGTCCTGGGTGTGAGGGGAGGGAACTCATCAGTCTCAAATTGTTTATTGGCAATTTACCTCTTTATGTACAAAAAGGGTAATGCACTTAGCAGATCATACATGAGCCAGGTGTGATGTGGTCGCCAGAGTGTCCCACTAGATCTGCTAACTAGATTGCATAGTCACATGTAACTTGTCACTTTGATTTAAGCCATGTAAATACAAGCAAATACAACAGAACAAAATAAATAAAAACAAACAAACTTTAATTTAAAGAATTACCCACACTCATCCGGATTCAAATGTTTAGCAACTATTAGCCTATACATTGGTAGCAGTGGACTGAACTTGAGAAAACAGACTTTCTTAGCAATATAATACATTTAGGGCCTCATTTATCAAGCGCTTGACAGGGTCGCTGATGCTACTTGCACCAGTAATAAAATGTACACTGTCCGATGCTTTCTCACTCACATCCATAGATTTGTATGGAACATTGTAACATCAGTGTTTTCTCAAAATGCTTGTTTGTCCAATTAAAAGATCACCTCTGTAAGTACCGTCATACACCCAACATAACGAGGACGCAATGTCATAAAGAACAGTTACCATGAATATCCACCATTTTTGTACTCTGATAAGGATCCAAATAGTAGAATAGAAAAGTGCTGCTCTGAATCACTGCTGTGGGATCCATCACTAGCTTGTGTTAGAATATTTTAGAATAGGGGCACAATGTAACTTTGGAAATGTTATTGATCTGCCTACAGACCTTAGTATCTAGATTGGTTTAACATAAGCAAGTTGAAAATTCTACTCATGAGCTAATGTGTCAGTCCAGACTGAGTGACATGAAAATATATGACTAGATATTTTACCAGAATAGAATACATGTGTAGTATGTGTGTATGTATTCAAAACTGCCATACTACTACTAGTTTGGGCTGTGCAATTAATCGAATTTCAATTTCAATTATGATTATTGCTGTAATCGTTTACAAAAATCGTGTAATCAAGTAATCAAGAATATGAACCGTGACTGATAAGTGAGTTTGTAAGCACTCAGATATTTTCTTGAGTTGTAAAAGTATGTCCCTGTAAAGGATGTTTCTTTACTATTGTAGAATACTTTTAAATGGTCTCTATTTATATAGATCTTTTCCACCTTACAAGGCACTCAAAGCGCTTTACAGTCAGGGATCCTCTCACCCAGTGTACGCAGACACTGAGGCAATGTGGGTTAAGTGTCTTGCCCAAGGACACAACGAAAGCCCCTTCTAGTCGTCCCACTGTGGCACCTGGTGTTCCAGCGGTCTCCCATCCAAGTACTAACCAGGCTCTTTCTTGTTTAGCTTCTGAGATCTGAGGCATCAGGCTTTGACAAGCAGGTATATCCACACAAGTCTTTACTCTGCATTTAAAAAGCGCTAATGCTCAACACTTTTTCTAAGCAAAAAAATAGTTTGAATAATCGTGCTTTCAATTCTTTAAATAAACATGATTATTATTTTTATCATAATCGAGCACCCCTAGTGTTGAAGTTTGGAACACTTTAAAGAAAATATAAACTTTTTTTTTTTTTTTTAGCTTTTTATGAAAAATGGAATTGAATGTATGTGCTTTTGATATTGCCCTGTTTTATTCTCTCTCCTTATTCCCACTAGGGCTGGGCCATTAATCGAAAAATCAAGAGATCGAGATCAAATCAAACCGAATCGTCAATTCTTTGGTGGTGGGTTTTGATTCGAAAGATCAAACCAAACTAATCTTTTGTCTGTAAAAATGTGTAGCTTGGAGCAAAAGTCAAACCTTGAGGAACACTGATATATAGTTAAAAAAAAAAATCTAATAAATGTTACATATTAAATTATATATTATTATATTTAGTTTCATTTATGTTCATAAATGGCATTTTTCATTTGTTTTTGAAAAGGTTAAACAAAATTGAATTGAAAATCGAGATCAATGTGAGAAATAAAATTGTGATTACATTTTTTCCCAGATTGCCCAGCCCTATTTCCCACTCTTGTTCAATTAAAAAGAGACTTTATACATTATAAAATCGTTGATCTAGTTCTTTTCACCACCGACCAAATTGAAAACAGAGAAAGCTATAATACATTTGCATTACGCCTAATCACTTCTTTAATAAATGACAGTCTAAGATATACCATTAGCACTATTTAAGCGTGTTTCCTTTTCCTCTTCAGTCTCCCACCTTCGCCTCATGTCATGGCTAACTGCCATAGGGCCCTAATATAATTACGGCTCACAGTTGTGCACATTTGAGAAATTGATTCTTTTGATGAGATGTGAGCAGAGGAAGGCCCGGGCAGAGGGGAGAGAGAGCGCTGGCTGCCAGGACCCCCTCCCTCCCTCTCCTCCCCTGGGTACCAAAGCACCAACTCAGCCCGGGCCGGTCGTTAAAAGAAATGATAGCATATGTGCTTTGTTTAACTTTGATGTCTTCATAATGCATTACACAATTAGATTGATTTGACAATTTCCATTATACTTGATAAAATATTTATGCGGCACGAGGATGGGAGTTCTTATCACAGGCTGCAGCACAGATGGAGCCGAGGCAAAGGGGCCATCAGTCACTTACAGGCTTCTGGGCAATATTACCTGGCTGCTTAGATGTAATTCAGCACATAAAAAGTGTATTTGTAGGAGTGCATTGAAGCATGGTAAAACACTTGTTTACTTTGTTGTAATGACGAGTGCATTTAGACTCCAGACTTCGACCACTGCGGCTGGACTCGGTGAGCGCAGTTCTGTTTCCTTTCCTTTACAAAGAGCCAAATTAACCTTTTTAAAAGACAAATAATGTGTTATTTGCATTACATTCCCACTTTGAAATCCTGTGCACCAGAAGCAATAAACAAGTGTATTAAAGCACATCAAATAGTCATGTTGTTATCACATCAGGATTTTAGTTAGAGCTCCAGCTACTGATTGCAAAGGAAAAGACATAAGAAAACAATGAATATGATCTGGCCTGATATGCTAATAATGCAGAAATGCTCAACCATGTTGGATTATTTATGGAGTTTAAGACGATGCATAATATCTCAGCTCTACCTATGACATCACACTTCAGGGAGATTACAGTGTTTTCTGTAGCTCAGAAGGAAATGAAAAGAATGTCAGACAAAATGTTCAACTTTTATGAGGAAACAGTGTTAGAACAAGATTAAATACAAAATTAAATTTTGCATAATATGTGGCCTACAAGTACTAAGTCCCTCCAGTTTCTCTGTCTCCATATTATATGGTTATCTTTTTCTGATAAGTTTCAGTAGCTTGGAAAATTTCCACTCAATTCTGTGCCGACGGTTGTATAAAATAATATACATTTGGTTTCTTCATGCAAACCACCTTCGACCGTGCAGGGTGGTTAGAGCTTTGGCTTTCCAAAAAGGAGATTGTGGGTTCTCCCCATGTTACTGTAGATTTTCTCCGGTTAATCTGGCTTCCTCCAACCTCCAAAAACATGCATGTTTAGGTTAGGTAAATTTTCCCTCATAAATGAATGAGAGAATGAATAGTTATCTGTCTCTAACCCTGTGAGTTTGCCACTGTCCAGGGTGTTCCCCTGCCAAACTCCTACCTCACTGGATGTATAAATGAATAAAAGTACATAGGGCTGTGCAATATTGACAGAAATTATTACCTCTATAGCTTTTGTTATGTATTACGAATCTTGATAAAGATATTCAAATGATATTAAGTCAGTCCAACAAATACGTCTTATTTAGTTACTTATTAGTTCAGGTTTACAAAGAAAATTTAATCATCTCAATAAGGTTCATAAATGCCTGCAATTAGTGACTTTGTCCTTTGACCATTTTAAAATATGATTCACCAATGAAACAAGCATAAAATATCTAGTTTGATGAACATTTTCTAATTTAAAATAAGAAAAAAACATTTTAATTCATTCAAAGTATATTCATTCATTCTGGATTCCCATTAGTTACTAATAAATAACTAAATAAGACATGTTTGAACACACTTTTGTTGGACTGACTCAATATCCTTTTTACCGCAGCAATAGTTTTTCTCCACAGTCAGTAAAAAATGATAATAACAACAAGTAAATTCAAGCACTTTTTAGCGTATTAGAAGATGCAGGATTCCTTTTTCAGTTTTGATTTTAATACATTTTCTTTTTTCCCTACCTCACGATATACTGGATATTTATTTTTTGATATCTTGATATAATTTTCGTTTGTGACAGACCTAAGTTAGGGATCCTTCCTCATCTCATTAGAGCAAATGTGGGGTTAAAATCATCATAAAAAAATCCTTTGGCAACTGGCATCCCGCTCTGGAACACCTGTCAACATACGAAGGGAAGATAAAAGTCTGAATATTGGACTCAGCACTGCGACTCGACGGCCCATATGCTGCACGAGCTCTGGTTATGGCCTAATGATATGAAGTGGCGGAGAGAGGCTCGGTGGCTGATGATATTGATTGCGGTTTAGGACGCACTGTAAAGCATGTGCATGTGTGTTTGTGTGCGGTGCATTCATCTGTCAGATCACTATGGCCTCATTCATTTGCATTTCATTAGCAACAAATGTGCTTTATAAATCCTCCATATTGATTGTGTCTCAAACTAGCACAGAAGTAAAAGCATGGTGATTCATCTCGGATACAAATGTAGAACAGGCGGGATAGAAAGAAAGTGGGCGTCTTTTGCTGTCTGAAGATTGTAAACGGATGTCCGATGGTAGAACAGAATGGGATGCAAAGAGCGGAACCTGTTTGGTGGTGGAAATGTGATTATTGTTTGATTACTGTGTGAAGCCCTTTGAAAGACATCAGTTTATGTAAATGTGCTAGATAAATATATTTATTACATACTTTCTACAAATCTGCACCAATACGATCTTTCACTTTACTCTGTGAAGTTGTTTCCACGAAGAAGACATGTTCCATACTATGTAGAAAACCTGCTTGCAAAGGCAAAAAGGTGCAGGGTGTTGCATGATGTATCCTTACCAGTAAAGGTAATGCAGGCACCTTTAACTGTTGGGTGTGACTCAGGAGTCATTTTAGCATTTTTGGATTGAAACTGGACAGTGTGCTGTAGTTAAACATGTTCAACATCTTTGTATAGAATGCTAAAATTGTGAGAACTCCATTTTTGACATGAAAATTCATTTTGAATGCTGTTAATGTTTGATTTAATGTTGATGTTTTTATTGATTGCTTAATTTAGTTATACATCTTTCACCTTTTTATTTTATCTTATAAAAACAAATTCTATTGCAAGTGACATTAAAAATGCTTCAACACATTGTTAATATCAATGTGTATGCATTTTTGGTTGCAATTTTGGCTTAAGACCCTCTTTTTTTAAGCTTTCAAAGTGAAACTGGAGTGGACCACCCAACTCAGCCAATCAGAGAGCTGCATTCGGCTCCTGATTGGGGATAAAAATCTTAATTATTCAATTCAGACAGTACTCGGTAGTCTAATTTTTTCACAAAGTGCTGCATTTGCCAAAGACTTTTTGGTGGAAAACACAAAGTTTATTTATTTACAACTAAAAAAGTTAGTTACCCCAACTTTAATAGCTAACGTGTAACAAGGCTATTTCAATTGTCTGAATCTCGATACAGGATGAGTAAAATATTTAAATGTTTTTAGTTTTATTTTATCTTTTTTATACACAGCTTGGAACTAGCTCTTCCATGTGCATTGCATAATTTACTTTTTTTTAAAAATGCATTATAAAATTTGAATGCAAAACATTACACTTTTGTTGTACTTGATACTTTACTTCCATCTATTTTTCCTAATCTCATCTTCTTCCTATTCTCATCTCTCTCTCTTTCCCCATCTCTATCCTCCAGCACGGCCCCGTCCCCTCCTGGCCCTGTCCAAACATACATCTTTATCAAGTGGCTCTTGTCAGACAACATTAGATAATTAATAGGCCATTTGTCAGGCCTGTGAGGAACATGTTAAAATCCCCTGATAAATCCGCTCACGTCTTTGTTGTGCGCCGACGCTGCCATCCGAGCTGGCCATTTACCACAATTATTAATCAACGCTAATGCTAATTAATGGGTTGTCCTTGTGTGCGTGCGTGTGCGAGTGTGCGCGAAGGCTCAAAGTTGGCGCTTGTTGTGCAGTGTTAATTGGATAACTGGGCTTAGAGCTCCCTAATGGACTGTTTTTCTATTTGGACCAGTGTAGTTGACTAACACTGCAGTGAAAAACGCAGGACAATATGTGGTCATTAATTAAGATGTTGTTTAGAGCTTGGGTTGCTAGGGTGTTGCTCGGTTCATTAGAGGTTGACTAGATGAGGATTCGTACGAAACATATGGGTATTTGCTAGAAAATGTATGCAGTGAATGGCAATACTATAACCCTGAACATTTTCTTTTAGTGATTGGAAAATGCTTTCACAATTCTCCAGCGGCACCAATGAACTCCTTGGAACACAATTATTTACAGTTTAAAGAAGAGGGGCCATGTTTAGAGATTGATCATCACCAACAACGCATGTGATTGTGTGATAAAGTTTAGTCCAAAAAGCCACATTTGTTTTATCCTTTATTTAGGATATTCAGGAGGAGTAGATATCAAGAAGGGATCCAAGCAACAAAAGAGATGAGAGAGAAAAACACAACTGGTCCCAAGCATGATCCTTGAAGTACTTTTTAGCAAAACTTTGCTGAGGGCAGCGTCTTCGTCTGAGATTCTATCAAGCTAGGTTAAGTATTTGTAAGTGTTCCAATTGTGTTTTTTTTTTTTGTATTTTTGTTGAGCCATTGTTGGTATGTCTTTGGGTTGATCTTTATTTCAGTAAGAATTTTACTTATCAATAGCGGCAATATTTAGCATCTTATAACAGTGTGTATGATGTTTAATAGGTGAGAAAACCTATGGGAAAAACATAGCAGGCCCCCAGGCATGATCCTTGAGGTACACATTGCTAAAGACAACTCTTCAAAGTCCAGAAAGTGGGGCTAACTCAAGGCACTCTTCCTTCAATGTCCATTCAGAATTAATGAGCACTTTATTATAAACTTCCATTTTGTAAACATTTCACCACTATGTGCATTTATGAGATTTTCTCTTCCACAACTACAGCAGTTTGTATCAGCCATTCCGCTCATTTCCCCAGGTCAACCCTTGGACCAAGCGAGCCCCCAGAAGCCCAGCTCAGGCTCTGTTAAACACAATGGAAGAGTTAATGAGGAAGCTTATTGGCCCTCCTGAGGGGTCCGCACACACGGCTATAGAATCAGCTGAGGGACCAATGGATGCACTGTAATTAACGGTACTTAGCATATCAACGACGGCCATTTTATATCCGCCAGGAGCCACAAAAGCATTTAAATGAATCCAATGTGAAGATAATTAATTATTGTTTGTTTTTAGGAAAAAACACAATGAGCCGACTCCCCCCTAGGCATGCCAGCACTCCAGACCAAAAGATTCCTTTCCTTTCGCTCAATGGAGCTGTACTACCAATATAAGGCTTGGACAATCACACATTTTTGATTGCTTCTAAGAGTGTAAACAAGTAAAAGGAGCTGTTTTCATTGAATACCATTCAGTTTATAGAATGTAAATAAAATATATATATATATACATGTTTGTAAGAAATTATTGGGAATGCAGTTATACCAATGTCCATTTTAATATCTGCAACATAGGCTTCGTATTTGTGTTCTAAATTGTATTTTTAATATAAGATTTAGCAATTTGCAAAGAATTCAAATATTAGAGTACTCATATGTTTCTTTAATAATAAAATATTGTTTTTAATTCTGCATAAATCAATGGAATAGAGAGATTAGTTTGCATTGAAAATGTACAGTGTTTATTTTTCGGAATTGGATTTTAACTGGAACAACCCAAACGCATAACTGACTCTTGCCCACCATCCGTCCTGACATCACTGCATCTTCAAATTTGCAAACATTTAATTTGTGACATTTTCTTGCTGTAAAGACATGAAAGAGACATCGCATGACGAATTGAGCTGGTTCACATTTTGGATGAAGACTAATGCTTGTGATCATGTGTGATTATGTTTGACCTGTACCTCCAGATCCTCCGCACCCCCCTACTCCACCCCTCAGGCTGTTATCACACCAAGGCACATGAGCTGGACACGGATACATGAGAGCCCCCCAGCCATGTGGACGAGGTGGAAGTCTATCTCCATATTTCCTCCTCTAAAGCCCTGTTAGCCTGCTGAATCTGCTATGATGAAGTGATCAGTGCATTGGGTCCTCCTTTAGCCTATGATAAATGAGCATGTGTTACTCTGTGTATACAGGGGAGCACAGCATGAACCAGTGTGGCATTTTTGTTTGTTTGTTATACTTGGTAATTTTATTCTCAATTTCAACCTGATATGAAGTTTTAAGCTTAGTCGTCATTTTGTCATCATTGTTGCATCATGTTTATTCATGTAATGTGACAAAAAACATACATTTTGTTTGGAGCATTGAAATTACTGTGTACAGGATTTGCAATAATTTTTCAACACAATTTTAGGCTCCAAAGTAGGGCTGCGCGTGAAACCACAATTATTCGAATGATCATTAGAGACTGCAGTGTCCCTTAAATGTAGAGTGAAGAAAAATTATGAAATATGTGACAGATCTCACAGAAATAAAAGTAAAATGTAAATATATTCTACAATTATAAAGAAACCACCTACTTTTCTTAACAAAGAAAGTTATGAGCAGGCTTATAAGTTACGGTCAATAATCACAATTTTTGTAAACGATTACAGCAATAATCGTAATTGAAATTCAAATTCAAATAATTGCAAAGTCCTACTACAAAGTAGTAATCCTGCTCCAAGTCAATTTTCAATCATTTAAATTGACAACCCTTGTGCCTAAAGTGTTGGACAAAAGTACATTGCAACATAAGTAGAATGTTGTTTGCTTGTAAATTACCACATACAACCTGCAGGACATGATAACTAGGCCTTAACATCCAGCCTTGAACATCAGTCCCTGTCCTGACACCGTGCTGCCTCTGTCCACAGGTAGGTTATTGCTCTTTGTAAACATGTGTATCCATTTGTCCCGTGGGTGCGTCCCCGCGGCGTCCCTGCAGTGCGGCCCGGGTCACTCCTCCATTAGGGGCTTTGTCAGCGTGATTAATAGCTCTTTCTATCATGTTTAATTCACTCCCTGATGACTGGGGCCTGCTCGCTGCTCAGGGTAATCGTGTGATGTATGGCTCCGTCCAACACCTTGTGGCAGAGGTGAGGATCATTCTCCTCATGCAGATAACAGCACTGCGCAAATCTATTCTCTGCTGACACCAATGAATGAATTTGGAATTGGGATTATAGCAATTCAGTAATTTGTGTTGCATGACTATATGGCATTTTCCACTTTTTTGTGTAATTTTGATATTGATATTCTGATCAAAATGAAATACATTAGAAATGTTCTACACTCTGCCTGGAATGTCTTGGTCAAGATTCATATAGTGGACAAAACATGACCTTAAAACCAACCATGCAACTTTATATATAATAATTTAATTTTATAATCTAAAATTAAACTGAGAATACTGATATACTTGCAGTTTTCCTCTTAGTTGTAAAAAAGTCCAATAATATTTTTCCTCTTTAGTAAAGACTTTAAAGACATGAAAATATGCTAAATATGTTTTTGTCATTATTGGGTATATTTTGTGGATGAACCTTGAAAATAGCCAAACTTTACCTTGACTAGCAAAACTCACAAGTTAAAGCTAATACATGAATAACATGAGTGGAAGCCGAACTGTAGGTCTAACTAAAATAGCCAGAAACACGCAATAGCAAAAATTCTAAATGCTATAGGTATACATTGTTATGGCAAATGCTCTTTTTTATATCATGATGCAAATTTTAGGCCATAATGCCCTGCCCTACAAGCATTGAATAAGTTGACTAAAAGGGGAATAGTGTGATGCATTGAGTGCTTTGAAAGGTGAAATAGCTTGGTGGACAGTTGTCAACGTCACCATTGGTAGAACTTTTCAGACATGTTCATCTGACAAAGCATCTGGCTGATACTGATTGGTTAGATTTTTGAAAAAGCTATGGTTTCCTTTTCACATTTATGTTTTAAAATTAATCTCAGATCTGAAAATGAGTCACTCCGTGCTTTTTTTCCCTCAAACTTGAATTAGTATCGGTCAAGTAATAAAAATCTGTTTCGATCAAGTCTTTACGAACCTCAATTATGACTAAAAGTAAACGACCTAAAGCGCTTGCACATCAAAGACCTCAACAAACTCAACTTTATTTATAAAGCACTCAGTCGACTACAGTGCTGCACAGTATTAACACATAACATAACTAAACACATGACAAAGTATTACACCCAAGGTCACAGTTAAATCTCATAGACATCTGCAAATGATCTTGTCTTGTCCTGGTTTTGTGATGCTCTCAGTCTAAGACCCCAGTCAGAGTACCCCCACAGCCACATTCTTGCGTCCTGGCGGCCTCTTTGATCAAGCCAATCCGCTCACACCGATGAAGTCACGTCTATTACAGGCCAAATAAACAAGACCAGTACACGCAGACCGACCCGAACCCCTGCGTGCTAGCTCTTCACCGGCACCACACTGAAGTCCAAGCATCGCCACGCTCTCCGACTTATCCATCATCTGCGCAAGAAACCGCAATTTTTAAAACCCTCTACGTCGCATATTTGCTTTCGCCCATCGTTTACCTTATAGAAACGTATATGTTTATGAGCCAAAATGCGCTTGTGGAGTCCAGCGGAGAGGGGGAATTTCTGCGCTAAATCAAATATAAACTTGGAGGGCGGCGTGAGAGGGGAAATGTCACTGGAGAAACGGCAATAGATGGATACAGTTACCTTTAAAAGCTCTCGTCCCAAGCACCATATGGCAAGCCTCTCTAACCGCGTTACACAGTCACAGTGCTGAAAATCATTACGCTCACTCCAACGCAGGCTTTTCCAGCTTTGGGGATCTCCGTATAGCCTGTAAGAGTCTTTTTTTTCTCAAACATTCTGGGCCCACACAGAGAGAATGTCAAACACAATAGTTTTGCAGAGTGGTCAGCTACGGCTACGGGGAGAAAATGTTTCGACTGGACACGCAATTCAATAATATGGAAGCTGTGCAGTTGAGTGTTGGAGCAATGTGGGTTGGTTTATGCGATTAGGGTTTGGGTCTGGGTGAAAGATTTGTAGCGAGATTTGAGGTAAGGCGAGGAATTACAAGGGTTTGTTACAAAGCATGATAATATCAGTATCGCAACATGGCAACGCATGTATTAATTTATATAGTGAACATAAGATTTTATGATAGCTTCTAGTGATAAAATGCATAGAATTGTTAAACCACTGAATAAATGCACTTAGTTATTTTGAAAATTCATCCAAAACTTTGTGATGAATAAAATTAGAACAAAATATGATGGCATTACCAAATAAATAATCACAATATAATGCTTTTTTTAAATATATATATATAGATTTGCAAACACAATTTAATATTTGCTTTTGACAGCTTTGAATCAAAAACCGTGGATTTTTGCTGCTGATTTGTGTAATAATAACGCAATAGTCATCTTTAGGGCTGGGCGAAATGGACAAAAATAAACCTTGATCATTTTTTGGCACATCTCAATATTCAAACGATATACTAGGACAATCCAAAATGAACATGTTCAAATGTGTCTTTATTCAGTTGAAGCTATAACTACCAGACAAAAAGACCTTCTTTATCGACTTAAGACAAACCCTACTGATAAATGTGCTGACTAAAGGGGTGCCAACTTTTGTTTCAATAATTTGACCCAAACTGCATTCGCAAGACCACAAGCTCAAAGGTTTGCGTGTTGCAAAGCTATTCTCAAAGAAAAAATCGAAGCAAACGAGATTTTAATTTGCAAAAAAAAGTCAGAAAAAAATGCCGTGTGCTTTTAAGCCCTCATACAATTTGGCCTGACAAGACACCATGAGTAAATTTGAAAATTAATGAAGTTGTCACACCTCTTCGCTAATTTTAGGTTACGATATACTCGGTATCCATTTCTTTTGCATATCTAAAAAACAACTATCACTTGGTATTTTGATGGTTTGCTATTAATTATTCCACTTATTGCTTTTACATCACTTTTACTGCGTTTTTTTCATGTACTTCTGTCTGTTCTAAATCCTGCTCAGTCTGATCCATGCCCATTGAACAAAAATACAAGAGACACAACATGATACACAGAAGTCACTATATGAATTTTTCTTTGTTGAACTGAAAAGAGTAGAAATCTCAAAAAAATACTTGAATCAAATTTCAGTTCAAAGTATTTTGTTTTTTATGTCTGAAACAGTCCTGGCAAGACTTTTTTGGTTTGCTGCATAATATAAATTAGTCTTATTTTTATGTATCAAAGATTTTGCTTAGTTTTGGAGATGAGCAAATGGTTTGACAAATTTATGAAAAGAAAATCAGGAGAGAAAACAGGCATAGAAAAATCAATGGCGATAGCTGTTGATTATTTCACTTTTTATGTATGTTTACTTCTAGAATTTATGGAAGAATTTTACAGACATGATTGTGGAGAGAGTGCATTTATAATAATGGCTATATTTGGTGGAGACATGGCCAATACTATAGGACAGACAAGTGACCAAAGTGAAAAATAATGGCTTAAAATGTTTAATATTAATGTATGTATGGGTTGAATTGTGCCATTCTTCTTTCCCGTCGCACTTCATCCCAACTAACCCAAATGTTTTACTGTATTTAGTATATTTGACTTATCAGGACAATGAAGAAACAAACTTGTTCTATGGGATTTAAGCTCCAACAGAAACATAGCAAAGCTGCAGCTGGCCTTACACTCTAAGCTTTCTGAATTGCATGACTGGCTTGAGAAGAAAGTGGTGATCTACATCCTTTCATGACACGATCAATAAAAAGAAATTGTTTTAACACGTGATAAACACTCTTGTTTGAAAAGCCCGTCCTGTGATGTTTATTTGAGCAGATCTTTATTGCGAGAAGACATGGTACGCTTCACTAACTTCTTGTTTCCATTTCAAATAGGATGAGGGTCAGGGGGCTGCTTTGCGGGCTTTTGTCATTGTTGTAGAACATGAATGGGAAAACAAGCTGCTTCTCAGATTGCAATTACAGTTGTGCTACAGTATGTGGGTAATGCTATGTGGAGTGGAATCTGATATGTCACACTGTGTATCTTTAGCTGCTTTTAAATGGGCTGAATAGTGTTTTATTGTGATTCTATATATTTTGTAGCTTGTACAAATAAAAACTATTATTGAAGCTCCACTGGATAAAAAAAAATTAAAGCAGCTGTGTACTGGTGGATTTTAAGACTTCCACAGACATAACATGGGACAGGCTATGCATCTAAAGGTAAAAAAATAACCAACATCTTGCTGTCAACTTTTAATTTTCATTCAACAAGTGGCAAAGCAGAACAATTTTTGTGTGTGGGTGTGTAGCATAATTCATACACAAAACAAGTTCTTTACAAAGCAGGAAAAGATGCATCAAAATTGTGATGCAAAACATTAATAAAAATTAACATAATCACCATAAAATGTACTTTAAAAGAAATGTGTGCAGATAAAACATTTTAAAACTTTTTCAGTCTTATGTACAGACAAACAGAAGTTTTGAGCCTAGATGTGAAGATTGTCACGTTAGAGGCCTGTCTTACTGTTGCCTGACCAGCCAGTCCCTACACACTTTGACACACAACTTTACAAAGACGTACTGGTCTGGGATCAGAACGCTGGGTTTCAATTTCGAGCACGGGCTTTCCAAGCGTGAAGTCAACCAATCATAGAAAACCCGGAAATTCCACCGAAACAGCGACACGCTAAACTGGATGTTGTAAATATGTATCGCAAGAATTTATTCAGCATTGATGTATGTGAAGGCTCTCAACACGATTTGCTGCTCCAGTTTGATTGATACGTTCTACTAGTTCAAAACCGAAGCTAGAGACAAAAAAAATAGTCTATCAGCTACATCCGCCATCTTTAATGTCAGAGGTCGGGCAAGTCTTACTGGTGGTCATCCAAAAGTAATTGTCAGTGCAAACAAACGAAAAGTATAAGTCCTAGCTGCTCAAACTATTTCTGCTAACCACTTTAGCTTAATATCTCAAGCTACAGTAGCTCTGACCTAGTCTAGCAAGAAGGTACTGGGAGAATGGGTCAAGTGTAGACACTAATTTCCCCATAGGAACAATAAAGTGTACCTTAATCTAACCTTAACCTACCATTTGCTAGTGCAAAATGTTAAACCCCCTGATCACCTAATTTATAATTGCAAAGTACTGTGAACTGGGCTTTATTTATTGAGTCAAAAATGTATTGTAATGTATTTGACGGGATGGGTTGGGTTCAACATTACCGTTTTACACTTTTAAGTAATCATTGCTGTTCTTGTTTTTGAAATGTTTGTATCTCTCTGCTTGCCCCTCTGCATATTCTTGATTCTTAGATTTATTTACAGCTGCAGTGATGTTTTTGGGTTATCATGTCAGAGATATTGGACTAAAAACACACATGAAGATGGAAAAAAATTGCTCATAAGTATCCAAAATTGTGTCTTGAAGTTGGGGAAAAGCAAATCAAGACTGTAAATAATATGGAATAATGAGTTATTTGCATGAATAAGGTATAAGACTTTAACCCTAGTTTTACATATAAACCAAACTTGTCCCTCACTTGGAATCTTCCCTGGTTGTTTTGACAGGTGACGGAAATGAGAAGTTCGACCTCTACCCAGCCGAGCTCTTGGACGATGCTTGCGTCTCCAACGGTGATCGTTCCCGTTTCTCCAGCCTTGCAGAGGACCAGCCTTCTCCTGCTCTGTCTGAAGAGGACATGTCGCCCTCCTTTCAGCTCCTTCCACATAGCCTGGTTTGGACGCAGGAGGACTTGGACGTTCCCGACAACTTTGAGCTTCGAGAGTCATCAGTACCGGGCGCTGCTTTGGGAGTCTGGACTCATAGGAAGGTGGAGGTTGGAGAAAGATTTGGACCATACATCGGAGAGCAGACGTCCTGTCTTCTAGATCGAACTCAAGGATGGGAGGTAGGACTTGCAAAATCGTTATTATTTGCTTTATTTCATCTCATTTGTGGATGCTACATAGTTTTATGTGGGAGATGTTAACTGATTGCTGTCTGGGGTTTGTTGCTTACAAAGTTGGTGGTAATCTAAGATAAAAGTCAAGAGAACAGTTATTGTTGACCAGTTCTTTTCAAGAATTCAAATAGCTAATTTGTATGTTTTCACCTAATGTGCATTCATTGGTTTTTGATCGGATGCAGAAAACACTCTTTAAATGTTTGTGATTCAAAAGAGTTTGTTACGCCAAGTGTACAGTGACTGCGAGTCAGGTTTGAGTTGGGACACGTTCGCGTTTGTTGCAATGTCCTTGTTACACCAGCCGCAGTCAACTGTGGTCCATCTTTTTCCTAAGCCATGCGGATTCATGTAGATTGTCACAAGAATGCTCGTACAATGACTTGAAAACCGCCTCAGACCGATGAATTTTTGGGGAAAAATCTTGCGGATTCTTTTTGCACATCCGCACTGCTCTCGGACTTTTACTTGAACTACAAGTTGTGAAAGCATCATTAATCAACATTGTCCAAGAATCTCCTAGCTAAAGTCTAGCACCAAACAAATTAGTCAAAAAACCTCCAAACTCTATGTCCTTTATACACTTACTCGTAACTTGCTCTCTTTTGCATTCTATCAGTCAATTATCCAGTAACTGGAATTCCTATTTCTCAAACTTGTGCACACTACGTTGTGCGCTGTTCATGTGCAACTTTTGGTCAAAAATTCGTATGTACGGTTTAGACTGCGGTTGCGAAAGCACTATTAATCAACACAGTTTACAAATCCCCAAGCTTAACTCTGAAAAAACACTGAACAAGTGAGTCAAAATACCTCAAAATTGATTCAGTTGGCCAGATCAACTGATGTTTTTTGCTTGTCAAATGATAATCTCTAGAGCTGTGTTTGACCAATGGGAATCTCTATTCGGTTAAAATGATATCCCAATGAACGATTAATCGGGGCATGGCAAAAAGAGGTCTTTTTTTTTTCTTTTTAACATTTATCGGACCCAGTTTGTGCCATGGTGTTTACACAAAAATATCTAAACAGAAAATGCATACCAAGCAGTCTAAATATCTAAATAGTTAAACCAATGAATTGAACCCACATTTTCTGCCAACTTTGTCCTTTTGTTGCTGTTCAGAAATCTTTATATGACGTTTTAATGGAGTAAAAAAATACTGTAAAATTCTCTGCTTTTGTAGAATCATATTGCATTATTTAATCATGTAGATAAATGTTATATCGTTTATAAAGTGTTTATATTAAATACAATTTGACCAAATAAAGATAAGCTGGCCCTTGGGTACATCTAATGGAGATCCTAATAAATGGATAAATAAAATGAAGTTTTATCTAGCTAAGCAAATTTTGGCTGAGTAGGATAAAGTTGAAGTTGCTTTTTCAGTCACTGCCCATATACTTTGCACGTTTCAAAAAAGGCAACAAGTATTGTATTCTGACTCATTGTATTGTTTATCGCTGCTTGTAGCAATATCTCATCAAAGTTATCTATAGTATTTTGCTTCTATAATTTGCTGCTTTGCTCATTTTTAAAAATAGCTTTTGTTTTGGTTTCCACTACTTTCTGCCAACATTTAGCTTACCGACCAAGATGTTCCCTGTGCATTTGTTGTCGTTCAGTGATGTAATCTTAGCTCGCCGCTGCTGTTGAAAGAAAACAGACAGGCTTCTTGCTCTTAACTCAATTAAAATGAAAAGCCATAAATCCCTCGGTCAGCTCGGTTAGGGACCCAGAGCGACCATCGGCAAATCACATATTGGTCAGCGACATAAAGGGATCGAAGCCAGGGTCACAGGACAAGGTCAAAGGTCAGGTGTGGCCTCAGTCAGTGTCAGTGGCTCAGCTTTTATGGAGCGGGAGACAGACAATCCGCCTCATTTACTCAGCTCAAATGGGTCCTCCCTAATTTAGAGGGCTGGAATTAACTCTTCACTCTCGGAGCATTGTTCCTTTGTGGGCAGATGAGATTCATTAAGTTGTGTGTTCAAGAAAATAAATGAGGAAAATAATGCGTTGTCAATGTAGTTTTAAAGATAGTTTAGATAATATAAAAACAATAAATAATTCATGATCAAACCTATGGCTAATAGCACTAATCTGTATCTGTATGCAGCAGTTGTTTAGCAAAAGTTTCAGATTTAAAAAGGTCTATTGTGGGAAAGGCAAAACATCTCCAAGTACAAAAGTGAAAAAAAATAAAATAAACGAATGACTTTTGACACAGCAGTGAAAGTACTAAGAAGCATTTTGATGCTGAAATATCCAAGCTAAAAAAAAAAAAAAAGCTCATAGCACAAACTGTGTCAACTGCTCGTAAATGATGTGTTGTTTTTGGTACAATTTTTATTGTTCATTTGAAACATTGATCATTTGAGACTTAAGTCTGGAGAATACAAACTAATCTCTGTATTGTTTTTTATGCAGAGTTGAGTTTTGAATTTTCCAAACTACTAAATAATTTTTGGAATGACTTGGGGCTGAATTGCTTCTTTGGCATTTTACAGTATTCTTAATAAAGCATAAACAATAGTATAATCCATAATGAGCATATCATTAACAACTACTTAGATTCTGTTCAAGTATTCATTTTATTACAATTTCTGTTCATCTTCATATTCATTTATTCATTTTCTACAGCTTCTTCCCGTTAGGGGTTGTGGGTGACTGGAGCCTATTCCAGTGACATTGGGCCTTAGGCGGGGGAACACCCTGGACAGTGGCCAACTCGTCGCAGGGTTAGACAGACAACCATTGACTCTCTCATTTATAACATGCATGTTTTTGGAGGGGAGGAAACTGGAATACCTGAAAATCGGTTATTCTGAGAGAAAATGCAACGTCCACTCAAAGAGATCATGAGATGGTGATGTGTTCTGACCCCAGGAGTCAAACCCACAATCTCTTTTTTCGCAAGCCAGAGCTCTAACCACTCTGCTACTGTGCACTGTTTTTGTTATTTGTTTATTTATTTAGTTTAGTTTTTTCATCCATGCATTTTTGCAGTGAAAACCATCATGTTTTCTCAACTATTGCATGACTTAGTTTGAGCTATATTTGTCTTCATGTTCATTTACACAAATGACTTTTAGCTCTATATGGTGTGAGTAATCTGACTTCTCTCTGGTTTCTCACACCTCTACACATTTTGACAAGAACAAACTAGTCTTGCCAAGACAAAACAAGTCAAAGAATAGAAGAATTTAAATTGCATTGCATACCGTCTTCCAAATTCAGCAGTCTCTCTAAAAATAGTTTCATTGACGTGTGACGTGACACATCTGATACATGCGACAAACTCCACTATCTGTCCATTTACTTTTATTGTAAGTGGCAAAGATTTTTGGCAGACTTGTGGCATACATTGTTCTTGTTTTGTTAAAATTGTCTATCATGGTATAATGCTACTTAATGTACGTATCAGTATGCAAAACTTTTCAAAATATCATAAAAATATGATTTACAATCCCCAATGGAATACATATTATTGCACATTTTAATCTGGCTGTAATTTATGAGTCTTGAATAATAATAATAATATGTATTTAAAAAGGCGGGAGTGTGTGTGCATGTCCCGGGCCAGACGGATAGATGGGTGGGGTGATGGTGGTGAGGGGGGTCTGAGATGAGATCCCTCTGCGACGCGGCACTGTATCACCATGTTTAATTACCGCCCTGACAGCGCGCCATAAGTCTTTCCATTAAGTAAATAAGTTGTAAAGAATTTATGATGAAATGCCACATTATTCAGAACGGATATTCAGTGATGACATCCCCTTTTTGCATTAAATATGGTAAACGCCGTCGAGAGCCCCCCTTTATCCCCACCGTCAATATGCCAATAAGGCTGGCGAGGGGTCTGTAAAAATAAAATTGATTTGAGTTAAGATAGATATGTTTGCTTTCATCATCAATCCGGCGATGCAGTGCGCGGGGTGATGTCACCGACCGGGAACGATAAAGTGGGGCGCTCCCATCTGGACGGCCGTGATGGAGGGTGCGGAGTGGCCCGGGACCGCCGCGAGCTGACTCTGCTGGGGGGAGGGGGTTTGTCACCTGGGGGCCCACTACTCTTCCATGCCATCACAATAAATTTCAGGACTTTATTCATAAGAGGGGGAGAGTGAGATATGAGGACCAGGATGGTTTATGAGTACAGGAATGGAGAGTTATGGGAAGGAGCGCTCCGGTAAATAAGATGTACAGTAGAGAGGAGGAGAGGGAGTGTGAGTGTCGTCAGGGCGATGGGGAGAGACGCTGATGGACGTTGGCTCTGCTGGAGGAGTTCAGAGTACGATAGCCAAACTCAACTTTGCTCTTGTAAATGAGTTGTCAGATTTTCAAACTTCATTCAAGGTGAAAAAAAAGGTTAAAAGGAGAAAAAACTACACACTACTAATTCAAAATTTGAGGTGATGCTTATCTGCTTTCTTTAAGATGTTGTATGTGCATCTTCCTAAAGTAAATTGAGTGAAAAATGTAGATTATACTCGCAATATGGGTTGATAAATGTAGCCCGTAGTCATGATAGTGGATTGGCTCTGACAAAGCTGTGCAAGTTCACCTAATGAAAAAGTAAACCTGGATGGAAAAGAAAAAGTTGATACCCAACTTTTCTTGTTGTTGTTTGTACCTTCTGGTTCTCCAGAAGATTTATTAAGACTTTAAAAAACTTCCGTATATCACGGTTTGAAAATCAGGTACCCAGCTTTATGCATACAATTCCAATACTGGCTAACTGCTCATTGCTCTCCAACATTACTCCTAAAAGGCGTCAAGCTTGATGCAGATCAAAAAGTTACAATCTTCAACCCAATTTACCTTTGAAGCCTGATACTCTTTTTATTTTTTTTAAATTTTAATCTTTTTTGAATATTGCCTCTGTTATTTCTAAATTAAGGCGTTATAATGCAGAGCAGGTTAGAAACCACTTAAAAAAAAAGAAATGAACATGATTATATTTAAGATGCTTTTCCTCAACTTGCCGTTTTGGTCATATATTTGTACATCCTGGTTGGACTTTATCATATGATATAGTTGTAAATCCACAATAAATGTATTTTTAACCTGAAAACATCTTTATTATTATTCAGCATTTGAATACTCTAGAATGTGTCTTTTTGTTTATATAGATGGAGGCCTCGACAATCCTTCTCCTTCTCTGTTTGTCCAGTCCTGTACAAAGGTTTTTGAGTGATCTCAAGCAAACTGTATCTTTTAGTTTGAAGTCATTTACATTCCCAACAAATTGATTACTTTCTTACATGCAAAGAATGTGGATTATATTGTTATTCAAGTGTACCTAATATAAATTGAATAAGTGATACCCATTGCTAAAATCTATCGCCAAAAGATGTATCTTTCATAGCAATTTCGATATCTGATCTTAATGATTCAATGAATGTCTACATTTAAAACTTTTTGATTATTTCAAAACCTGTATTTTGCTTACTAAATGTACAGTTTGATGCACAACTACCTGTTTGCGCTCTTGTGAACAGTCTGTCTATTGTAGCACCATTGAGCGAACCTGACTACTCTTCCATAGCATTTGCATGTATATCTCCTCGTCTTGGCCTCCGCCTCGGGAGTCCCCGTAACGCCTGGATGCCCACCACTCCATATTCCGCTGTCTCTTTCTCTGAATCATTATGCACATTGAAATTCAAACTCCATTTGTGTCTGTCCTCTTCTCAGCGTCTCCAACAATAACAGCCAGACTTAGGAGCCGCGAGAGAGTTATCCAACACTCAATGAGCCTTTAGGTTTGCTCAGAATCCCAGCCCCTCCGGATTACGCTTCTTGGATTTAGAAAGCTGGGTACCTCCTGCTGTAGGGGCGATGGGCGGGGCAGGTTAGGGGCTCGGGGAGGGCAGGGGTGCGAGCGGGCTTTTGTGCACCTCTCGAGTGGGGAGGTTGAGGTGGCCGCGGGGAGGTGGTGCCGGAGATTAGCAGTGATGGTGAATGGGAGTGAGGATTAGCTGGCTGGGCAGGGTCTTTCTCCAGGACTCCTCATGAGAGTTTGGATGATAGGAGGAGGAGAGGCAGGTGTCTGGGCCCGTTTTGTTCACATAAACATCGCATAGACCCATCAGTCAAAGTGCTGTCAGTGGTGAAGCAGCCATTCCCAAGGCCAACGTGCAGTCAGCGCTCCCATCATGGTAGACGGGGGCACTTGGCTTTCAGAGTTGACACATGAGGGTTTGGAGAGTGGAAATAAAATGGAATACTTTTTTGGTTTGGGCAGTTTTGCTTTGCGTACAAATAGCTCACAGTCACTACATCAAATCTAAAATGACTAAAAGCTTTTAGACAAAGAATATTATGAACTATAGTATATAATTTATACATTTCAGAGGAAGCTTGTTGGCTGATTTTAGAGTTGATCATCAAACGATAACTACAATCAATGATTTTAAGTTGACCCATTAATATTAGTTGAATAATCGTTACTTCTAGGGGATCATAAATGGGTGCCGATCCATAATATTTAGTTGCATCGGGCAACTGTTTCACAGTTTTGATTCTGCCTTCATCTGGTTGGGCCTTTTGTTGAATGATGTAAGACTGTTTACTGGCTGACGTTGACCCATGTTTGAAATTTTAGTGTATGAACTGGTGTCAGGTATTGGCAAATTATGAACTCATCCCTGTGACAATCTGTAGCAGTTCAGCTATGCGAATATGGAACTTCTTCCATTGGTCAACCTATGTAGGACTTTAAGTGAGTGACAGCTGGATTTAGCCAATCACAGACATCTGTGAGCTTTCTATTACTTCTTTAACCTCTCTAAAGAAGTATGAAAGTACAAGTTTATAGGACTCATGATCATATTGCTCCAAAAAACTCATGATATTACTTTTTGCCATGTCACAAACCCATATTATCAGGCAAGATTTAGTCACTGTTTTCTTTAAATTGTCTTGAAATAAGTCTTGAAAGGACGATGTACAGAAGCTCAAAAAAGTATATGTTCTGTGTCAAATCAAAGCAAAATTTTTATAGAAATCCATCACCCAATGTAATTAATACTCAGTCAACTTCATGCTGCTACTAAAATAGCAGTTATCAACTATTTAGGACAAAAACACTTTATGGTTGCAGATTAGCCTGTAATATGTGATGACTTGTGGAAAGCATTATCTGAAAATAATTTTGAATCATTCAGACTATTTAAAAATTCTATAAAAAGTTCTATAGAAGAAATCAATGGAATACAGTGTACCCAAGTCCTCAGAAGCTCATAATCTCTATCTCTCCATCCCACACCTCATAGCTTATAACCCCGAGTGTGGGAGTGTGCTGGGAGGGCGTCTCCGGAGGGCGTGTCCCTGTCCTCCATAAGCCCCGTCTGAATGAATGCAGATGTCCCGGCTGCCTGTGGCCTGTCCCTGTACTCTATGGCCTGTCACCTCTCTCTGTCACTCGTAGAAAGAAGCAGTGGAGAGGCTGTCCAAAGCCCTAATCCTCCAGGCCTGCCTCATCTCCTCTTCTCCTCCTCTGTCACTGCCCAGGCTCTAACCCTTCTGTCACTCACGCTCCGCTCAATGGACACACATCTTCACGTTTTTCTCACAGATATACTTTATTTGAAATTCAAAGCGATTAAATCCAGCGTTTTGGTAAGGCGACGTGAATGGCGGTTGTCAGTGCTTTGTGGAACAGACTCAGCCATCATTTTGCTTTTGTGGAAACAGATGAGCCCTGTGTTCGCCACTGAACTGGGAGTTTAATTAGCACTTAATGAAATGTTAAGAGGGAGACAATACAGCTATTTAAGTCTTTTTAGGGGAAAATGCCTTATGGAGGTTGTCCCACGTAGACAAAACAGGTCCAATCATTAGGTAACATACAGTATTATGGAAATCCTCATTTAGAGAGGTCTACGGTGACTGGCAGTTGGTGTAATTAGTAGTTAACAGTTTGTACAAGCACTTCACAAGATTCTGTATATAGTTTTATTGAACCAGATTGTAATCAAACAGTGACAGTAAGAAGTTGTGGTACAGCATTACTACGATCTTTCTTTCTTTACATATTTATTTCATAAATTGTCAAAACATTTGCTTTACCAAATCAGTCTGCATTTGACGGATGAGTGAAGTCTTATCTATAAAGGTATGTGGTGGTTTAATGGTAAAAGAAATGCTTTTAAAGGGATTATACTCGATTTTTATACAACAAAATAACTTTAAAAAAAAAACTATTTCCCCCTAGCACTGATATCTTGTTAATGTATCTATCCAAGTGTAAATTAGTCCACAATATCCTGTCTATGCCTAATAATGTCCCATTTGTGTCCAACTTTGTCTGTTTTTGTTTTTAGCATTGTGGCTAACTGTTGTTAGCATACCGACTCACTTTGCCAATAACAGCTGTGAAAAAACATTAAAACTCATCATGATGAACAATTCTGAAGCTCAGGATGCATTAACTAAGTGAGCAAATCATGTAGACTGTAAGTAAGAAGAAGTAAGAAATTTAAAATGTATTATTTCTGTTCAAACAAAAATTAGGTACAGTCCCTTGAACTAAATAACATTCTGAAAAATAACACGAATCATTACTTTGTAAATGGTGACAAAGCTTGAATGTATGTCCTAACTCAAAGTGTTAAAATTCTTGAAGTTAGTTGCCTTGCCAACTTCTGCAACAGGCACCACTTCACTTTAAGTTGTGGTCATGGTCATGTATGATGCCATTTTGTCTAAAAGTTTTGAGAAATGGAAATATTGAAATATAATTTACTTGATGCATCGACTTATTAATTTGGTAACTTTTGTTGATCAAAAGGACATACAGTAGATCTACATACTGTATGTGATGGTTAGTATATACATTTTTTCAAAATCAAGATTAAAAATGTTTGCAATTTGTACTATAAGTTAACTTGTACTTAGCATACTTTGACTTGAGTAAAACTTGTGAACGTCTTCCAGCTTTGATTACCCACTCTTCATAAGTCTCTCAGCTGCCCAAGGTCCAATCCTTCCTCGCTAATTCCCCCTTTGTTGTGTGTCTGTTCCGTTGTCTTTGGAGGAGATGAGTTGTGAATGCAGTGTAACCAGACTCTGGTTGTATGAGAGGGGAGTCCTGTCTATTGTACCCAGAGAAAGGCCTACACCTGCTGGGGGTCTGGGCTGCTTCCTCCTGGTGATGAGTAATCCTGGTCCTGAAGCTAATCTGTTTTGTTTGTCTATGGGAGTTTGAACAACTTTGGAGAGTAGACTACGACTTTGTTAACATTTTCCTTATTGTGTAGGTTTCAACTAAGCTATTATTTTAGTTTAAAACCTAGGTCTCACACAAATCAGTTCAAGTAAATTTAACTACTTCCATGGGCAAGGTTATTTGTGTTATTGTAGATTCTGGCCATCATAATATATGATTGTAATTGTTTTTATTTTTTGTTATTACCATACGCCAGAGACTTAAATATGGTAAATGAGCTGTATTTATATGATGTGTTTCCACCTTTGAAGGCACTCAAAGAGGTATACATCAGCAAACCACTCACAGACAATGGGACATTGTGGGTTAAGTGTATTGCCCAAGGAAATGAAAACAATCCACTCTAGCCATCTCACTGTGGCACCTGGTGGTCATTGGGTTTATCATCCAAGTACTATCTGTCTTGCTTGGCTTCAGATAATTGATGAAATCAATGTGTTTTTGATGTATTTTTTTCAAGAACTGAGCATAATAAAATCTCAGTGAGAGGAAACTTTTGTTGAGATAATGCTTCCACTCCTCACAGATGTGGCATATCAAGACATAGCAGTTATATTGCACAAGTACTCCTTAGACCAGGGGTTCCCAAACTTTTCAGCCCGAAACCCCCAAAATAATCGTGCAACCAACTCGTGACCCCTACAGCAAAAATTACATACTTTTGTATTAATTTTAAGTTATAAAACCCGGCTTAATTGTGTTTATTCTGATAGTGTTTTGATATGTAGCCACAATTTCCCCAACAAACTGTTTAAATGTCAAATCATAATTGTAAAAATACATTTTGAAGTTATCTTGCGACCTCCAGATTTAGATTTTTCTTTTTGCAGAAATACCCATTCTCTATTCCCTTATGGTTAATCTTCTTTGAATAAAATAACGAAACAGGACAAGAGCTAGCTGTTTCCATCAGGTATGAACCGGTCTGAAAGACGTCTGGCTCCTGAAGTTTGAGACAGTGTTTTTCTCTACATTTTTTTCACTCACCTGAATGTAACTTTTAAGGGTCGTAGGGTCCAATTTCATGAACAGATGTTGATTTGGCAGCATAACTTTTGTTTTAGCAAAGTGATAAACTTTTGTAAGTAGGTGACAACAGTGCTTTTTTGACTTCTTTCTACTGTTTATGTCTATGAGCGGCGGCTCTTTCTGCAGCTCGGGTGCGTGCGCATCGCCCGTGTTGATAAACAAAAAGTCCCTCTATACGCAATCTCCAAAGGCATTTTGGCACTACATCCAAATGAATGTGTAAATGTTGTTTTTTGTGTATTCTGTTTAAGTTGAAGATTATAGCATCTTGTTACTCTTTACTTGAGCGACTGTTATCAAGTACTCTGGTACCTCTGACAAATAGCTGTTAATATATTTTCAAAGTAGGACACAGAAACAAGTTTTTTTGTCATTGTAAGACATCCCATCAAGTATTGTTTTACGATCCATGCATCTTAAGTCCTTGCTACAAATGAGTTGATTTCCAAATCCCCTTCATTCCTCCACGCCGCCCCTCCTCCTCTCCTTTCCCTCACACTTCCCTCGTTCCACTATCGAACTTCTCAGCAGGGAGAGGAAGCTAGGTTAAGTAAGTGAACAAAGTCAGCCTCAATCACAAGTGGGACAAAAGGCTTGGCGAGCGGGGGCCAGTGCCAATCGGAAGGTGTTGCCCTTGCTCCGTACAATACCAGGTGAAGGGGGCTCTCCAACTGAAACGGGGTCAAAGGTCACCTGGAGAAAATAAAAGAACAGAGGGGAGAGAAGGAGTACACCTGTTTAAAACTCTCCTTTGTGAGTCCATACTTCTCGCACCGTCGGGGATGAAGACAGATAAGAATAGCGTTGCAACATTGAAGAAAAGGAAAGTAGGTGGATCTGATTGGAAGCACATGCAGGGCCCATAAGCCAGTAACACAATGACACATGTCTAGACAGCAAAGACAAATAGAGTTTATAAGGTGCATTGGCTCATAAGCAGCAGACTTGTAATATGCATTTACATCATTTATACTGAGCGGTTATAGGGCCGAGGAGGTAAAGGTACAGGAGTTATGGTGGAACGCAAGGGCAGTGATGGCATGTTACAAGAATCATTTGTCTACGGAAATGTCCAGATCACCCTTGAAAGGATTAAGATGCTGTTTCTTGAATTTTGTCGTCCAAAAAATGTAAAGAAACACTACTATTTCACTTTTTTCCCCATGTTTTAGTTGCTTACTAGGGGTGTCAAAAAATATCGATTCGGCGATATATCGCGATACTCGATCCCGCGATACTCGAATCGATACTAAAATTCCGATATCGATTCTTTTGATGACGTCATGCATATTAATGAGGATGCTTTGTAACCTTGATTTCAACTGAATTCAATGTCAATAGTGGTTCAAAATGTGCATATTCAGCCAGGACAGTAGAGGGCAGCACTGTCTTTAAGAAGACAATCTAATGTTAACCCTTGGCACACGAATTATTTCATAACATTTTGTTTTTTAAGTGTACTTTAATAATATAGATCTATAAAAACAGAAATAATTATCAATTAAAACCGCGCGCGGTGATATAGGCCCTCGCCCCCCCTTGCGACCGCGGAGCATGAGCCACCGCGGGCTACGAGCCACCGCGACGAGCCCGCCCGTCATCCTCGTGTGTTTTCCGCCAACAACACTCCTCCCCTATAAGCTACATTGTATACTGCTCCATTCACAGAAACGACAAATTATGACATTGTGACCGCTGCACGTTTGAAGATAGAGGTATGCTTTCATTGGCTTTTTATTTCAGCATCCCGAAGGCAATAAGTGTGCCAAATTTCAAGTCTCTATGACAAAGTTGTTGTTTTTTTTTCATTCAATGTGAATGTTTTTTATGTATTTCAAAGGGAAATGTTTGACGTTGCCATGGTAACACGGTTTAAAATAACGCTATGCTTTCATTGGCTTTTTTGTTCAGTATTGGAGGGAGAACGTGTGTGCCAAATTTCAGCTTTCTAGGACAAAGTAAAGATTTGCACCCTACCACTCACCCTACCCCTCACTCTGGCCAAATCTGTCAGTTCCCCATTGAATAACATGGGTTTTGCCTTTTTTCCTTTGCCATGGCCAAACGCTTGCAGATAAAAATACAGTCCCATTGGGTTTTTTGTTCAGTGTGATGTGGAGAATTTGTGTGGTGAATTTGATACATTTTGGTGAAACTAAAATTTGTATCCCATTCAAAAGTAAGGGGGCGCTGTGGTAAAACGGTTCAAGATAAAGGCGTGTCATGATAGAGTTTTTTGTTCAGAATGTAAAGAATAATAAGTGTACCAATTTTCAGCTGTCTAAGACCAAAAAAATACATTTTCCCCATTCTACAAGTTTTTCGTCTCCATTGGATAACATGGGCTTTTGTCATTTTTACGTTACCATGGCAAAACGCTTGCAGATAAAAATATGCTCCCATTGGGTTTTTTGTTCAGACGGGTGAGAAGGATGCCTGTGCCAAATTTCATGTGTCTACGACAAACTAAATTTTTGGAGTCAATGCATTCTCAAGGGGCGCTGTGGAGCAGATGCTTTTCATGTATATCGTTAGATGCGGCTTGCGATTTTGAACAAAACGTATATTAATGCCGGAGAATAGAACTTGCGTGTCACAAATGCGCATATTTGAACGCATTGGAAAATGTCACTTTTGAGTTGTGGTGTAGCCACACCCACATTTTTTAAGGTATCAGAAATCTATCGAAATACCCAAAGGCACAAGGGTCTGTTGATGACAGTTCCAAATTTTCATCCCATTTAACATAAAAACAAAAATGGGAAAAAATAAAACGAGAGATGAAAAATGTCCAAAAAATCAGGTTCCGCCCACGATAGCCGACGCCCTGTGGGGTTTAGGGTGGGGTCATAATGTAATTTTTTACTTGGCTTGACACAAGCTATGTTTCTGCCAAATTTTATTTGTCTGCGATAAAAAAGCTCTGTCATTGTCGTAATGTATTTTGAATTTTGCGGGGGCGCTAGCGAGGCATTTTAGTACATTAATTTTTTTGCCGTATAAAAAACAAAATTTTTCGCCAAGCTTGAATTTTGGGTCGAATAAAATTGACTTTTCGTTAACGTTCAGGGGGTCAAAATTCAGGTTAAAGTGCAAGAAAAAGAATAATAATAATGGAACAGCCATTTTTGACCATTATTTTTTCTCCTAAACTACAAGAGCTAGACTCATGAAACTTTCTCACATTGTGCCCCATCACAAATAAGCCCTCTGTGAATTTTTTCGTAAGTCTACGTCAAACGGTTTGTCCTGTACGAATTTTTGAAAATAAGATTTCAAGGGGGCGCTATTGGGCCATTTTGTGAGATTACCTCTTGATATGCATATTGTTGCGTTCAGTTTCAAAATGTGCACAAACGCTGTATTTCGATTTTCCCATAAAAAAATCTAGCAAAAAGAAAGATTTTTTACAAATTTCAAAATTTTTACAATTTTGTTTAAAAATCACCGTGACCACATCAAACATGATATTCAAATTTCAAACCATGTATTTAATTTCACATGGGTTTACTGTGTTTTGGCCAAGTTTGACGTGTTTTCGACCAAAATTGTGGACGTGCTGGTCCAAAGTATGAGGTAATGCGCTTTTGCCAGTGACGTGTTTGATCCAAGATGGCCCACTTCCTGTACACATGAGGGCGGGGCTACAATATGATTTTTTTCATGTTCGGACATGAACTATTTTTCGGGCCGGGTTTCACATTTTTACTGCGACTTTTTTCAGCGTCGGGCTCCCATTGGCCCAATGTTATTTGATTTTCGAGGGGGCGCTACCGAGTCGTCTTTCATTCTTTTTTCACGCGGTCTTCACTCAAAATTAAAACTCACTGAGTTCTAATTTTCGACACCACTCCCGGGCACGTGCGTCGTCGTTTACTATTTCGTATTCGCGATTTTCCTCCCCCGAAGTCCAATAACAAATAGTCCCTCGCCGGGGACTTCGTCACTCGGCTCGGGCCTAATTAATTGCAATTTATAATCGTTTGTGTCAGTATGGGGATTAATCGGGATTAATCGAATCGTGACGTGTGTATCGTGATACGAATCGAATCGCCAGATTCATGGCAATTCACACCCCTATTGCTTACCAAATGCATTCATAGACTTCTGAATATTCACCAGAGTGACTTTAAAAAAGCTTTTCCAAACTTTCAGAATTCCAAGTGAGTTTTGCTAGTCTGTAAAAACGAATGACAGTTGACCATGCTAAAAAAAACACAAGCATACTTGGGTTTGGGGGTAAAAAATATTCTGTTATTCAACATATGTTAAAAAAAAAATAATAACATAAATACATTCTTTGACTGGTGCAAAACTGTTTTACATACATAATCAAGTGTCGGGCCAATAATAGTATACTGTAAATATTTCAGCTACTGAGTAAATTTTAATGTCCTGCCAGAAAAAAAGATTTACTTACTTGTTATAGATTTTAGGCATTTGATAATGTTGTTTCATCATCAAAAATTGTAGTTGTAACCTTCATTCACACTTGTTTCATTGATCCTATTTGCAATCTCATCTTGCAGTGGACCTCAGAAGGCCCTGTTTCAATTGTACTCGGAATACAAATGGGTTTGTCCCTATTCTAGTCAGGATTAGTTCCAAATTTAGTAATAATAATAATATAATGCATTGGATTTATACAGCGCTTTTTCAAGACACCCAAAGACGTTTCACATTATGCATTATTCATTCATCCCACACTGGGTAGTAATAAGCTACTATTGTAGCCACAGCTGCCCTGGGGCAGACTGATGGAAGCGAGGCTGCCATTTCACGCCATCGGCCCCTCCAACCACCATCAACCATTCATACACACAATAGATCCAGACTAGGCAATGTGGGTGAAGTGTCTTGCCTAAGGACACAACAACGAGTTTCTTCTCTGTTGCCCCACTGTGGCACCCGAGGTTCCTCCGCGGTCTCCCATCTGAGTACTGCCCTGGCCCAAACCTGCTTAGCTTCTGAGATCTGACGGGATCAGGTTTTGGCATGCTGGTATGGCCTATATTAGTCACAGATTCATCGTAATTTTAACTGCCAGATTACATGCAATTAAGTGTACAGTATATATGCCTTTTATAGTATGTTCTAAAATATATAGCACCAAATCAAAGATACTCACAATCATTTTAAAAGTCAGTGGTATAATAATATGTTCACTTAACAAAATAAAATCACAGAGTAAGTGCTATGTGTTCATATAATACACCAAAATGATCCTAAGGTTTTAAACTGCATAAGACTGGAGAACAAAATGTCTTGGAAAAGTTTTTTTTTTGATGTGGTGTTAGTTTCTGATTTCAAATGATGTCCTCTTCACAATCATCAATTATTATGCAATCACTTATACAGTACATTCAAATAAGCTTGGTTTGGTAAAGTATGTCGCCAAGGAAAAATAGCTTTATCCTACATTAACTTCATATTTGGATTGTAGTTGGGAGTCCTTCAGTGTAAAACATATCTTTGCCCTCAGGCCTAACCACTCGACACATGAGCGTCCAGCCTCAGACAGAGGTGAAATGAGGGGACCTTAAACGGCATACAGGAAGTCAAGGTGATGAGTTCCTTGTGCCGCGGGCTCTGTAGATACCTTATCTATGGGGATTGATAGAGGAGAAGGGTACTCTTAAAACACGCTTCTGATTGATTCCAAATGTCTTTCAGGGGGCAGACTTTTATTGGGGAATGCAAACGGGAACAGCGCTTGTGTCCATGTCTTGATGTTGCTGGATAGGTTTTAACTGCCAGTCTTATTTGGTGTAGTAAATCTAAGCAAAGTCTATGAAGAGTCTCTTTTTATCCTTGAGGAAAAAGAAACTAAATCTGTTAGGTTTGAGATTGTTATGGAGCCAACAAGACTTTTAGGTCTAAATATTTTTTGGAATCAATGTAGAAATGTGTAGCGCCCGATTATTTGAAAAATGTTGCATGCCTGATGTACTGTACATCTACACTATGTCAATTCCACCTCACAGTCAAAAGCATACATATTCAAATTTACTTTTTACTCATTGTGTAAATGGAAACATGAAAAAAAGTTGTGTACGGCAGCTCTAGCAATATCTTGTAGTATTTTAGGCAAAGCAGTAGCATCTGGAAACAAGCAGGTAACAGACCCTTCACCTGATGTAGAGGTTGCTTTTGTTATTTTTTTTTTTTTAGATACAATCTTGAAAACTTAGCTTTTGCATTTTTGTAGTACTATATTTTGTTTATTTGGACCATCTAACTGATCTTGCCTGATGCAACAGAACATTTTTTTGAGCTTCAGAGGGGAAAGAATAGCATCTCACAGACAATGTTAAAACAGAAAAACTGTGTTTCCTTTATGGACACACATATGGAAACAAGATGGTACCTTGTCAGTTTCTTGGATAGTATAGGTTGGTTTCACAATCAAGAATTTGATGATGTCGTAAGACCCAATGGTGGGCAAGAGGCAGTTTTTCCCATTAAAACCATTGTGCATTATGAAATGAAAGTAAACCCGTTAACCAATGTACTACAAAAATAAATAATACATAAACAATATTCATTTTAGCTTTAAAAGAATAACACTGGCCTGTAGAAAGCTGGTGTGCACAGCTCGACTCGGTGTGCACAGCAACCAAAAAAGTGCACCATCACCACCCAAAAAAAAAAAAAAAAAAAGTCGTAAAATGCTGCCTTATGTTTTGCTCTGTGTTGTCATTGTACTCCAGTTCAAAAGGGCAACAGAATGACACACTTGCTTTGGGAGCTTATTACTGTTTAACGCTGTCTTAAACCACATGTTGCAGACTCCAATTACTGCACATTGCGCCTACAATTAGACTGGCGCAGGTTCCAAAAACGCGACGAGTCCCAGGCCTGCGCGGAGAGAGAAAGCAGAGGCCCCCGGGTGGCAGTAACAAGGTCCTAACCCGAGTCTGCTCTATTATGGCATAATGCTTTAATTTGAGTCATACCATCGGCTGCTGCTGCGCACTCTCTCGTGTTACTGGAAAGTCAATATTTGCGAGGTTGCCCTGTCTTTGGCCCGGCGGAGTTGTCATAGAAGCGCGCAGACAATGCTACCAATCAAAAAAAAGAAAAAAGAAATGATTGACACATTGAGAGGGGTAGAGAGATTGTCAATAAAAGTAGTGATACGAGTAGATTAGAACAGCAATGATTAGCTGTCATTGTCTTTATACGAGTCGGGGAAATAACTCATCAGTCACACAAATGGCAGATTAATCAATGGGCATAACTTTTATACTTATACACAGGATAAATGAGGGATAGTGTAAGCCATAACAGAGATACTTAGTCATTGCTGTTGACTTTATGTGTGATTTTACGGACTGACTATGATGACGTATTGGACACAGCTATTAGCTTAATTATAAACAGGGGGAGTGGAGAATGTGTTATTGCAAAGCTATAACAAAGATATTTTGATTTTGTGCTTTTTCTTGTGATTGTAAGATAATGCAGACAGTAGTTGTGGCAGTGTTTTTAAGCATACAGTAAGTATTAAACATTTAGTTGAAAATTTTGATCGCATCTTTTTAGGGAAACATTACCTAATGCTAAAAAGCACTTTCCCACAACAAAGCCAGGCTGTACAAATGGATGCACTGATCTAAAAACATAAACATATGTGCAGTGCTACGAGTGCAGACACACTATTTTCTGGGATTAGTTCACACAGGAGTAGGACAAGTGTGAACGTATTGTAAACAACATACATTTGACGTGCACTGGGTTTTATCCATGCATTTAGCAATACAATGTAACTAGCAATTTAGATTAGCATTTTATATTTTTATTAGCAATTAATAAAGTTCTTCTACATTATCCATCTCGAACCTACTCCTCTGAAATGAAGTATAATAAAAAAAAACTTTGAGCTGATTGTGTGTACGGCCTACCTTAGTTTGTGCTGAGCCAATCACAGCAACATAATCACGCATCCAATGTAGGTGTGGGATTCAACAGCAGGTGTCACACATGGACACCTGTCGGCTCCTCTTTCAAAAAGTACGTCTGATAAAACAGAATCAATAGCAACAGACACATACATCCACAGGATCTGTTATCTTTGTTTTGCAACGTGACTGGGCCGTCAAACCAGTGGCTCAGACTGCAAGCCAATCGGCTGGAGGGGACCAGATAGATTTTTTGTGAATTCACAGATATCGTGAGAATCCATCTGGCTGGCCAGATTAGTGCTGTTATAAAAATGAAACTGTAAGCTCATCTCTGTGACAATCTGCTTTTTTTATTTAAAAATAAATCATACTTATTGGGGATAATTCAACATTTTAAATACTTTGTACTCATTTTTACTATGTTTTCAGCCAGATCCATGATTCTAAAAAAAATATTGGGGCCTATTCTGACACATGAGCTTGGAATTTCTTCAAACTAGAGTGTAATTGTATATATATATATTTTTTTTTTTTTTACTCAAAACATCAGTTAGACTTCCACTTAAAGCATAAAAAATATCCTCTGTGTTGAATCTGTCACAGCATTTTTCTTCACCTTGTATCAATAATAAATAATCAGTTAGTCAATATATAGTCAATCACTCAGCCTGATTCATGACTTGTATTCTCCTCTGTTCATACTTGGACACCTGGACGTACCTATACTACCATCTGTTCAGTCCTCACTCCTAATGTCTGAGTAAATAACATGTCAGAAGATCACATTTGTAAACCAGCTCCCTCCTTGTATTTAATTGTGTTAATTAGCCATAGTAATGAGCCTGCATCACTTCATGGTCAATAATTGTTTTGTAATTGCTCAGGTCGCAAACAACAATAACACAGCCATCAATTCTTGTCATTGTGTAAATACATTTAATTCAATAGACTCTCACAGTAGCTCTCTAAACATGAAAACACATTGATTTGGCCTAAATAAAAGGACATTTGTTCAAAGATTATTGTGATAGCAGACATTTTCCAAACATCTTTACGACTAACATATGGATTCTATAGAATTCTTCATGTGTTTTGGTGAGCTACAGCACTTGTTTACATTTTACAATAATTCCGGGAATGTTCTTTTTGCTCAGCTGCGTAAGTGACATATCGTTTTTCATACCGAGCTTTGTCCGCTGTTTTAAAAAAGTCAATTGGACAATAAAACGCTACGCCAGCTTGGATATATTGAATTAGACACTGACGACACTCTATATATGCCCATCTGTTTTATGTTGTGCAATAGACAAACTGGAACATTGAAAATAAAATGAGTTGTTGAAATTTCTAGAATGTGACAAATTAGTTGAAGTATGATGAAACAAGTTTGAATCCACTCAAAATGCATAACTCGATGTTTGACTATTTTCATGTTTTTTTTTGGAGCCAAAGGCGATCTCAGGGGAGCATTATATTTCTCAAGATCTTATCCCATTCCTACATATCAATTATATTATTGTGTCTCTGTCAAACCATGATATAGGGCTGAGTATTGCCAAAAGCCTTCTGATACGATACATATCCCGATACATAGGTATCCCAAGACAATTCCCTCAATACGATACATATCAAGACATATTTTACTGTCCAAATCTTGAAATTTAGAAAAAATATAGAACAGTTATTCTTGTAAAAATGTTTTCAACATATTTTTGAGGGCAACCCTCTTTAAAATCATTGTTAAGAATGAAAGTTTGAGTATTTAGAATGACAAAATGCAGAAGAATTGTATTTTCATACAAGTACAAGTGTTCTATGATTAAGTAATATTTCAGTTCAATAGCTTCAGCAGCAGTTCAGGTTCAGTTTAAGTATCCTGATACACATTTCTGCGTTGATACACATATTGCCAACAAGCTTGTCACAATATATCCCGAGAGATGTGACGTTTTGGAGTAAAGTATAGTAGAGCTTTGTATTTTAGCATGATATTGACCTGGCACCTATGAGCTACGTTTATGCCCCAGAGCAGCCAGTTATGTCTCCTGAAGTACAGCAACCAATATCAAAGAAAAGATCTGGCTTTTTGGATCGCACCAGACTTAAAACCAGGTCTTTTCTAGGACCATTCCAGAGCTAATCTAGGGTCAAGCTGCGTCAGACAGTGGACTACATTACTGACACTGTAGAAAAGTGGTGTGGTTATACTTTTAATTGTTTAGGCAAACCCACAAACTAACGAGTTGTACATACCACCATGGAGCTGTAGTTAACTAAGGAAATCCGTGGTTGACTTATATTCCCTTGTCAGTCAGTTAGTTGACTTAAAAAAAAGCATCACATAAGTTCACACAAACTCTACATATCTGACTTATCCGCACATGAGTTCAGGCCAAACCAACCACTGTCTATACTAAGAAAATGACCTACCTATAAACAATGTATTTTTCAGTTCCAAACTTCTACTTAATCATAAACTTACTCTCTCTTACAAGCCTTCGCCTTTTTTCTGATTTCCTTGTAATATATGAAACAATTAGTCGACAAAGACGCTAAGGACTATTTTTTCATAATCTGTCTAGAGTTGCAACTTTTATTTACTCATCAACTGCCTCAAAGTCTGCATATTGTGCTTCCAGTGAGACAGTGATTCAGTCTTTACATACTCATCCTTCTCTTTAGTCTAGACAAAAACTCAAAGTATATGTGCAAGTTCTGAAAATATTTAAAATGCAACATGATGCAATATTTGGCCATTAAACTCTCTTGATTTTTATACAGCTCCACAGTGACACCCATCAAATTATATCTTAGTTTGCTTTGCAGGTTTACTTTGTGATTTCACTGTCCAAAGATAAGCAATGGCCCCACAGTGATTCTTTGAGTGGAAAAAAAAGAACAAACAGATATTCCCTTTTGGACGAGATGAAACGTAACTCTTAACCCATTCCTCTGCGCGGTGACAAAAGGTCCGCGGTTTGAGAGGATCGCAGAAGCACAACTAGACAACCAGACGGGCTAAAACAAGCGTGATCGATGAGACAGAGGAGAAGCAAAGACGGTTCAGAAGTGGAAGAAGAAGAGTACAAGCCAGAGGAATCCATCAAGCTCGAGTCAGACACCAGTCTTGAAGTTCCACTGGAGAATTGGATGTCTCGAGGCGTGCTACGTGCCGGGGGATACAGATTTCCCGGTGGAGCGTACCTAAATGTCCCCACCACAGTTTGTAATAGGATTTTCTGTGATACAGCAGGTAGTAGAAGCTTGCAGATAAGGGTTAACGCAGACTAAAGCTTTGTCCACGAAGCAAATACGGCTATGGGAGTCGTCCACACACGCATTGTCAACAGTGATCTGTCACTAAAGATTTGGACCACAAAAAACTGATGGATGTCAAAAGGAGAAGTAAAAGTTTTATTGCAATAATTCATGTAATTTCTATAGTAATATTGCATTCTTAAATAAATAATAAAACCAGTCTGTTGACTTTTAGATCTGAAGGTAATTGTAGCCAAGGATCGTTTCATCAGCAGATCTTTATTGAACAACAGGACACATCACTATTTGCAGCCCTTGCAGCTTACATCTCTGACCCTGCGGCACTTGTACTCTCCTGGACCACTTCTTGCTTTCTTTCTCTTAGCTCTATTACAGAAATTGGTCTAAGCTATTTATCATTGTTTTGTTATCTATCTTGGTGTCTCATTGACTTTTAGTCAGCTATTGTATATCCTGTACTTAAACAATATCAAGAACATACGAGCAATTGCATTGATAATACATATTTGCAATCTTACATTCAGAATTAACGAACATCTTTAACTTTAGCTTGATATGATTTCAGTTGTCACAATATTCTATGTCACCAATAACGGTAAACAAAGATATGTTCTAATCTTAACAAATGTGTGTCACAGCTGATGCTTGAAAAATGCTTGTATTGTTATGTTGTATTATATATGTATTATGTTTTTAACAATAGCAAATTAATAAGGGATAGGGGATAGGTGGTAAATTACAAGGTTAAAAGGCTAAAATGACTGAAATTGTGCACTGAGAGAGCAAGCCAAAACAAAAGACCAATATATATATTTTTTTTCCTCTTGAGATGTCTAATTTAAGGTCGTAATCGAAGATACATCATAATACCTTTGCCTGCTTTTGTAATCATAAATTTGTGCAATAAGTGGCAAAGAAAGCTAATTATTTTGTAATCAAATCAGAAAGTAGTTTAATCAAAAGGTGTACTCAAGCAAAAAAAAACTTTTCTTAATGCAGAATAGTGTCCATCTTTTCTCTCCTGGCCCGAGTGACAGTGGGATCATGTCCAACACCACACGGACACAGAGCCATAAATCATCCTGCTGGCTCCGCACTGCACTTCCTGAACTGCTACCAGCTCCTGTGGGGGACAAAAAGCTCTTTGTGGGTTTTGCCAGCTCAGTCTTGTGCACACTTTGAGGACTTGTAGGTTTACGATGTTTTTCTCTCTTTATGAGTTAGTGGGTATATTAAAAGCGCTGTGCCAACATCCCCTCAGTGTAACCACCTGTTGAACAGCAGCTTGTAAGCAGGTTTTCCTCTATTTGTTTATATGTGTTACCGTGGAAACCGCTCATGGAAGAAGTTCGTTGAGTCATTTCTTGTATTTTGGTTGACGTTTTCTTTATTGATGTATATTTTTGTATATTTCGTAATCCTTTAAACATGTAAACAGCGCGACAGAGAACTGAATCTTTTTGTGAACTTGAACTCACTCTCCCTACTGATTTCACACAAATACTCGTAATGTAATAAAATAGTCGACAAAGATAAATTTTGATTGACTAAGACATTCTTGACCGACTAACTGACTAAACAATTAAGGCCACAAACAAAACAGCAGCATAGATTTTTAAGAAGTTTTTTGGGTAGCAATTTCTAGAGCAGTGGTTCCCAACCTTTTTTTTCTTGAATACTCCGTAGTTATGATCTCACACATGGAGTATCCCCTGTCAGTGTTTCCCAACCTTTTTTTTTTTGTTTTTTTTCTTTTTTGAGTTGCTGCACACTTTTTTGGTTGAATTTATTTTTGGAGGCACACCACCCACTAAAGTATGGCCAGATCAAACTAAATAATGTCATATTGTCTAATACACTATCTAAGGGCACTATCTAACTTTTTGGGTTGAGGACCCATTGTGGTTTTCTTTTGCATTATTGTGCTTGGAATGATCCTATCAAAGTGGTGACAGAACCTTTTGTTGGAAAAGCTACATATTGCAACTATTATTCAAATTATTCAATCAGTTAGCTTTCATTCTTGAAGAAAATGTAGTTGAAAACCCTCCAAAATGGCAAATGATGCACTTAAATTGGTTTCATCTTGTTTCATAGATTTCATTTTGGAAACTGGTATTTTTTTCAAAGCACACCTGGCAGTATCTCAAGGCACACTGGTTGAAAAACAGCCCTATGTGTTTATTTAGGGGTACATTTTTATTTATAACCATTGCATTTTATTGTTTTATTATATTGTTAAAAATTTGCCTTTTAACACAAATGTGCTGCAAACATTTTTTTTTTTACATTACAATATGCAAATCTACATTTCTTTGCAATAATTCCCCCCATGCAAATGGTTGCTTATCCCCAGGGTCCACGTACCTCTGGTTGGGAAACACTGTTCTAGAGTATGAAGTTGTGATCTTCTTGTTTGGGACAGGACCTCAAACTTTTCATTGATTTTATTTTATTTATTTATATTAAAAAATACCTTGAAGACCTAGTTTGGTAACTTATTGTTTTAAACATTTTGAAATGTGTACATCAAAGCAGCTACATTTGGTTTTACTTCAATTGCATTCTACAGTATGTTTAGTTTTGTATCTAGTCCAGGTGCTCTTCCAGGATTAATGCCATTTAGTTCCAGTTTGAATGGGCAATGCAGAAAGTAATACAATACACAAGTTAAGCTATTGTCTTAGACAACATTATGCTAACTCAAGACGCAACTGACAACTTAGTGCAATTTGGTTCTATCCCCTTTGTTACTAAAGAGTACTAAATATTTTTTAGTAGTTTCACAGCAGCAAAGAAAAATGTAAAGTTGAAACTTACAGAGAGTTGCAGAGCTGACTGTTTCCATTTATGCACTATTCATTTTCAAGGAGTTCCCAGATGATTTAGGAAAATGGAAACCAGTTTTGACAACTAACTTCACTGCAGTGGTACATTTCTATAAACATACACATGTAGGCTATGATTGTGCATAAAATCTCATTTTAATTTAAGGGAAGAAATGCGAAGAGTCTTTAGTTTAGGAGTAGTGACTGATGAAGGTTGAGAGCAACAGACAATTGGCCCATTTCTGACAAGAAAGGTTGAAGCAGTCATTTAATAAAATAGACCCCAACCCTATGATCAGATATTGTGCAATTAAATGGTTTTGCGAGATTTAGAAAGAATTTTTTCTAAGATTGTCCAAACAAGAAATACAGTTATAAACCTCACCAAATATTAACAACTGTTGACAAATAGGCTAGTGTTTTATTAAAATTTCAAATCAATCATATTTAACATGTAGTCTAATTACTCTTTACCCACCACTGGTATAGCAGCTCCATGCCACACTACACAGAGAGATACAAGATTTACAGTAGACCCTCTCCTCTCCGCTGGTGGCCTCTCTGTTCGGCACATACTTTGTCTCCAGTGGTTCCCCGAGCTCTGCGTATGTTTGGATGTCTCCTCCTCACTGTCAGCCTGTGAGGGACGTCTGTTTTTCTTCAGGCTCGGATCAGGACAGCGGATTGGGCCCTGGAGGTTCGGGGAAGTGAAGCTTCTGACACCTCCAGTAAATCTCCGCTGTCCCGTCTCCGCTGGCCGATGTGCTCACCGCGATGAGAGCAGCAATGAGGCGTGAGCGCGGACATTCCAAAGACCTTTTCTCACACACGGACCCCGGGGTTTTGCTCCGAAAATACAACTGTGGCAGAATGGTTGGTTGCTCAATTCTGGTTGCCGAATTCTGAAATATTTTGACAAGATACTAAGGCGAGCCTCGAGTTTTGACATCTCTGTCTTACTTGAACTAAATGCACAATGTTATGATGACAAAAGACCAGAAGTTAAAGTTGGTATAGCTGTCATCTAAATTAGTAGTTCCCAAACCTTTTTTTTCCCCAGTAATCTCTATTTTACTTGAAGAAATGTTAGCGATCCAAACAAACATCCTTCATCTAGCTGAAAAGTTAATTTGCTCTTGTTTTTCAGGAGCTAAGGTTCAGGTTTTGAACACAAATATGCATATTTCGTTTACAAAGCAGTCTAAATCTGTCAAATCGTCTGAACATAAGAATATTGACCCCAGTAATATTTGATGCAACTGGGTCAAAGAATTTATGAAATGTCTGTTGCCTGTACTTTTTTTGTAGATTTTAGTGTCACAATTTGTCGAGAACAAAAACCAAACCCAAAATGCAAAGACTACTCAAATGAAAGTCTTCAAGATGACAAAAACTTACAGGTAACGCTGGAGCAAACATGGCAAAAATGGACAATGGCACGACAAAGAACATTGGAGAACATGAGGAATAAATATTTTTGGGTTTTTGTTTAATGGCAGACAGCAAAACCAACATAAAAGAAGACACAGGTGAAGACCTGAGGGTGGGACAGGTAATCACACAACAGGATGTCAAGCACAGGAACAAAACAGGGGTAGACTAGTCAAAATAAAACTGGTAAAATACACTTGAGAAACTACAACAGAAAGACAAGGACAGAAATGAGCATCATGACATTTAGTCTCTTAACCAGCACACCACTTTTGTGAGCATTCTTTTACCAAGAAAATCCATTCCACCTTGCATTTGTGGCACATCAAAATAAACTGACGTTTAAGGTCTCTTAAAGTTTGGTAGCTAACTTTTATAGTTGTAAATTAGTAAACTTTGTGATTTCCACCAAAAAGTCTACAATAAATGCAGCACATTGTGAAAAAATTAGACGACTGAGTACTCTCTGAATCGAATAATAAAGGATTTTAGTTCTATTCAGGAGCAGAATACAACATTCTGATTGGCTGAGCTTGTGTGGTCCTCTCCAGTTTCATTTTTAAAAGAGAAATACAGAGGATTTTAAGTCAAAATTGCAAACAAAACATAATACATACTGATATTAACAATGTGTTGAAGGATTTATGAGAGAAAGTTGTCAGATTTAAAACCTAAATTGTGTTTGCAGTGTGAAAATCACCTACCCCATCTTTAAGATAATGTACAATTATATTAAGCACAATGGCAGAGATGCTTGTACCAGCATCTATCATTACAGCTTATTTCCATCTGTAGTCATGGAAAGGGAAGGCACCCGAAAGAATCTGTGCACAGACACTGGGAGAACATGCAAGCTTCACTAAGAACATCAACGTCGAACCCAGGCCTACTCCACAGGAGTTTTAGGTTGATCACAATTATAGAACATAGTTTTATACAAATGAGGAACTCTGTTTAAAATGAAAGGAAGTAGAGCAGAGTCGGAAAGCTTATCTTGGTGAGAAGTTTTTGCTTTGAAAAGCCAGATGTGGTTGAACAATTGAATGGATGTTTGCAAAAAATATATGTATACAAAGATGCTTGATGTTGCGCAACAACGTAGCACCGACAATACCAATAACTATTACACATCTATCAGTCACAGGCAATATGATTTTTATTTTTATTTGGAATAGTGCCAATGCCCACTGTCTTGTAAAGTAAAAGATTACTGACAGCCATTATCCTCCGTGACTGTTCTCGCTGAGTCATTTTAGGTGCGGATTATTTTGATTGTCCAATAGACAAGCCTTTATCATGTGATGTTGTCCAAAGTTCAGTAACTTTAATCTTGCACATGTGTATATTTGCCAAGTGGACACACCTTCCCCTCAGCTCTAACCATACTTCAGGAAAGCTTATTGGCCCTATTATATTCACCCAACCACATAAGGCTACGTGAAGCAGATTTTTCACCCAAATGAAAATGCTGCCTGTCAGTCGCACGCAGTCGCCAAAGCGCTCTGTCTGTCCAATCCTTCATGGCACGCCAGCAACCTCGCAAATAGGCCTGCCACTCTCACTGTCGTCGCAGTAACGGATGTCCCAGTGCTATCATGGAGAAGGGACTTGGGGGATCCACTCCTGCTCCCCTCTCACTTTTTACTCTAGATGTAATATTTCGGAAAGTCTCTGTAGAGAGATCGGTATAATAACTGTAAATGCTGATATTTAGATATATGGTTTGTGGATAATATGTCTGTAATTACTGAGTTTAAAACAAAACTGTCTGAGCTAAATGGTTGGATTATTCAAACATGCAGGAATGATTTTTGTCAGCAATGGACTACAATTTTAATCTCCAGGATTATAAAATGCTGCATGTTTTTTTGTAGTGGTTAAAGATATTACATTGTAGGTGTAACTGGATAAACAGCAAACATTTCATAATCATGCAGCACCAAAATGGATCCATAGAAAAGAGAAGACATTTGAATAACCTGTTTTGTATCTACAGTACTTGTTCAGAATTTCCACTATAATTATGATTACTCTAATAATTATTATTTTGATTACTGTAAACTCAGTCAAAGCTAGCTAGATAGCTATAGATATTTTACGAACAAAACAAACAATAAATGAATGATAAACTGAACATGTTCCAGTAAAACTTTGATATAGAAAACAATACTTACTTACTTACTTTTACTTACTTACTTACAGTAAAACTTTGATATAGAGGGATTTTGGGTCGACGTCACTCTCCGCCCTACTGCGCTTGCGTCCTGCAGAAAGCGCGCCTCCCCATTTGTTTACATTGGGAAACTTGTTCGAATTAAACAACGAAACGGGACGACAGCAGCTGCTTTCATCAGGTATGAACCGGTCTGATAGACGTCTGTCCCTAAAGCTTGAGTCAGCGTTTTTCTCGCCGTTTTTCTCACTTACCTTAAAGTAACTTCTAAGGGTCGTAGGATCAAAGTTCATCCATAAATGTTAGCTTAGCAGCATGCCTTTTGTTTTCGCAAAGTGATAAACTCTTGACGTTGGCTGACAACGGAGCTTTTTAGACTTGTTTCCACTGTTGTGTGTATGTGCGGAAGCTCTTTCTACAGGCGGGGTGCGCGCGCATCGCCCGTGTTGATAAACAAAAAATCCCTCTATAGAAAACAATACTGTTTTTTATATCAAAGCTTTTCAGTCAAACTCACTATGTTCCGAACATAACTTACTGGCCTAGTAAACTATTCAGGACAGTGGATCGTTTGGAAAACCCCAAATAATTGCTGGATTTGTCTGTCCTTGGCAAATCCTCAATACAACTCTTGAAGAAACACCTCAGAACTTTCTGGTGGTGAATAATTTGCCTGACTGTGTGGAAATATAGATTTAAAACTTCAGAACATTGTCAGTAGAGATCAACATTCTTTCTTCTGTAATAATAATACGTCCAATAAGGAACATGATTTCCACTGATGAATTTCACAAAAGTGAGCTGTCTCAATTTTCAAAGTTGATTTTAAGCCCAGAGGCTTCAGACCAATTTGTGTTGGTATCCAGATCTCTTGAGTATGTAAAGCATTTTACAGTGAGATTCTAAAATGTACCTTTTTAAAGTCACTATAAAGCATTTTACAGTGATATTCTAAAATATACCTTTTTAAAGTCACTATAAAGCAGGGGTGGTTCTAAGCCTGTCTTGTGGCTCATTTGAACTTGTTCTAAAGACACCCATTTGAAATTTTGTATGGTCACTTTTATATGGCCCTGATTGACTTCTTCATTTAGTCTGTATTTCAACATGATGAAAAAATGAAAAAAGTTTGGACACCTCTGTACATTAGCATGAGTTTTAAGGAGAATGTACAGATACTTGCTCACAAATGTAATCAAGTAAAGAAACAATTCTATGGCAAAGTTACAAAATAAAGTGAATGAATAGGCCTTTGTCTTAAACCATACTTTCTTTCTCAAACTCATCAAATTGTACAATGTTGTGAACCCAATAGCTTTTCTGTCATTTTGTTCCTCTCCCCCTTTTTTTTTTTTTTTTTTTACAATGAATTCCGCACACTCCACCCTGGCGCCCCATCTCCCATCAAGCCTCAAAAGCACTAGTATAATAGGACCAAAGGGGTGAGTGCGAAATAAATTGTGTCCCGGGCTGGTAACCTAACAGCCATCGTAAATAATGTAGACCTATTTGAAAGGGAAGATGGGGCATTAGGAGCTATTTACACTGCGGGTGCCTTGCTATCGATCAGCGCGCGGCATCCCATAGATAAGAATGGGATGATGTCATGGTTATTTATGGTGATTCCCCACGGTAAGGCTACAAAGGAGGTTCCGGGGTGACAGCATCATCCGTTCTTCGGGTGAGCACCGGGATATGATGCATTTTGGCATTAATGGGGCAATCGGATGCGCGGTTGAGGAGCTAATATAAGCCTACCTATAACAAATACATAGGAAAACGCATGTAGGAGGCACAGGCACGGATAAGTACATTTCGTGGTGTCGATAAAATGGAGTGAGATGAACCAGAAGCGATTGGTAGTTGAGGTAGAAGAGCAGGGAAGGTAATTTTCAATAGCTGTCTTGTTCCGAATTGGCATTTGGGGAGTTCTGGCACGAGCCTATAACCTTAGATGAGATTTAGGAGTTGGACTGTTGAGAGTGGCCAGAATGCGGCGTGGGACTTGCAATAGCATGGACATTTCTTTTCCTTTAGGTTGTTTCCTTCAAAGATTTACTGTAATAAATAAACTGAGTCGGTCAAACCATATCCTGTCCTACTGTACACAGAACCAACCAACCAACTTTGTGTCATCAGTAACCATACAGTTTTGGCGATGGTTAGAGCTTGGACGTAAAGGTGGGCAATATATCGAATTTCTAACTATCGGGTATATCATTTATTCTTTGTGTGTGTTCCTTTTGGGATACTTTTTTTAAATATGTTTTACAATCGTTTTTAAAGTGCAAATCATATGTTTAAACACACATTTTTTTCCCTGCTGGATTGGACTTTTTTTTTACTTTAGAGTTGTTTAGACTTTAAATGCATTTTAATCCTAAATAAAGGCTAAAATAAGGTGACAGAAGGCTTATTTTATTTGCACAAATAAAATGTATTTTTGACAGAAATGACTTATAGTTTGTTTTCTTATTATTTGGTTTAATAATGCAGCAGTCTTTGTTGTTTTTGCATGCATTTTAGAGTCAGTTTAGTTAAAGATTCCGATTATCAAAACATTTTTACCATCACCAATTGATTTCATTTCATCTGAATATTGTGATTGAGATATGCTTAAAAAATGAGATTATGAGATATTTAAATTTGAGATATTTAAACATCTAAAGTCCAGCATCAGTGAATATTCAAATATTTATATTTATCACCCAGCCCTACTTGGACATGTATTTTTCACGTCAAAACATGCCAATTTTCAAGCTTGGTGCTCCTACCCAATATCTTCTCCAATGGTTCATAGTGTGGCCATTATCTGGTGTATACGTATAAAAAACTTTTTCTCCACAATAGGAAATACAACTTTTAACTTTTGATGACTTGGTTTATCCATGGTTCAGTTCGTGCTGGTTCTGTAAGAATTGGAAATTTGAAGAATGGTCTAAATTGTGGTTTAGTTTCCTTTTTCAATGGGATTATGAAGGTGATTTTCCACTTCCATGTTAGTTAAAAAGTGTAGGTGAATATTAAGATACTCCATTGATGGCCCTCGCAACTATGGTGAGCAATTTATACCATTTAGGTTTGAATGGATTTTTTTTTTTTTTTTTTATGTTTCAGTTTATAGCACAAGATGATTTCTGAAGTCCGCAATAGCTGTTGTATTTAATAATGTGACAAAACTGCTCTAATCTAATATATTTCTTCACCGCATTGAAGTCCATTAGTGGGGGGTTCCTCACTTTCACACTTTGTCTAGTTACTACTAATTTCCCAAAATTGCAAAAATGAAGAACCGGTTAAAAGCACCCTCTGTACGTTTTCTCTGGCCATTTATTGACTTGCATAATAAAATAACAATATTAATACAGATTTGTTGGGACTGTACGACCATAGTGACTTCTGGCAGCTTATGGAGTCATATGTGAATACTTAACACAACACACACACTCTCGATAGTCACCACTCATTTGCTCTAACTGCTCTCATCAATTATAACTGGGCCGAGCTTTTTCTTGTTACCAAATGGAGTCCATGACAACATGTGCTAAACACCACTCAATCACACTAATGATAAGAGGCAGCAGTCACACCACGAAAGTACAACACAAACTGTGAATGAGTGTTGAACAGGAAAAAATGACTAATGTCTCATAATTATAGTAATATAATGTCATATTATTTTCAACCTTTGCTGAATGTATGCTGACTGTGAATGGACGAAATACACCTCTAACTTACCAACTCCAGTGCACTGTGGTTCCTATTTGACCAGATTAATGCGGTTACAGCTAGAATAATCTTGAAGCCACAAAAATACAGACTTGTTCTCTGAGATCTATGTAACAGGGTGATTTGGGACAAGACGCATTGGGTGTGTGTCCTGAACTGTGCCCGATCTGGAGTTCCAGTTGTGTACATTAAAGAGTTTGCCTGTTGCTTCTCCATTTTCTTCCTCTAAAAACTGACTCTGATGCTATGGTTACTGAAACCAGATAATGGGCACTTTTGTCCTGAGAACTGTTACTCTCATACCTGACAAGTTCTGTCAAGCTGTGCTGAAGCCACTGTGAAGAATATATTTAAGTATTATATCGTAGTGTTAGAGGTATCCATATTAAAGTAGGCAATCAACATTTTCATATAGATTCTTAAAAAAATCTGCATTGATACTTATTCAAATTATGATACTAATTTTCATATGCACATTTTACGGCAAGGCATTGTGTCAAGCTCACTTGAGCAGTCCTAGCTACCTGTCAGTGATGCGCGGGTCAGCTTTTTGCCCGACCTGATTTAAAATTCAACTAGACCCACCTCGAAAAAATATGTGCCTAAAATTTAGGACCTGACCCAAACTCAAACCTGCACACATTACAACTACATAAAACTGTTGTTTTGCGAGCTGCTGCAGGGTGTTTTGCACTCAAACTATCGATCTATTAAAAAAAACCAATGCACTGTTTAATTAATTTAATTGACCTTTATTTAACCAGGGAAGTCCCACTGAGATTCAGAATCTCTTTTGCAGGGGAGCCCTGGGGGAAGGGTCAGGGGAGGCATTAATGGACATGTTTTTAGCTGTAGGAGGAAACCGGAGTACCCGGAGGAAACCTACGCAGACACGGGGAGAACATGCAAACTCCACATAGAAAGGCCCTGGCCGGCCCGGGAGTCGAACCCAGGACCTTCTTGCTATGAGGCCAGAGCGCTAACCGCTTGCGCCACCGTGTCGCCCAAGGACTGTGTCAAATCAACAGCATTCACAAGCAACGTTACAGAAGCTCTTAAAAAACGTACGGCAGCTTGGATGACGCAGGATGAGCCGACAGCATCAACACGCTCTGAACGTTTCTGCAAGTGAGAATGTGACTTTTTGCGCTCGTATTTTACCATGAATTTGTTCACGCTGGAGCATCATTTGTTTAGTTGAGATGTGTTGTGTCAATAACGTTGCTGCACCGTGCACACAAAACGCCACATTTTTTCTATTTATTCAAGACCCATAAGTTGTGTCCTAGTTTGTTAAACAGGGCAACAGAACTTACAATACATGAGGCTTATTGGACTGATGAGTGTTTGAACATGAGTTTAGACCTGGCCCATCCTAACCCGCCCAAATTCTTTTAATTGTGCTATTCGACAAACATAACACCTCTGTGAAAAGTTAAATAGTGCACCTTTAGGTTTATTGGTTGTTCAGGTTTTCTATGGAAAGCAGATTGGTAAGCAGTTTGTCATAATATTTAGTACAAGATTTCAAATGTAGGGTAAAGCAGACTTAGCCTAGCTTTAACAAAAACTACAGTGAAAATCTGCACCACAGTACGATACTTGACAATATTTCATTCGGATATATTTTTATTCATCATCTAGCCTACCTTAAGGACTAAAATGATGTAATAGCACACTAACAACCACAATATTTCGCAGTCTACTTTTCCCATTGAAGTACAGTAATCAACTCAAACTGACCAAAGCGCGTTTTGAATCCAAACAAGTCCTCACGGAGACTTTCCCTCATGACACTTGTATTAACAGCATAAAAGAACTCTGTAAACTCCATTGGTACACACTCAAACGCCCATACCGCCTTTGAGTCCGCCGCGCACAACTTTTTCCCTCAATAATAATTCATAAAACGCCACGCAGATTAATGGCGGAATTTGAAGTCGCTGGAGAAAGTGTGCATTGAAAGTTAGCGGAGATAAGATGGACATCAAACAGGCACATGTGTTTGCTTATTGGGGAAAAGCTGGGACTTGTTATCAGGAGTGGGCAGGACTTTAGTCACGTTGTTGTGCTGCCTTTCTTGTCTGAATGTGGAGATTGGGGGTGGTGGCGGTGGTTAATATTGTGATGGAGTTTGAGTCCTGCTGCTAAACCCGAGCTGAGGCCGCGAGCTGGAAGGATGCCAGAAGTTCTGAACTAATATTCACAATAATGTTCCTGCTCCAAGAGGCCAGGCGTGGCAAACAGCGTGGATTCCAGCCAAAGCTGTGTTCTTTGGATTCCACTTCATTGCAGCTAGAATAGGAACTTTAGCATCTGTTTTGGACAATTAGTCAATAAAATGCATTAAATAAAACAGAATAAACCACTTTATGAATGCAGTTGATGTACTGCAGTTTTTTTATTGAGTTGTATGACTGATACAACAGCTCAAATAGTACTTCAATCCAGTAAATTCTACAGTTATATTCTTTAGTACTTTAGTTCAAGTATTTTTTTAAAAAAGGGGTTGTGAATGAAAATCAATTCATAGTATAAATAAAGTAATTATTTCATATAATGTATATTGTGTGAAAAAAATTCAGTTATCTCACACACAAGATTAAGCCACCAAAATAATTTACAACAAACTGTTTAATCAGTTTTTACTGAGTCTGTGTGCGCGCCATGAGGCTTTAAATGAATGAATGAATGAATGAATTGTTTATTTATATAGCACATACACACAGATGGACGTCTTCCAAAGTGCTTCACACAGCAGCCTCCTCCCCACTCAGTGATGGCAAGCAATGCTCACCTTTACACCTAGCACCTCAACCTTCACACCAAGCTTTCCCTAACATGCATGTTATTGGTTGGTGGGGACAAATGCGACAGACAGTATAAAATGGAAAAGAAAATATAATATCTGTGTTTTAAATGTCAAAGTCAGAGCAATAAATACTCAGCTAAAATATGAGTACAGACTCCTAACACAAACTTGTCAAGCCTGGATCATTGTTTGCAAAAGATTTGCTATTATAACGTTGTCCTAACTGGCTCTGTGCAGTGAACGTCAGTTGGATTGTTTTTTTGTTTTGTTTCTTCAAAAATGCTAACATCTTGCCGGCATGTTCATTTCCTTTTTAGTTCCGCTTATACTGACTTTTTTACTGAGTTATTGTAAGATCAGGCAGTGAACAGTGAGTTGTGGTTGTTTTCTCTGACAACATGTTAAAGACTTTACAAATCAGGAGAATACTTCACCAGTGGATGAATATATGCCAATAAAAGAATGTGATTGTGTATATATTATAGGGCTGCAGCTTGAACATTTTAAAATAAACATCTTACATGCCACAGTCAGTTAAGGTGTACATATTCCAAAGTTGCCAAACTCATCACTTTTTGTTACTGTTGCAATGCATAATTTTGAATGTATTTTGATGATGCTTTGGGTGCTTTGTGTATCAAGCAAAATGGCAAAGCAATACCAAGCAGTAGGCATGGTAATGTAATAATTTCAACAATTGTTGGAGATCATACAGACTCATTTGGAGCATTAGTGCATTAGGTAATATCAATCTGACTATGTCTCCTGTGTAATTTTATGGCACCAATACTAAATTCCTGATGTGGGAAAAACTCATCTGAAATGTGTACTTAACTACTTTTTTTTAGTGATTGATTTTGGTGCTTATGTTTGTGAATGATACAAATAATGCAGCATATTTGTCCAAGCCAAGATACTTCCCCTTGACAGCCTGAGCAGAATAATTATGGATAAGATAAATAATGAAATAACTTGTTATAATTTCTCTCCTCTTCATCTGTCCTCAGCTGGTTCACCTGCGTATTATCTGTGCCCCTGTACATGTGACTGTGAGTAGTATTAGTATGTGACTTACCCGGGGGCGCATGCGGTGGAATGTGGTACTGCAACTAATTTACCCCAGATGTTACTTCCGGTGGCGCTATTTTTGAAAACAGCTGGTACTTCCGGTGGCGTATGTTACCTACCCGGGGGCGCGTGTGGTGGAATGTGGCACTGCAAACTAATTTACCCCATATGTTACTTCCGGTGGCGCTATCGAGCAGTGTGCTACTGCAGCTAATTTAGCTCAGATGTCACTTCTGCTACAGTATGCTATTTAGGCTGAATGTCACCACTGTAGTTGTTAGCTGGTTTCTGCTACTGTGTTTTTGTTGAAGCAGTTGCTGCTTTTACCGAGGAGCAGTAATGTATGTGTGTGTGTGTGAACATGAGGTTTTCAGCACAGAAGGGGGTCATAGGTCGAGACATTCTAACAAGTGTTAAGGAAAGAGACACGCATCTGTGACACTTTGTGTGTTCTGGTACAAGCTAGTTGACACACATCCACACCTGCTACTTGATTAGTGTTCGCGACGTTGGAACTTAAGACCGTTAGCTGAAACAAGAATTAAGACACTCTTTGTATTCCTGAAAGCACCACACTGTTGCTGTCGGTCAACAGTAATAATTTGTCATATACACCTGGTAAGAGTCAGACACGGGGGTCATAGGGCTAAAGACTCGTTTGTTACAACACAAGTGTGCTATTACATAAGTCTATGCATCACCCCCGCTTTAGACGAGTAAAGAGTTGAAACCATGTCTTTGGGTAATGACTAGGTCGGCAAATATAAGCGATCAAAATGAGTTTACCGTAGGAGGAACTCTGGAGTAGTGCAGCTACTCCTCTATAATAAAAAGGAGCCGGCTAAAGTGGCTCTGACATCTGGAAACAGATGTCTACCAAATAATAACAATTATAAATAACATAATAAAGTAATGATCTAATAAAACAAAACAAAAAACAGTGGGCGTACCACAGAAAACTCCGCCTTGTGGGAGTGTTTTTGAGAGACCCTCTGAGGACGTATATAAGGATGTGGTTTTAAGCATCGGGTACTCGAGTTATTTTTTTCTCGATATTTTTTTACGGCTTTTGCTCTCGCTCTGTCTCACATCATCTGCGATGTCTGTTTTGGCTGATGCTGATCGTGTGGAAGTCATAGGTATGTCTGACGACATCGATGGCCATCGCCGAAAACATAGACGAGTTGTGAGCGCAAATACGACTGACTTTGGGGTGTCGTTTACAGGGGAAAGTGGGTATGTTTATAGCTTGAATTATTGTAATGGAAAAATTACACTAAAGAGTGGCGTGAGCGAATATTATTATTGGGGTGTAGGTCAAAGCAGAGCTATGACTATAACAGATTGGAGACGCTTTAGACAAGTTTGTGACGAGCTTAATCGTACTATTTTTCAAAAGAGGTCATTTATCTACCAGTGGGGTAGTGCAACAGGCCCGCAGATGTATAGAATAGAATCCGGCTGTGCTAGCGGGGGTGAGGGTTTTGTTTTTGTGTCTGTATGCGATGACAGAGAGCCATTATTGTCACAAAATGGATTAGAGGATTGGATTCTACATCCTTACAACTTTTTTGATTCTAAACACGCTTTTGAAAACTTGTTTTTTATACAGTGGCGCGATTGGAGGCGTCTGTGTTCTGTGTTTAGAGACATTGACAAAACCATCAGCAAAGATAGACACAGGTGTAGTTTGGAAAGTGTTAAGAAACGGCTTGTTTTTGACAATTTGTCAATTAGCGCGCAGGATTTTTACATGTGTGAGAAAAGATAATTCTGAATGGTAGGTAGCCTATATTCTGATGTGTTACATGTGTGTGTTTGTAAATCTAAAAAAAAAAAAAAACTTAATGTTTGTTTTTACAGAAGAAGGCTATAAACTGGGTACATACCTAAAAGATATTAGAAACGAGATTCCTGCATCTGCATGCATCATGCCTGCGTGGATGACACCAGACGCACCACCCGCAACTCCAAATGTTTCCCCCACGGTCTCGCCCGTTCCAACGGAAGGAGAGATATATGAGAATGACGACGGTGGCCCAATGACTCTACCGGCGGCTTCCTCCTTATCTGAGAAATTTGTCGATAATCTCAGAATTATTGTGATACATCTGCTTAGTCATCAGTTGGCTCGAAGTTGGAAAGAAGAGTGTTACGGATGTGAGGTGAACCACCCCAGCCAGAAACACCACAGCTGTCTGTACAATTACCCGGACTATTATTTTCAAACCAACTTTGATAAGGTGGTGTCCCGTCTATGGAACGAACACTTCACAACGGCTGTATACCGCTTTCTCGCAGCACATGGTGTGTATGCAGCCACAGCAAGGATCCAAGGCGCCGTAGAGACAGTGCTATATGAACTGAAACAAGAAGACAACATTCACACAAAAATTGATTCAATGTATAATAAACTGAATGGTGATTGGTTTAATTTTGCTATACTCGATGTGGGTGTGAAAACGTGGGATAAGAAATAAAAGAATTAAAAGTGGAGTAGGCAAAAATATTACGCATGTATTGTTTTGTTGTTTTTTACAGAAATAAAACCAGTGTGTATTGAATCACAGTGTTTAATCGCGTTTTGACTTTGCTATGGCAAACACGCTACAGAAAATATACAGAGATCCCGCAAACCCGGGAGGTTTGGGTGGTGTAGAGAAACTAAGAAAAGCAATAAACGAGTCAACAAATACAGTTACGCCTGCCAGTACTGTTAAAACCTATTTACTGGGAGAAGATGCTTACACGCTACACGCCAGGGCCCGTAGACGCTTCCAGCAAAATAGAGTGCTCGTTAGCGGCGTTGATAAACAATTCCAGGCCGATCTAGTTGACATGAGTGAATATTCAGAAGACAATGACGGTGTTCGATACTTATTAATGTGTATTGATGTGTTTTCAAAATATGGATGGGTACGTTGTCTCAAGTCCAAGACAGGAATAGCCGTTACAAATGCGTTTATGGACATTCTGAGTGAGGGCCGAGTGCCAAACAAGTTACAGACAGACGAGGGTAAAGAATTTTATAATAAACACTTCCAGGATTTGTTGAGACGATATAAGATTATACATTTTTCAACGTGTAACGAAACCAAAGCCAGTATAGTGGAGCGATGGAACCGGTCCTTTAAATCGAGAATGTGGAGGCTATTAACAACAATAAACTCCAGACGGTATATAGAAGCGCTTCCAGAACTGATCAGTGCTTATAACAACACTTACCACCGGTCGATAAAGACGACACCCGCGTCAGTGAATAAAGACAACGAAAGGGAGGTTTTCAACGCGCTTTACAAGACGGAGTCCAGACAACCGCCTGTTTTTAAACTAAACCTGGGAGATCAAGTCAGAATCTCAAAAAACAGGGGTGTTTTTAGAAAAGGTTATGAACAAACTTTTTCTGATGAATATTTTACAGTAACACGCCGCATAGCACGCACACCGCCTGTATATACATTGACAGACTTGGCAGGAGAGCCTGTGAAGGGGACTTTTTATGAAGCAGAACTTCAACGAGTAATCACTGATAAGAATAAAACGTTTAAGATTGAAAAGATTTTGGATCGTAAAGGCACCGGGACAAGAACTCGTCTTTTTGTGAAGTGGTTAGGCTGGCCTGAGAAGTTTAATTCCTGGATAAAAGCGAAAGACGTTATCGATATAAGCTAGGAGGGAAAAATGGATAAGAAAAATGGATTTTACGTTACACTAGCTAGCAACGCATCAATTAATGTTTTCCCAAACAATAAAATATGGCATTTTAGAACAAAAATGGCCAAAACTATTATACTGAATGAGCCGTACGAAGTAGGTGTTATTGAAATACAATACCCTAGAATTTGGAAGAGCTTCCCCGAGGATGATGCAATAGTGACTATAATAGCCCTGATCAAAGGAAGCATAATATTGTTGTGAGCGTGGGGTATTACGATTCGGTTTATAGTTTGATCAAGGAAATTAATTATTGTTTGACCAATAACGCGGACTTGTCAGGTATAAACTTTCAGTTCAATAAAGTTACAAACAAAATTAGCATATCCGAAGGTGACGGATATACATTTGTTTTCCAAGGCCGCCTGGCTGAGATACTAGGATTTACCCCTAACACTCCTGTCAGCGTTAAGAGTAATCAAGCCCTTAATGCCCCGCATCCTGCTGATATACACGCTGGTTGCTATAATCTCCTGATTTACAGCGATATCGCCGAATTCCAACTATTAGGTGACAGCTACGTGCCGCTGCTGAGATGTATAAATGTGACTAACCAGACGCAGGAAATGCCCACTCTGTCATTTGATAAGGTTCATTACACATCGTTGTCCAAGAACATTATAGACGATATAGAAATCTCACTGAAGAACGATCAGAACCAGCATATCCCATTTTTATACGGGAAAGTACTGCTGAAACTTCATTTTAAACCTAAAAAGAACTATGGCTTTCACCCCTTTTACACGGGATGAAAGCAAATATATTGCTTATTATATTAATCAGGCTGGTGGCGAACTCCCGGGATTCAGAGGCGTGAGTGTACAGTACGGAAACGGATTGGGTGGACTGTTTAGAGGCTTGTTTCGATGGGCCAGTCCTCTCCTAAACGCCGGGATAAGCATCGCTAAGCCACACTTGAAAAGAGCGGCCGGTAACATTGTTAGAGAGGTAGCAACAAACGTTGCTAGAACAGCGCTACTGAACGCCGGTACAGGACGGAAAAGGAGGAGGAACCAGGGTGGAAACGGATTGGTGGTTTTCACAAAAAGAGGAGTTAAAAGACCACCCACCACGAGCACTGACGTGTGCTCTGTTAGAAAGCGGTCTAAAAGAGCAGGGTCAACCAAAAAGGGCTCATTTGTAGTGAGGAGCAAGACGAAGACTACACCTCGGGATATATTCTAACATGGCCCTTCTTCATAATCAATCAAAAGAATGCGTCAAAACGGAACTGGATCTCTTTACAGTACCGTACACGCAGACATCCATTGAAAAGTCTACCTTTGTTGAAATCCCACCCGTGTCGTCAATTACAGACACTGGCCCCATTGAATTTTACATATCAGGTAGTGGAGAGGACTATCTTGACCTAAATGACTCGTATCTCATGTTACGGGTGAAGATTGTTAATGCTGATGGGACTAATATTGCTGCGGGCACAGACGTTGGCGTAATTAATTACCCGACATGTACACTCTTCTCACAAGTAGATATAATGCTCGGTGATAGATTAATATCTCAGTCATCAAACACGTATCCTTTTCGAGGAATTATGGAGTGTTTATTAAACTACAGCCAGGAAACATTGAATACACAGTTTGGTACCGCTTTGTTCTCTAAAGACACATGCGGTCATATGGACGCAGCGTCCGTAGCGGGCAATAACAAAGGACTAACAGCGAGAGGACAACAAACTGAAAATGGGCGTATCGTGGAGCTGATCGGGCCTATTCACAGTGATTTATTTTTTCAAGAAAAACTTTTGCTTAACGGGTTGGATTTGTCACTGAAATTCATACGTTCAAAAGATGAATTCGCCCTCATGTCTGCGGAGGCTAACCCAGCGTTTCACGTTAAGATCGTGTCGGCTAGTATCTTTATTAAAAAAGTCACAGTCGCACCTGTTGTGAGACTGGCTCACAGCAAAGCCCTACAGCAAACAAATGCGAAATACGCTATAGATCGGGTCACATTAAAAACCTATTCCATCCCGGCGGGGACAAGGGTGTGTAATCAGGAAAATCTTTACATGGGGCAAATACCAAAATTTCTAATTATAGGATTTGTAGATAATGATGGGTACACCGGGAGCTATACACGTAACCCATTTAATTTTCAACATTGTAGCACAGAATTCATCTCATTGTGTGTAAATGGTGTATCCATACCCGCTAAACCCCTACAACCGCTTTTTCATAGACGTCAGTATGTTCGCTCCTATTATGAACTGGTACAATCAACAGGTCGTTACTTAAAGGACAGATCATTGGCAATTACGCGCGAAGACTTTGCCGACGGTTACACACTCTTCTGTTTTAATTTGGAGGCCGACGGTGGACACACAGGAAACGTGTCTCTGATTAAATCTGGAAACGTGAGACTCGACGCACGCTTTCACGTAGCACTACCTAAGACGGTTAATATGATCTGTTATGCCGTCTTTGACTCCATAATTGAGATCTCCAACAGACGACAGGTGTTGCTCGATTACTATTAACACAGACGAAGACATGAATACCATCGAGTTAACCAGCATTATAAGAAAATGTACGCTGAGGAATACACACTTTACGGGTGTCTTTGCCTCCGATTTACTTCCTGCACGTGTCACCAAACTCCCTGCAGTAATTATTATTAATACACACCCCTCCTCCAAACCCGGAGAGCACTGGCTGGCCCTCTTTATCTCTGCGAGTCGTTATGGTTATTTTTTCGATAGTTTTGGAAATCCCCCTGGCTACAAACGTTTTCCAACAGATATAAAATATTTCATCAGCAAAAACTGCGACGCTGTTTTCTACTCTACGAAGCAAGTTCAAAGCAACCAGTCCCTTGCCTGCGGTCAACATTGTGTGTTTTTTCTTTATCATATTCATAGAGGCATGTGTTATGAAAAGTTTCTTCGATTGTATTATTCTGATTTAGTTTGTAATGATGCTATGGTTTGTCAATTTGTGAATGGGATACAACCCGTAGCTATTTGTCGTGATTTTAACTTTGTATGTGTTCAATGTGTGAAACATAATAAATAAATAAAGCATGTTTGATATTTCTGTATCACGTCATTTATTTTAAAACAAATTTAAAACACGTTACAAAAAGATTCACAAAATACATGCTAGAAAAAAATACATTTCAGTAATATTCATAAAATACAAATATGAAAAAATACATTTCTGTATGATTCATAAATTCAAATATGAAAAATACATTTCAAGAAGCTTCACCAAATACAAATTGAAAATTCAAATATGAAAAATACATGCTAGAAAAAATACATTTCAGTAAGATTCACAAAATACAAATTGAAAATTCCATAATAAAAAAAAACAAAAAAAAAACATGCAGAATGAAAATCTCTTTAAAACCTTATCCACGTAGGGGAGAGTTTATCTGTCCTTTTACGCTTAACACTAGATGGTGTGCTAAAATTTGGTGAGAGTATGATTGTCTTTTTACGTTTGACCGTGTCCAAAGCTCTAGGTCTTGAGCCTGGAGTACTAACAGGCAAGTCTCCATTAGGACGTTTTTTAAAATAAGATATAGTGTCACGAACTTGTGTATTTGGTACTGTTGACAACGGTACATTCAAATGAGCTAGTGTTTCTAAAAAAGCCTTCCACCCTACAGGCCTAGACACATCTGAAACATTGTTGGGCGTTGTTACACTTTTGATTAAATCGTACACGTGAGACCCTCCAACAGTCTGGTTATTAATAATAACCTCCCCTCGTGCATTCCACGCAATTGTGTCTGATGCTCTGCTCAAAGCATTCAAAATTTGTTCTGCGTTTCTCAGGTTCCTTTTAGGCATGTGTCTTAAAACCTCAGCTGTCACAGGATCAGTCAGGACCACATCACCGTTATCCGTTATAGCGTCATCCCTAGTCATGTTAACATCACTTTGTGGCATAGATAAAGTCAACACCGATTTTTCGCGCTCGTCCTGTCTTACAAGAGATAAGAACCGCTGAAGGATTTTAGAATATTGTTTGGCCTTTTCATCCACACCCATATTAGTAGCATCTAGTATCTCGGCCATAGCTTTGTCCAGTTCCGACTGTGCCACTCGATTGATGGAGGACTGAGCGTCCTGTTGCTGTAGTTTAAGACGCTCCAACTGATTTTGTGGTACAAGATACATTTTGTCAGTGTAGTCCATATCGACGTGATATAAGACCTACGATGAAAGGGAGCGCAGCGTTTAAAAGCGGTAAAAATATAGTACCGCCGTGTTGCGTAATTGTTTTTCTTTTTTTCACAGTTTTAACTTTTTTGTCCGCTATCAGTCTAACCAGGGTTTTTTTCTTTTCCAACTGCTTGTATTGTCTCTTTGTTAAAGGGATGTTGCCTTGAAGAATGTTGATACTTATCTCACAGAGCGCATTAATGAAGTCGGTGCTAGCCTCTGAAATTATAACTTTTCTCAGACGAGGCGGCGATTTATAAAGAAGTTCCAGAAGGGGGAGGTTTCTCTGTATACGTTTTGACATGTTTTACTTCCTCCTTTGCTTAGGCATGTAGACAACTGGCAGGTCTGAGAGCAAGCGGCTTCTGAGTCGCATCTGGTCAGGGGTCTTCGATTTAAAGTCAATCACGAGATAGCCGTACGCATCACTTGTAGCGTCATTAAAAGCTTCTAAGAAAAAATTGCTCTGACCAGGGTACATTTGGCGCCCGAGTAATGAAATTTGATATTTATCTCGGGGGTTGTTAAAAAGCACCAGATAGTTTGTGTTTAGCATTATTGTACGACTAGCTTTACCCTGAATGAATAAATTTTGCATTAAATAAATACAACTGACATTACGGTGATGTACGTATTTCGTGAAAACTCTCTGAACCTCTATATTATTTGAAATATTTTCCATTAAATCATCCAAAACCAGTAAATTGCGTTTGGTCGGTGGTAGGAGCTCGTCATCGCAAAACGAGTCTGGTAAACCCTCAATAAATTTAATATTACATGTTTTGAGTAGTTCATCATATAATGGCTGCCACACTGAGTAAACGTAAACAATATTTTCAATTGAGTGAGAAATTGTCTTGGCAGCGTTTTCAATCACGTTCTTAACAAAATATGTCTTTCCAGAATTTGATGGTCCGCACACCACACAGCTGAACGGATGTTGAAATCTGAGATCAACATTAACTCCTTTAAAATCCATAAGGCAAAGTTGTACAATCGTCTAACACGCGTCGTTTGTTGTAGACCACATGAACTTTTTTCACGACTGAGCGATTTTTCAGATGCAAGTGTTTTTTATCTCTGATAATGGTGTCGGCTTGTGCACACAAATGAGCCTCTGTGCCCCGATTAGCCATAAAATTATCCACTAGTCCTTTGAGTGAAGCGCATGTCACCACCGACGTGTTTTTTGAATTAAGTGTGATGCCCTTGCACTTGATCTGCTGCTGCCCTAAAAACGTGTTGTACGCATAACTTTTTGGGCCTGTTGACACAAACTCTGTGATGTAATCACCCTCCGCAGCTCATTGGTGAGATCCCCCAGATACGGACCAGTGGGGGGTTCATACTCCCCTGGGGTCTGTGTGAAAATGGCAGAATCAGTGTCACAGTACAAAACGCGCTCTTGCAATCTGTCTAATAGTTCGTATAACTCGAGTCTGGCGTAAGCCGTGGTAAAGGCACTGATGAAGATGTTTATATCTTTTACCTTAGAGGCCTCGGCACTTTTATGACGCCACTGGACGAGTGCTACGGTATCGGAGATGAAGTAGAACTGACGCACGTCATATTCTGGTGAAAACATCAACGACGCAAATCGTTCAGAATTAGTGATTAATTCAGTATTAGCCATATTTGTGGACATTCCCAGACGCCCCCATAAGCAGTTTAGCAAATATTTTGAAATATTGCGTTTTGCTTTGTTGAACTTTATCTTTGATGCATCCAATCGTATGCCTTCGTGCGCATAATAGTCTTCTATGTATTTCTGCTGGTCTTCCTGAGTGACCACATGAGGAGGGAAGCCGCTGGCCTCTTGTTTGTCCTTCAGAAATTTTTTAACATAACCCGTGAACAATTCCTGCGATGTTTTTGGAAAGTGCCAGACCTCATTCACTTTTTGGATTTTATAACCCTTTTCCTCTGCTTTTATAAGCTCAATAGTCACCCATGTTGCCGTTAGTTCCCTCTCGCTATCAGTGTGAGTGCAGCTGCTTGTCTGGTTGAGCTCTTCTGCACATTTTCTACACAGGGGAAACATGAGTTTATTGTGACAACGGTAGGGTAGAACAGGGTGGTACAGTCCTCGAGGTGGCAGGACTGTGCATTGTACTATGCCAAAGTACTCTCTAATCGGTTTAAAACCGCCGAATATGAGGATAGGGTGTCCTATTGGAAAAACTCTCCTGCATAATACGTAGGGGTACAGGCTGGTGTAATCAACGTACAATGCTCTCTGTGAGTCATAAAGGCATATGTTGTAGTAGAGCTTAAAGGCGTTCGTTCTACCCCCGTAAACGGCGTGTCGTGGGTTTAAACGCTGGGGCTTTTTGTAAACCCTCAGAAAGGCTGCACATTTGCATCCGTCCTCTTTAAAGAGGCCCATTCACACTCCCACATGACAACAACCTGCAGCTCATAAACTTCAGTTAACACCTGAATCTTACACATAGCGTCCTGATACAGCTCACCGAACAATTTTTAGAAACAGGGTTTATGTCGCCTTCTGGAAAACAAAAATGACCATGGGTAAAACAACCCATATATTCATAACAGGTGTTTGTAGCCGAATCAAATCCGTCAACAAAAAACTTGCCAAACTGCTTCTCACCACCCCCTGTAAGAGCATGTTGAATGCTTCTGTTTTCTGAAAATGATACATATTCCAGCCAGGAAATTGAATCATCAGAATAACATTTATTCTGTTTAACGTAGCATCCATCATAAGTCAGAGCCAGTGTGTTTTTGGGTAAACACAATGTCTTAAAAACACCCAAACACGCAGAGGACAGCGTGGTAAATGCAAAGGGATCCAGGCCTGTGCTTTCTATGAATGTGTTGCGGTAAACAATGCACACCTTACGCAACACGTCCACGTCATTTATGCAGTAACGAGCCAGCTCTGCATCCAAATCAAAGACACCATCCTTGACAGAGTTGTACCACTCCATAAATTTCACTTTGTCGCGTTCACTCATGTTATCATAATTGTAAAAGGATGGGTCTGGATAAGGCCCCACATAACTTCATTTTCGCGCGTGTTAAATTTGTGGGGAAATGTGCCTTTTGCTGCCTCAATTCCATACGCGTCAGGGGTCTTCGATAGAGCCATCGGTAGAAATAAAAACGAATCAATCCAACGTTGATTGTAATCATTGTCTTTCATGTATACAACACGACTACCTTTTACCGTAAGTAATGGCGTTAATCCTTGCTTTGCCAGATATTCCAGAATCAGATAATTATCAAATTTTGCGGCATTGTGGGCTATAAATGTGTAATTTTTGAATTTTGGACGTCTGTAGTGCTCGATGAAACTTTTGACACACTCTAGAGTTTTGAAGCAGTACATGGAACCATCTATTGTCATTGAGCAGATAAAATTAGCTTCATGCCTACCATCGTGATACCTCGTTTCACAGTCAAAAAATATGTATCTGTCAGATAACACCCGTTTTTCTATGGGTTGTATGAAGCACTGATGTTCACCCTCCCCGTTAATCATTTCGGCGTTACAATGTTCACATTTTGGATACACACATTTGTGTTTAACCATGCACGGTTTTCGACAACTTTCACAGTATTTCAAAGTTTCACAAGGCACTTTGTTGTGTATAGCATCAGGCAGTTTGTGTTGAACGTAGCAATGTGACGATTTACAAAAACGCTTACAGTCTAGGCATTTAATTGTCTTGCGTTCAGACGTCTCACACGATGTGAAACACACGTTGCACAGGTTTTTGCACACATGTCTAAGTGCGTTATTGTAAGGTTTAATGCAGCGTTTGCAGATATAGGTGCTACCGCCTAAAAATGCCACTAGATTTTCTACATAAAAGTAGTGATTGTCGTGTAGATACAGCACAATCACATTATTGTGGGGGTCATCGTTTGTTTCAAAGCGCTGCAGTGTTTTATTCAAAGCGTTATGGTGAAAAATCACAATTTTAACGCCTAAATACTTTTCAAACTGGTGCACTCTGCAAAGGACACAGGTGTATGTTGATCTAGACCTACAGCCGTATGTAATTCTTTTGCCTTTTCAGTTAAGATAGATTTAGATAGTGATGTGTTCAGAGCATGGGTAACGCATATGCTGAAACACAATTTATTATCTGTGTTACCGGGGTCAAAGAGAAATTTGCATTTCTTTTTAATTATCTCATCATAAGGGACAGCCCCCAACTTCAAACGACCGCTGCCACTGTGGCTTTGTGCAATCGTGACTACAAATTCTACATTGTCCTCCGTTATAGAAGTGTCGTTACTCTGTAAAACTTGCCCCACCTCTTCTAAAAACAGATCCGTGTTATAGTCATTACTCTCATCCAAAATACAATGCACATCTTCGGCGAGTGATGGGCCACGCATAACCACATTTAAAATACTGCCGGGTTGTGCTATGTCCAATGCATTATTAATGACACCTGTTAATGCTTCCTCCACTCTCTGTGGTACAATTAACGGATTAGCAGTGTCTATATTTCTGAAATCAATATTTTGACGCAACTCTAAAGCGTTAAAATACGGTATTGATCTGATTTCCCTCTCTGAAACAACACCCCCTGTCTGTACAACACCCCTGGTTGAGTGTAACGGTGAATCAATGTTCTCTGGTTGACCCACATTATTGTTTTGTATTGTGGTATCCTCTCTGTGAACAATACAGTTACGCTCACAAGACATGCTATTTGTCGCTGTGTTACCATTTTGCATTTTTATTTCATTTTCATCATTATCAAAATCAGTTTCAACAAAAGAGTTAGTGTGTACAACGCAACAATTAGGATTACGCACAATAGGGGACGGCCTAGCATCAACGCTTTCTACTACAGAACCAATATTTTCAGAAGTGTTTGTATCAGAAGCAGAATTCTCGCAACAATTTTCATTTTGTTTGTCACAATGAGCATTCACGATGAATCAGACACAATTCTATTATTCAACAATTCTGTTAGAATGTCTAAATTATAACCAAGTAAAGCATCTGTAAGTTTTGTACATGCATCGCACAGTTCATCTAATGAGTCTGTAGCCTCCACATCATCATCAAGTCTAGCAACTTTGGATGGAGTAGCCATTATGATTTAATTTTTAAAATGATCTAATGGTTATATGTATGTTACACTCCCCCCACATATTTTGTATCAGTCCTAAAGTATTTTTTTCTTTATCAGCGTTGCCACAACGTCGTTAAATTGTTTCACAAATTGAGTAGTCATGACATTTCTTGAATTAATTCGCTGCTGGAGATGACGTTTTAAGTAGTTGCATTTTGAAGTGAAAATTTCAAAGTGGTCTTTGTAATCAGATTTTATCTTGTTAAAGTCGAATTCGTTTTGTGACAGCAGGGTTCTGACCGAAGACAGATCTGTTTTCACAGCGTTGTAGTCGATTTTTAGCTGTTGTAGCTCAAATTGAACGCTAGATAATTCTGATTTTATACGTTCTATTTCCTCAGGGTTGTACATGCAAGCTTGTTGTCCCTCTACAGGTGTGCCCTGTCCATTCGGTAGTGTCTCATCTACATCAAATTCATGCCTAAACATTGTGGATAATCCATCTCTCACCGTAGTATTTGTGGGGAGACCCACAGGAGTAGGATGGCGCTGTGTGATGGTGATGCGTCACGAATACGGATGAGAGGGTCCTGCGACTCCTCTTGTTCTTCATCAGTTGTAGGCCCAATTAAGCCACTGTAGGGTTGCGCAGTGTTGATGAGACGATAATGAGCTAGCAAGTCCTCTATGTTTTCAAAAACTGACGGGTGTATCTGCTCTGTTTGAACTTCCAGAAGCGATTCGATATCCACTCCGGGTGTGTTAAAACCTTCTCGTGACTCTCCGTTTGACGGTTCACTGTATGAAAAAGAAAGAGAATCGATCAGTTATAGAAAAAAAAAAAAATAATGTGTAGTAAAATTAAAAAAGAAGTGTGACCCTACCCTCGGTTTTCTTCACTGACACCGGCCTGCGTTGGTTCTTCAGATGAGCGTGCTGCTCCGCTGCTACATATGGTAAAAATAATTAGGTTAAAATATACGTAAGACAAAACTGATGTAAAAATAGTTGTTTCATAATTTACCTTGAGTTTTCTATAGGAGAAGGGTCAATATTCCCCTGCGTCTGCGTCGTAGATGTGGTTGGGTGTTCTTCACTTACGAGAATCACGCTTTCATCAAGATTATCAGGCTCATTCAGTTGTGTTGAAGTAACAGTAGGGCTAAAAAACATGGTGCAAATCATTATTATAATTAATGATTCTATTCAAAAATACAGGATAAATTAATTTTACCTTCGCACGAATGTTGGCCTCACTCGGTTGATACGAGGGTCACTCTTTTTGGGAGCAGGTTTAGATGATGTGATCCTGTATTAAATAGAAAAAGCATTAGATAAAACTCTAGACTCTGCCATGTACATACATCTTACCATTTTAAAGTGTTAACATCCTTCAGAGACTTACGACGGGACAGTTTGTTCTGTTTCGCTGCGGCCTTACAAAATCTGTAACATAATGACAAAATATTTTCACTTTTCCTATCATAACATATTTATATATATATATTTATTAATATTTACCATCTTCACTGTTGTGAATATTCTCCTGACTTCGTTTGTTTCCTAAAAATCAGTCTTGTTTTAAAAAAACAGAAAATAAGACACTAACATGCATAGATATGTCTAGATAATTCACAGATAATGAATCTTACCATTTGCTGCCATGATGATGACGATGAAGAGGATGTCAGACAATTCCACTGATTGTTTCAGAATGTTTTTAAGCAAAAAGTTCCAGAGTGGAAAGACACCTCTGTCTTTTAAAAGGTCAGAGGGGTGTGTTTTACAGTGGATATACCTCCCACAGATACTCTGATTTGCTGATTTTGAATGTCACACACCGCTCAAACAAATCTATAGACCCACCCTCCCTAACGTGCCCACCCACCACACCATACACCGAACATGTTGGAAAGTAGTACATACCATTTATTTTGAATAATCAGAAAGTATTGGCTACACATTTCATTATTTGTGATTATGTAATACAATGTGTGGTGTTTTATCCTCATTAGACAATTGTTCAACATTTTACATTTATAATAATAATTGTTATTATTTGGTAGACATCTGTTTTCAGATGTCAGAGCCACTTTAGCCGGCTCCTTTTTATTATAGAGGAGTAGCTGCACTACTCCAGAGTTCCTCCTACGGTAAACTCATTTTGATCGCTTATATTTGCCGACCTAGTCATTACCCAAAGACATGGTTTCAACTCTTTACTCGTCTAAAGCGGGGGTGATGCATAGACTTATGTAATAGCACACTTGTGTTGTAACAAACGAGTCTTTAGCCCTATGACCCCCGTGTCTGACTCTTACCAGGTGTATATGACAAATTATTACTGTTGACCGACAGCAACAGTGTGGTGCTTTCAGGAATACAAAGAGTGTCTTAATTCTAGTTTCAGCTAACGGTCTTAAGTTCCAACGTCGCGAACACTAATCAAGTAGCAGGTGTGGATGTGTGTCAACTAGCTTATACCAGAACACACAAAGTGTCACAGATGCGTGTCTCTTTCCTTAACACTTGTTAGAATGTCTCGACCTATGACCCCCTTCTGTGCTGAAAACCTCATGTTCACACACACACACATACATTACTGCTCCTCGGTAAAAGCAGCAACTGCTTCAACAAAAACACAGTAGCAGAAACCAGCTAACAACTACAGTGGTGACATTCAGCCTAAATAGCATACTGTAGCAGAAGTGACATCTGAGCTAAATCAGCTGCAGTAGCACACTGCTCGATAGCGCCACCGGAAGTAACATATGGGGTAAATTAGTTTGCAGTGCCACATTCCACCACACGCGCCCCCGGGTAGGTAACATACGCCACCGGAAGTACCAGCTGTTTTTCAAAAATAGCGCCACCGGAAGTAACATCTGGGGTAAATTAGTTGCAGTACCACATTCCACCGCATGCGCCCCCGGGTAAGTCACATACTAATACTACTCATGTCTTATAGCCAAAGTTGCTTCTGTCACCACGGCCACACTTTGGACAATATGGACATGCTGTACCTCTTCTGAAAGCTTACATTCTGCACTGTTCAGTCGCTGGATTTGTTTCTCAATTGCAGCAAGTCACAATGCGTGCACAAGCATAGAAGCGCCAGCTACGTTAGTCGCTACATGTCATAAACAGCCTGGGCACACTGAGGTGATATCTGCAACTGACAACATGTAGAAGTTATAAATGTTTTCTTTCTTCATGTGTCACATCTGATTTTAGGTGATTTAGTCTGTTTGACAGTTGACTTTAGGCTCATGTGAGATAATATGAACTGTTCAATGCAGAGCTCACTGCTGCAGCTGACTGGCTGAAAGTCAAACAAGACTCCACACGGAGCTAAGTGGTATCGGTGCCTGGTATCGGGACCAATTTTACAAGTACAAGTACGAGTATTAGGCACTGGTATCGACCCGATACCCAATACTGGTATCGGTGCATCCCTAAATTCAGCATAATGCCACTAGTCTGCTGGAAATCAAGAAAAAGAAGAAGAAGGACCTAATCTGGAATCTTTTTACACACTGGGATTTACACATGATCAAAGACAGAAGAAAGCCAGGCTGTTTCCACCGCTGATATTTAATTTTCATATTTAGAGGTCCACTATCAGTTGTAAACCAACATATTAATGCATTTTCGTCAGGTCTCTCTCTTCCTTAATCAACTTGTCAGTTCCTCTCAAGACTGGTAGTGACACTAAATGATTGAGCTGCATTACATTGACAACTATAACTATAACGGCATTATCACTGACGGGAGAATAATAATTAGATTACATGTTGCACTTCAAAATAACAACAGTCCTAACGCCGTTATACTTAAATGTTGGTTATCAGAGACATTGGTTATGAATCTTATACTGCTGACAAATACTGTTTGGTAGAAAAGACAGTTTACTCATTTACAAGTGAAGACGTCATGCCAGCTTTAAGTAACTTGTCTCAGACCACTGCACCACTGGCAGGGTCAAAGTCCACGAGTGCTGCAGGAATAAGCCTAAACATGCACTCTGAAGAACTCAATGTAAAAGCAGTCAGATCAGCAGCAGAAGTGCTTTCTCAGACTGTTTGAATGAACAGCAGCTGCTTCAGTGCTTCAGTGCTTTTGGCTCCGTGTTTAAACTATTACTTAATCACACAAGTGCTGACGCCCCTCTGCCAGGACCGGATCATGGGACACCCCTCTTATTTAAGAGAGGAACTTTGGAAGAGCCACTACTAAACTGGATCTAAGTGCATCTCGTAACATCATGTTTAAAATGACTTTTAGGACCTTTTAATCATCACAAACTTACCAAGAGTTAGAACTTCATTCATATTAGTGTGGACTTGCAAGTCATGACTTGGACTTGAGTCAGATATGAGTCACTATTTGGATGACTTGAGCCTTGACTTGCCCACTGATTTGCTGGTTCTCTTGTAGCCTGGGCCAATCAAACAGCTGCATGTGCTGCAACTAGCGACCACTGACTCTACAAGCAAGTCTTCATAACCCCGCCTCCACAACTTGTTTCACACTCTTCTGACCCCGACAGCCTCGTTCACACCATACACGCGATGGCCAAAAGCTGCCAAACCGGGTCAGACTAGCGTGTGAAAGACCATTAAGATTTGGGACTCGACTTGATGCTTCTCTTCAAAAAATCAGTTTACATTAACAAAACTGAAACATTTCTTTTCTCTTTTTTTTAATGACCAGAAATTGGTTTTAAATTGGATTGTTTCTAAAAATCAATGAAACTGTAGAAATATAAGATATATTTGATACTTTGATTTTAGACTTGAAACTAAAAGCAGAAGACTTGCATTTGTGGGGCTCTGACATGAACGTGTCTCTCTTTGACTTGAGACTTGACTTGACTTGGGACTTGGTTTCCTTACGTCACCTAAAGCCTCCGCTCATTTTCATTTCACTGCAGTTACTCGGTCAGGATGTCAAGTTGGCCAATCAGTGAACAGAGATGGCCAGAACCAACCTGAGTTCAAATAGCAGACTGTGTTATGTTCTCGTCCTGTGATCTCATGTCAAATGTTAACTTATGATTATGTACCGGTACCTTAAATTTACTGCACTGCACAGTAAATGTGTACCTTAAATGTACACAATACACATGTACACGCTGGACTGCAAACCAACTAAAAAGAAGTGTTTATTTAAAGCTAAATAGTCCCCACCTGTAACAATAATCTGTCTATCGGACTTTCATCCATCTGTAGCTGTCTGTAATTGCTTTTGTCTCTGGTGTGTTGCAGGTGTTCAACGCTCGCACAGCAGAACTGGTCAGTCACCATCAGGTGGAGATCTCACAGAGTTTCCCCAAAGAAGGGTAAGTCATACTAAACATCATACACAGACAGAACATGTGGACATGCAGACACATGAGCACAGCTGGACAATATAGTTCGAAACACAGATCTTCAGCTTGTTCCTGTGACTGTCCTGGACACATCCTGACTGTGCCTGATCACATGTCTCTGTTTCAGATGGGTGGAGGCAGATCCAAAAGAGATCATGCGCTCAGTGTACCAGGTCATGGAGAGAACGTGTGAGAAGCTCCAGCAGCTCCGAGTGGACATCTCCAGCATCAAAGGTCTGCACTGCACGCAACTAGAATACAATCTGGCAGCTTTTTAGTGCATTATTGGTAGTAAATGATGGCTTGTGATGCCATTTAAAGCACTCCAAAAGTATCTTATAATAGTATTGTATGACATTTATAACATGAAGTTCACAAATAAAACAAAACAAAACATAAAAAACAAGGATTGGCTGAATAAAGTGCAAAACTATTGACAACAATTGGGTGTTATTTTTCATAGAAATGAGATTGCTCTTTTTAACATTGTGACTGAATAATCTTACATAACGTTAGTAAAAGACCATCCTGCTGACATGTGCCTGCTCCACAGCCATCGGAGTGACCAATCAGAGAGAGACCACCCTGGGTGGGACAAGGAGACCGGAGAGCCACTGTACAACGCCATCGGTAACTCTTTCTAAATGATCTCACCACTTGTATGTGTAGGCAGAGAGGAAGCTTTTATTTAAGTCTTTGCTCAGGAGCTAACTACAGAAGACATGGTACAAGTTAACCAAAAGCAGAGGAGATTGAGAGTAGTGACAGGATAAAGAACGTAGCACATATTTGGCTCCTGGGGCCAAACTGCAACAAAACAAAAAAGAGAAAATGCACCTAAGAAGTGTTTCTCAAATATTTTCAAGAGACAATGGTGGCAGGGACAAGGTTTAAATCTGCCCATAGTTACGTTGTTTGCCCCTGCGCGTGTAGTCAGGCTTTTTGAGGAACGCCCACTTCTACATGAAGGAGACAAAAGCTGTCTGTGTGCATTACAACTATGGAAACTGACGAAAACCTGCCTGTTCTATGTTACTTTTATTGATTCAATTGTAAAATGTCTGTACCTTGTGGAACACGCTGCACTAACAGGCAGGAGGTTCAAGTCTAGCCCAGGGTAAGCCTGGAGCATGTTCATTACATTTTGATGAAGATAGAAGACGCCAAAGAACTGGAATCTCTGATGAATGAATGTCTGAAACACCTTCATCGTGCATGGCTAACACTAGCCTCACATGATTTACAGCCAAGTGACTGAAAACCTTTTAAATCTGCTCCAGTGTGAGACAAAACCTGTTTACCACAGAATGGGACAAATCATGAGGAGTAAAGTCATTTTATTAAATCACAAACACAGCAGGAGGAAGAGCATTTTCATGAGCTTTTCCAAACACTTTGCTTTGTGCTTCGTCTAAAAGACGTCCTACTTTCACAGACAAATGTACTGAACATGCAATAGAAGCATCCATTCCTTTCTTTACCAAAAAATAAGAAAAGTTTTGCGCTTCTGTAAAGCACTTCTGATTCCAGAAGATTACGTGGCGCATGTGCAAAGGGTCAATATACAGTATTTATGATACTACAGCATCAAAAACATCATTTTAATACCAATTTATTGCTTACTACTAGTTNCCTTAATGTGACGTGTCCTGTAGGCTTGCTGACGTCTTTCTAAATGTGATCGGTGTCGTGTAGAGCGGTGTTCTTTTTTGGTCTGATTGCGTGTCTCTAAATGTGTCGTGATCGCTGTAGGGCTGGTTATGCGGTCTCTAACCAATTGATCCGTCTTATGGGTCTGGTTATTGCCGTTGTTGACGTCTCTTAAGAATGTGGCTTTGATGACTCGCCTGTTAAGGGATGGCTGTTTGTTCTGTATAGCTGTTTTCACTTTTTCTTTCAACAACTCAAGTTGTTTCAGACTTTTTGTTTGTTCCGGCCTAGTGTTAGGGAGTCTAGGACCGCTATTATACGATTGCGTGATGAGTATTCTCTTTACTACAACTGATACTTAGTATCGTGAGGCTCTGCTTATGTTTAAAGGGGGTTGGTTGTCCATATTTGAAGAATCGCTATCTTGATAACATAGTCGTTGATCACGGTGAGTGCTAGTAACGAGTGCTCGACTATGTTCGTCTTAGAAGTGCATCGTGGTCGTGTTCTGCCTTCACGGCTCGATGAGTTTAACTTTGCTGTTAGACAGTAGACGTCGGGTCCGGCTGATTCTGTAATGGAATGTACTGTCCATGAAGGGGGAGGGCTTTCGGCGTTGTGTATATCTCTGTTTATTGACGAATTGGTGTAGTTCTGTTGTCCTACGCTTTCTCGCGTGTGCTTTGTAGTGAAGTGTAGAACTGTGTCAGCTCTAACGTGTTTGTGAGAAGCAAGTCGTGGTAGGCGTTTCTGTGATTGGAGCGCTCTGGTCACGGGGTCTCTCATATAGAATTGTAGGAACGTGCATGTCATCGAGATATCCATGATTAGGGCGTGCTGTCGACTCTCTAAATGTGTTATGTCCTGTAGACGCGTTTTAGCTTGTTGTAGGCTGGTCGATTTTAGCGAATGAACATTTATAGATAAAGGATAGCTGTGCTGTCCTGGTGGACGGAGATGAGGTACATTTGGGCGCTGCATGACGTTATTCGCTATAGAGAAAACTGGATAGTCTGATAGTGTTCATTCTGTGGGGGTGTGTGCTACTGTAAGCATGCGTCTAAAGATTAACGATGTATGTGTTTAGCATTATTGTACGACTAGCTTTACCTGAATGAATTTTGCATTAATAAATACAACTGACATTACGGTGATGTACGTATTTCGTGAAAACTCTCTGAACCTCTATATTATTTGAAATATTTTCCATTAAATCATCCAAAACCAGTAAATTGCGTTTGGTCGGTGGTAGGAGCTCGTCATCGCAAAACGAGTCTGGTAAACCCTCAATAAATTTAATATTACATGTTTTGAGTAGTTCATCATATAATGGCTGCCACACTGAGTAAACGTAAACAATATTTTCAATTGAGTGAGAAATTGTCTTGGCAGCGTTTTCAATCACGTTCTTAACAAAATATGTCTTTCCAGAATTTGATGGTCCGCACACCACACAGCTGAACGGATGTTGAAATCTGAGATCAACATTAACTCCTTTAAATCCATAAGGCAAAGTTGTACAATCGTCTAACACGCGTCGTTTGTTGTAGACCACCATGAACTTTTTTCACGACTGAGCGATTTTTCAGATGCAAGTGTTTTTATCTCTGATAATGGTGTCGGCTTGTGCACACAAATGAGCCTCTGTGCCCCGATTAGCATAAAATTATCCACTAGTCCTTTGAGTGAAGCGCATGTCACCACCGACGTGTTTTTTTGAATTAAGTGTGATGCCCTTGCACTTGATCTGCTGCTGCCCTAAAACGTGTTGTACGCATAACTTTTTGGGCCTGTTGACACAAACTCTGTGATGTAATCACCCTCCGACAGCTCATTGGTGAGATCCCCCAGATACGGACCAGTGGGGGTTCATACTCCCCTGGGGTCTGTGTGAAAATGGCAGAATCAGTGTCACAGTACAAACGCGCTCTTGCAATCTGTCTAATAGTTCGTATAACTCGAGTCTGGCGTAAGCCGTGGTAAAGGCACTGATGAAGATGTTTATATCTTTTACCTTAGAGGCCTCGGCACTTTTATGACGCCACTGGACGAGTGCTACGTATCGGAGATGAAGTAGAACTGACGTCGTCATATTCTGGTGAAAACATCAACGACGCAAATCGTCAGAATTATGATTATTCAGTATTAGCCATATTTGTGGACATTCCCAGACGCCCCCATAAGCAGTTTAGCAATATTTTGAAATATTGCGTTTTGCTTTGTTGAACTTTATCTTTGATGCATCCAATCGTATGCCTTCGTGTGCATAATAGTCTTCTATGTATTTCTGCTGTCTTCCTGAGTGACCACATGAGGAGGGAAGCCGCTGGCCTCTTGTTTGTCCTTCAGAAATTTTTTAACATAACCCGTGAACAATTCCTGCGATGTTTTTGGAAAGTGCCAGACCTCATTCACTTTTTGGATTTTATAACCCTTTTCCTCTGCTTTTATAAGCTCAATAGTCACCCATGTTGCGTTAGTTCCCTCTCGCTATCAGTGTGAGTACAGCTGCTTGTCTGGTTGAGCTCTTCTGCACATTTTCTACACAGGGGAAACATGAGTTTATTGTGACAACGGTAGGGGTAGAACAGGGTGGTACAGTCCTCGAGGTGGCAGGACTGTGCATTGTACTATGCCAAAGTACTCTCTAATCGGTTTAAAACCGCCGAATATGAGGATAGGTGTCCTATTGGAAAAACTCTCCTGCATAATACGTAGGGGTACAGGCTGGTGTAATCAACGTACAATGCTCTCTGTGAGTCATAAAGGCATATGTTGTAGTAGAGCTTAAAGGCGTTCGTTCTACCCCGTAAACGGCGTGTCGTGGGTTTAAACGCTGGGGCTTTTTGTAAACCCTCAGAAAGGCTTGCACATTTGCATCCGTTCTCTTTAAAGAGGCCCATTCACACTCCCACATGACAACAACCTGCAGCTCATAAACTTCAGTTAACACCTGAATCTTACACATAGCGTCCTGATACAGCTCACCGAACAATTTTTTAGAAACAGGGTTTATGTCGCCTTCTGGAAAACAAAAATGACCATGGGTAAAACAACCCATATATTCATAACAGGTGTTTGTAGCCGAATCAAATCCGTCAACAAAAACTTGCCAAACTGCTTCTCACCACCCCCTGTAAGAGCATGTTGAATGCTTCTGTTTTCTGAAAATGATACATATTCCAGCCAGGAAATTGAATCATCAGAATAACATTTATTCTGTTTAACGTAGCATCCATCATAAGTCAGAGCCAGTGTGTTTTTGGGTAAACACAATGTCTTAAAAACACCCAAACACGCAGAGGACAGCGTGGTAAATGCAAAGGGATCCAGGCCTGTGCTTTCTATGAATGTGTTGCGGTAAACAATGCACACCTTACGCAACACGTCCACGTCATTTATGCAGTAACGAGCCAGCTCTGCATCCAAATCAAAGACACCATCCTTGACAGAGTTGTACCACTCCATAAATTTCACTTTGTCGCGTTCACTCATGTTATCATAATTGTAAAGGATGGGTCTGGATAAGGCCCCACATAACTTTCATTTTCGCGCGTGTTAAATTTGTGGGGAAATGTGCCTTTTGCTGCCTCAATTCCATACGCGTCAGGGGTCTTCGATAGAGCCATCGGTAGAAATAAAAACGAATCAATCCAACGTTGATTGTAATCATTGTCTTTCATGTATACAACACGACTACCTTTTACCGTAAGTAATGGCGTTAATCCTTGCTTTGCCAGATATTCCAGAATCAGATAATTATCAAATTTTGCGGCATTGTGGGCTATAAATGTGTAATTTTTGAATTTTGGACGTCTGTAGTGCTCGATGAAACTTTTGACACACTCTAGAGTTTTGAAGCAGTACATGGAACCATCTATTGTCATTGAGCAGATAAAATTAGCTTCATGCCTACCATCGTGATACCTCGTTTCACAGTCAAAAAATATGTATCTGTCAGATAACACCCGTTTTTCTATGGGTTGTATGAAGCACTGATGTTCACCCTCCCCGTTAATCATTTCGGCGTTACAATGTTCACATTTTGGATACACACATTTGTGTTTAACCATGCACGGTTTTCGACAACTTTCACAGTATTTCAAAGTTTCACAAGGCACTTTGTTGTGTATAGCATCAGGCAGTTTGTGTTGAACGTAGCAATGTGACGATTTACAAAAACGCTTACAGTCTAGGCATTTAATTGTCTTGCGTTCAGACGTCTCACACGATGTGAAACACACGTTGCACAGGTTTTTGCACACATGTCTAAGTGCGTTATTGTAAGGTTTAATGCAGCGTTTGCAGATATAGGTGCTACCGCCTAAAAATGCCACTAGATTTTCTACATAAAAGTAGTGATTGTCGTGTAGATACAGCACAATCACATTATTGTGGGGGTCATCGTTTGTTTCAAAGCGCTGCAGTGTTTTATTCAAAGCGTTATGGTGAAAAATCACAATTTTAACGCCTAAATACTTTTCAAACTGGTGCACGTCTGCAAAGGACACAGGTGTATGTTGATCTAGACCTACAGCCGTATGTAATTCTTTTGCCTTTTCAGTTAAGATAGATTTAGATAGTGATGTGTTCAGAGCATGGGTAACGCATATGCTGAAACACAATTTATTATCTGTGTTACCGGGGTCAAAGAGAAATTTGCATTTCTTTTTAATTATCTCATCATAAGGGACAGCCCCCAACTTCAAACGACCGCTGCCACTGTGGCTTTGTGCAATCGTGACTACAAATTCTACATTGTCCTCCGTTATAGAAGTGTCGTTACTCTGTAAAACTTGCCCCACCTCTTCTAAAAACAGATCCGTGTTATAGTCATTACTCTCATCCAAAATACAATGCACATCTTCGGCGAGTGATGGGCCACGCATAACCACATTTAAAATACTGCCGGGTTGTGCTATGTCCAATGCATTATTAATGACACCTGTTAATGCTTCCTCCACTCTCTGTGGTACAATTAACGGATTAGCAGTGTCTATATTTCTGAAATCAATATTTTGACGCAACTCTAAAGCGTTAAAATACGGTATTGATCTGATTTCCCTCTCTGAAACAACACCCCCTGTCTGTACAACACCCCTGGTTGAGTGTAACGGTGAATCAATGTTCTCTGGTTGACCCACATTATTGTTTTGTATTGTGGTATCCTCTCTGTGAACAATACAGTTACGCTCACAAGACATGCTATTTGTCGCTGTGTTACCATTTTGCATTTTTATTTCATTTTCATCATTATCAAAATCAGTTTCAACAAAAGAGTTAGTGTGTACAACGCAACAATTAGGATTATGCACAATAGGGGACGGCCTAGCATCAACGCTTTCTACTACAGAACCAATATTTTCAGAAGTGTTTGTATCAGAAGCAGAATTCTCGCAACAATTTTCATTTTGTTTGTCACAATGAGCATTCACGGATGAATCAGACACAATTCTATTATTCAACAATTCTGTTAGAATGTCTAAATTATAACCAAGTAAAGCATCTGTAAGTTTTGTACATGCATCGCACAGTTCATCTAATGAGTCTGTAGCCTCCACATCATCATCAAGTCTAGCAACTTTGGATGGAGTAGCCATTATGATTTAATTTTTAAAAATGATCTAATGGTTATATGTATGTTACACTCCCCCCACATATTTTGTATCAGTCCTAAAGTATTTTTTTCTTTATCAGCGTTGCCACAACGTCGTTAAATTGTTTCACAAATTGAGTAGTCATGACATTTCTTGAATTAATTCGCTGCTGGAGATGACGTTTTAAGTAGTTGCATTTTGAAGTGAAAATTTCAAAGTGGTCTTTGTAATCAGATTTTATCTTGTTAAAGTCGAATTCGTTTTGTGACAGCAGGGTTCTGACCGAAGACAGATCTGTTTTCACAGCGTTGTAGTCGATTTTTAGCTGTTGTAGCTCAAATTGAACGCTAGATAATTCTGATTTTATACGTTCTATTTCCTCAGGGTTGTACATGCAAGCTTGTTGTCCCTCTACAGGTGTGCCCTGTCCATTCGGTAGTGTCTCATCTACATCAAATTCATGCCTAAACATTGTGGATAATCCATCTCTCACCGTAGTATTTGTGGGGAGACCCACAGGAGTAGGATGGCGCTGTGGTGATGGTGATGCGTCACGAATACGGATGAGAGGGTCCTGCGACTCCTCTTGTTCTTCATCAGTTGTAGGCCCAATTAAGCCACTGTAGGGTTGCGCAGTGTTGATGAGACGATAATGAGCTAGCAAGTCCTCTATGTTTTCAAAAATTGACGGGTGTATCTGCTCTGTTTGAACTTCCAGAAGCGATTCAATATCCACTCCGGGTGTGTTAAAACCTTCTCGTGACTCTCCGTTTGACGGTTCACTGTATGAAAAAGAAAGAGAATCGATCAGTTATAGAAAAAAAAAAAAATAATGTGTAGTAAAATTAAAAAAGAAGTGTGACCCTACCCTCGGTTTTCTTCACTGACACCGGCCTGCGTTGGTTCTTCGGATGAGCGTGCTGCTCCGCTGCTACATATGGTAAAAATAATTAGGTTAAAATATACGTAAGACAAAACTGATGTAAAAATAGTTGTTTCATAATTTACCTTGAGTTTTCTATAGGAGAAGGGTCAATATTCCCCTGCGTCTGCGTCGTAGATGTGGTTGGGTGTTCTTCACTTACGAGAATCACGCTTTCATCAAGATTATCAGGCTCATTCAGTTGTGTTGAAGTGACAGTAGGGCTAAAAAACATGGTGCAAATCATTATTATAATTAATGATCCTATTCAAAAATACAGGATAAATTAATTTTACCTTCGCACGAATGTTGGCCTCACTCGGTTGATACGAGGGTCACTCTTTTTGGGAGCAGGTTTAGATGATGTGATCCTGTATTAAATAGAAAAAAGCATTAGATAAAACTCTAGACTCTGCCATGTACATACATCTTACCATTTTAAAGTGTTAACATCCTTCAGAGGCTTACGACGGGACAGTTTGTTCTGTTTCGCTTGCGGCCTTACAAAATCTGTAACATAATGACAAAATATTTTCACTTTTCCTATCATAACATATTTATATATATATATATTTATTCATATTTACCATCTTCACTGTTGTGAATATTCTCCTGACTTCTTTGTTTCCTAAAAATCAGTCTTGTTTTAAAAAAACAGAAAATAAGACACTAACATGCATAGATATGTCTAGATAATTCACAGATAATGAATCTTACCATTTGCTGCCATGATGATGACGATGAAGAGGATGTCAGACAATTCCACTGATTGTTTCAGAATGTTTTTAAGCAAAAAAGTTTCAGAGTGGAAAGACACTTCTGTCTTTTAAAAGGTCAGAGGGGTGTGTTTTACAGTGGATATACCTCCCACAGATACTCTGATTTGCTGATTTTGAATGTCACACACCACGCAAACAAATCTATAGACCCACCCTCCCCTAACGTGCCCACCCACCACACCATACACCGAACACGTTGGAAAGTAGTACATACCATTTATTTTGAATAATCAGAAAGTATTGGCTACACATTTCATTATTTGTGATTATGTAATACAATGTGTGGTGTTTTATCCTCATTAGACAATTGTTTAACATTTTACATTTATAATAATAATTGTTATTATTTGGTAGACATCTGTTTCCAGATGTCAGAGCCACTTTAGCCGGCTCCTTTTTTATTATAGAGGAGTAGCTGCACTACTCCAGAGTTCCTCCTACGGTAAACTCATTTTGATCGCTTATATTTGCCGACCTAGTCATTACCCAAAGACATGGTTTCAACTCTTTACTCGTCTAAAGCGGGGGTGATGCATAGACTTATGTAATAGCACACTTGTGTTGTAACAAACGAGTCTTTAGCCCTATGACCCCCGTGTCTGACTCTTACCAGGTGTACATGACAAATTATTACTGTTGACCGACAGCAACAGTGTGGTGCTTTCAGGAATACAAAGAGTGTCTTAATTCTTGTTTCAGCTAACGGTCTTAAGTTCCAACGTCGCGAACACTAATTAAGTAGCAGGTGTGGATGTGTGTCAACTAGCTTGTACCAGAACACACAAAGTGTCACAGATGCGTGTCTCTTTCCTTAACACTTGTTAGAATGTCTCGACCTATGACCCCCTTCTGTGCTGAAAACCTCATGTTCACACACACACATACATTACTGCTCCTCGGTAAAAGCAGCAACTGCTTCAACAAAAACACAGTAGCAGAAACCAGCTAACAACTACAGTGGTGACATTCAGCCTAAATAGCATACTGTAGCAGAAGTGACATCTGAGCTAAATTAGCTGCAGTAGCACACTGCTCGATAGCGCCACCGGAAGTAACATATGGGGTAAATTAGTTTGCAGTGCCACATTCCACCACACGCGCCCCCGGGTAGGTAACATACGCCACCGGAAGTACCAGCTGTTTTCAAAAATAGCGCCACCGGAAGTAACATATGGGGTAAATTAGTTGCAGTACCACATTCCACCGCATGCGCCCCCGGGTAAGTCACATACTAATACTACTACTGTGGCCTGCCTGCACTTGCACAGTTCATGCACTTCTCTGACCCAGCGCTGACCCGGCTGTATTGTGTCTCCGTGTTCCCAGTGAAAAGAACTGCCTCCCCCCTCCTCCTCTCTGTGTACGGGAGGCAGTCGCTCCTCTCTCCCCCCTCAGCGCGCCCGCTTTGTGTGGACTGTGAGCGCCGTGCCAGGCTGCGCTTAGCATCATTAGCTTTCTGACTTGTGGAGTGAGGTCAAGAAGTTCATTTTCAGAAGTGCATAAAAAGTACTAGAAAACAATATCAAATGGTCTTCTCAAATAATATTATTGCAACAATAACCACCCACAGTTTAGTTCAGGAAGTACATTTCCCTGTTCAAATATTCAGAGGGAGAAAAAGTACATTTTAGTTAAACCAATACTGTGTTAGGATTAGCAATGAGCAGAAGTAGAGCTGGGCAATATATACAATTTTAGATATTATCATGAATGTTGTTTTAGAGATGTGCAAAAGTTGGATATCAAGTGTATTGTTTATTAGTTAAAAACAAATGCTTCAAAAATGTATTGAACACTTTCAAATAACTGTAGAGAACCCATATTTTATTTTATTTTTTTTATCAGATGTTGTCTTAAGTCATTTAGTCAGTGGTTTGAATATTGTTATCAAGATATGGCAAAAAATTATCAAGATATACATGTTTATCAATATTGACCAGGCCTAAGCACAAGGTCATGCCAAGTTTGAGTACATTATACTTTGCTGAAATTTGTGTTTTTTGACTGAAACAACCTCATTCGATTGTAGCCTTCTTCATGTTTTTAACTCTTCATAGTAGATTTTTTTCAATTTTTTTATGAGAAAAATGAATGAGAAATTTACTTGGGATCAGGGTGAACTTAAAATTGTGAAGGAAGTGTTTTTGGAGCCTAGTTTTTTTGTGGTACATGCCTATGTCAAATTATTGTAAGTAGCTAAGTTACTGTTCGATATAGCTTTTTTAGTAATTCAGTATTATCACTCATAGCTCTGGGCAAAACTGTGATAAACATTGAATGGTGAGCTCTTCTCTGTGACAATCTGCTTTTTAGATGAAATCATATCATGGTTCCCTATATCTCTCTTCTTGGTCAGGAACTTTCTTAAAATGCAGATTCTTCTTTTTTTTTTTCACCCCAATAACAATAGAAATATGACTTGTAAGCCCAATTGTGGTATTAATTTGTGATCATATTGCGTAAGCCTAGTCACCCATTACAATGACAATAATAGTTATTAGTTATTACTGGTTACAATGTGGGTAACTCAAGTTACATGCCAATTTAAATACATTCTGTTAGTTTTTCCAAAAGAATTTATTTTGACACCACCAGAACAAACAAAGTCTTCACATAACATAAATGTGTGATTAGCTCAAAGTAACTCAAATGAGTTTAATTCAATTTTCATTTAAGAGACAATATATTTTCTGTCATATAACTAGCAATTTCACAGTAACTTGCCCAACACTGTCATCCATAGAGTTTTGAACACGAAGCGAAATCACCTATTTTTGTAAATGTATTTTAAGATCAATATTGTTGTTTTCAGAAGAAAATGTAAACTTGTATTTCAAGAACAAGTACTTGTACAAATTCCTAACAAGTCTCTTTTACATCTCATCGATAAACCATTCTTTTAAATTCCAAACGTGGGAAATGATGTTTACACCTGGCCTCTATATTTAACATATGGCCGTTTATAAAGGGGGCACATCAAGGTCTCTATTATACATTCTATAGAGCTCACATAAAACGCCCCTTCATTGCTTTTACCCATCACTAAACCAACCCAAAAGGATGCGTCTGGCTTTTTCTATGTATCTGTCCCTTCTATAGAGATTCTCCAGTCTTCTCGGTCCTCCCTCCTTTGTGCGAGGAGCCCATGTAATAAATCCAGATCTGGTAAATAGCCCATGAATAAAGGGAGATTTTATCCTCTGTGGCACGGAGAAGATTTAGTGAGCCAAGGCAGCGTCCCTTCTCTTCTGAACAACTCCAAAGTGGTCACTCAGCGAGCCTCAGGAGACATAAAAGCCCGCAGTATAGTTCATTAAATGTGCAGCATGAAGATGGGATGCCGTCGTCGCCGTGGTGATTTACAACAGTCAGGTGCATGGAAGAGAAGAGGGTAAACAGGGCTTGTCCGGAACGGTGGATGCAAAGGAGACAAGATAATAGAGGATGTTATGGTTAGTAATGCACTGTCCATGGAGCTTTGTGAGGTGTGAATAGTGTCGACTAGAGAATAGAAGAAAACAAAAAAAAACCATAAACTTAGAAAATATCTTTGCTTTGGATAGATAAGACAGATAAACTCAAGAGGAACATGGTTATGCTCCTGAACTTTACACTTGTTTATTCTTCAACATGTATAATGACTTTGATTGACTTTCTCCAGTTGCATTGGCAATATCAACAGAATTGTATAAACTGACAGTTCTTCTTCCAGTTGTATCAAAGCTTCAGAACTCAACAGTAAATAAGTATTATACTCTGCAAAGCTTTTTTTCTTTTTTACGTTGTCCAGAGACGGATTGTTGATGCACTGAGCATTTTTACACAGATCAACCTCCTTTAGATAATATTTACAGTGGTAGTGCCTATTTTTACATGAAAATTTTGAAATTGGATAGGGTGGAATAAGGTGACTAGATTAAACAAAACAAATCCCTTAATACTGTCTCATGGTTGTGAGCAGATGTGTGGACTTGGACTCAAGTTTAACTTGAATCACTATTTTGATTATTTGAGACTTGACTTGATAAAATGAACTAAGAGTTTGGGCTTGACTTGGAAATAAAACAACTCCATGCATCTTCTAAAAAAATAAAGTGTGAAATTTTGCATGAACAAATTGGGACAGATCCCTCTTTACTACCCCATGCAACCAGAACTTTTGACACAAAGACTTGAAAGACAGCGTGAGATTGACAGGCAGCTCAGCGCAGCTCTGCAGTGATGCAATCGCTGTATTTATTTATTTATTTTTTTATTTATTGGAAACCCCATTAGCTTCCACAGGCTGGTCGCTAGTCTTCCTGGGGTCCATAGGCATAAAAAAAATCACATGTACACATTATCAATTGTAACAGTTCAACAAATTACATTTAAACAACCAATTCATTTGTCGTGCCTTTCGTACTAAAAACAATTACAATTCATGTCAGCATTTGCTATAGTCCATTCAAACAGTTTTATGTCCACAGTTCATATATTTTCGCTTTACTGTCTTTTTAAAATTATATTTGTTATTTATTTGCCTTGTCCTCACAGGCAGTTGATTCCATGCTGCTGAGGATCTAAACAGCACTGTTTGATGATGAAAAAGGAACAATCAAATCACCAGAGCTCACCTGACGCGTTACATGTTGATGACAATACCCACTGTACACTAGTTTCTTTACAAAAAAATGTGGACAATTTTTAAAGATGGCACTGTGCATAAAGCACAAAAGACTCAAGTGTAATTTATCCTGTACCTTCAGCCAATCTAATCTGTTGTGCATTTCATTCACACTGGTCCAATAAGAGCAACCGAGAGCTACCCTAGCAGCTCTGTTTTGGGCAAGTTGTAGTTTTCTCAAATGCCCCTGCGTAGCACTGGACCAGATGACAGGGCAGTACTCTAGATGTGACAAGACCAGAGATTGGACCATTGTAGTGAAGAAGGAGCTGAGTCAAACGGCCAAATCTTGATTTAACAGTCAATATATGTGTCAACCCTCACCTATGGTCATGAGCTTTGGGTAATGAATGAAAGGTGATCGCGGATACAAGCGGTTGAAATGAGTTTCCTCTGCAGGGTGGCTGGGCGCTTCCTTAGAGATAGGGTGAGGAGCTCAGTCAAACGGGAGGAACTCTGAGTTGAACCGCTGCTCCGTCGCGTCAAGATGAGCTGGCTAAGTGGCTTGGGCATCTGTTTCACTTGGAGAAGACCTCAAGGAAGACCCAGGACACGTTGGCGAAACTACAGTATGTCTCTGGAGCTGCTGTAAGTGACTGTGGAAAGGGAAGTCTGGGTCTCCTTGCTTAGACTGTTGCCTCTGCGACCCGACGGGCAATGGATGAATGGACTTGAAAAACTTGAAGGTGAAAATAATTGGAGTTGAGTTGAGTCTTGTAAAACAATGACTCGGTCTCACCGCTGACTCTGACTCTGTGCTGACTTAATATTCCACCCAATCATAGACAAGCTCAATTAGAATTATTATTTAAGCTATTTCTGTTCATTGAAACATCTTTAATTTCTCAAATACAAAGATTATCAATGTAACATCCCCAACATGTGAGCAGTGGGCAGACTCTCTCACAAAGCTACCTTATCCACCTTTAAGAACATGCCGTAAAAATGTCGAGATTTTAAGGGCAGTGCTGACAACCTCCTTAACATTTCCTCAACCTTATCGCTAACATGCCCCATTGTGTCTCCTTCGCTGCGAGAACATCAAATATTTGCATGTACTTTATCTTGTTTGCTATGTTAAAAGTTTGATCCAAATCCTCCACAATATACAAGCCACGTAAGTCTCTTTAACATTGCCAGGAACTTCTCCTTATCTTCAACTTTTTCTCATTGCATTCTTTGTCATTTCACAGGAGAAATATGGTGTTTACATGCCTGCCCTTGTCTCGCTGCTCCGTTTGATGCATAAGGTCAAGTTCCCATGAATAATCTGCACCCAAAATCTGCTAATCTCCCCATTGAAGGACAGCATAAGGGCAGATAAACGCAATTTAACATGGGAGCGCCGCGCGATGACTCCACAAATAGGCCCATTCAGACTTATATTAATCACATATTTCAAACGTCGCTTTTCCGATTTAAAAAGGGCTGACTTTCCTGACTCCTCTCACGCTTCCTTCTCCCCTTGTCTCCTTGCCTCCTTGGCGGGTGTCAGGATAAAGATGTAGGGCCCGATCAGTGGAAGTTGATGTCCTAATAGAGCGGTAATGAGGATGAATCTCACCAGCGGCCCGGCCTGTCTGCGTGTCTGCTCAGCCACTTTATGGAGACAGGAGCGCGGGACTATAGGAGCCGCTCAGGCCCTTAGCGCTAAGATAATATTCAGCGTTTTATCCGCCTCCCCTTGACAAATGGCTGTCATTAATCAGAAGACGCAGGCAGAGTGTGTCAGTGTCATGTGTGTGTGAGGAAAAAAGAGAGAGAAGGAGGAGATATAGCGCTGAATACAGAGAAGAGAGGCAGGGGGAAATGATAGAAGACTATGATCGAGGACTTTAAATAACACTGTAATATTATGCAAACAAACTTGAATTTTTACTTTGATATGGTGTGATGTAGATCTTGTTCATTAGGATTACAATTGTAATATGAATATGACATCTAATCATTATCGGTATATCAATGTCATTTTATTGTTTGCGTCATTTTCTATAACGGATGACATTCTTAATTTAGAAAATATAAAACTTTCTCAAATATTGTTCACAAAGCCATCTAAATGTGTTTACGTGAGCACTTCTCCTTTACGGAGATAATCTATTAATCTTACAGTTGAGACACACGTAGAGCTGTGTAATAGATCGAATTTTAGATAATGTTATGAATGTTGCTTTTAAGATATCCAAAAATGTAATATCAAGAATGTTATTTTTGCCACAAAAAAAGCCAATCAAGTACAGAAAATTGTGTTAGTGACAGTTCACGTCTGTCTGACAATATGTTGTGTTCACGTGAGGTTACAACATTCTTCGAACCAATAATATTTAACACAGATGTTCAGAGCTTAAATGAATCAATGTACATTTTGTTGTTGTTGCTGTTGCAATGCATAAAGTGAATGTGTCTTAGTCACCAGTGTTGGGAGTAACTCATTACAAAAGCGACTATTTACTGTAATATGTTTCTCTTTAATATTATAATCTGAGTTACTTGCATATCACATTTCCTTAAATTAATCAGTAATTAAGTGTAATATAGTAATACATTTCTCTCAGTAACTAGAAAAATAAATGTATTACAATTTCACAGTAACTTACCCAACACTGCTAGTCACTAATAACAATCACTAAATTCAAATAGTTTGAAATGATCTTTTAGATAATTCATGACTAAGTACAGTGTTATTAATGAGAAAAACTGGCTTTTGCACACCATCTGGACTTATGACATCATCTCATTCTACAACTAGTATATGGACGTAATAATGGCCTGAATATCATTATTGGGATATGTCCAAAAAATCTTGAGATATTAATTTTTGTCAATATCGCCCAGCTCTAGACATACATACAGTATATTGCACAAGTGCGTCTCAGGCTGGCTAGAATAAAAGGACACTCTGAAATGTTCAGTCTTAACTGCAAAATGCTAGTGTTTATATTTTAACTAACTAACTATTTCTCATTCTTGTTTCTTGCCTCGGTAGTATACAAACTCTTAATATACTGTAAAAGCAGACCTCAAGGTCAAAATAAGGCTGCTGTGTGCTGTCTGCCTTATACACTGTTTTTATTATATTCAAATAAGGCTCTTTAGCTGCAAACGAGCCGCGTATTCTCCATGAGCTCCTTGTCCCTGGATCTCTGCAAAGTCACAACACTCGCTGCCTCAACTCCATACACAGACACAGTCTGAACCTGTACAACCGTTAAGCTCAGTCAGTCAGTTGGGACCTGGATGTACTCATTTAGTTTCAGACTGGTTAGACCTAAAATATCTCTAAAAAAGAAAAGTTATGTTTTTATTGTTTAAAAGAATGGCCTTCTATTTGACCAGTTTGCTCTTTCTCACAATTATCAAAACAATGAAGGTTGTTCTGTTAAGTAAAAGAGCTGACATTTTACACAGACACATTTACCATTTGCAAAAGGACCAGCGAGAATACCTTCCTAACCAGCTGTAAACAAGAATTATACTTCTCTGATCTGATTACCTCATGAACCCTTTAGGCACCAAAATAGCAATACTGCACCGAGTCATTCCAGGCTCTACTTCTCTAGTCTACAGATCTTAGCTTCAGTAGCTTGGAAAATTCACTATTCAACTCTGTACCAGCGGTTGTATAAAACAACACTGAGAGATATCAATTTGGATTCTACAAGATGAAGGTTATAGTCTCCATATTTACTGGACTGGATTAAAAAAACAAAACAAAAAACAAAAAAACTGGTGTCTAAAGAGTTAAGCCTAGATAATTTGCAAGCCCAATATCTGCAAAATAAAATGAGATAGACATAGACAACATAGACTAAAAGCACATCTTAAGACACACACAAGAACAATCGCATATAGAACCGCGACACAATAAGAAAGTGAAGTGTGAGGTCAGTGCCAGCGTAGGTTATGAAGTTTCTGGACAAAGGGCCACGAAGCCGAAGCCAAGGCCCGGGCTGTGATGAGGTGGCAGAGGGGAGAGAGAGAGGCACAGAGGGCCCGGGGAGCTCCCTTTGTGTGGGTGAATGCGTCTCAGCCTCCACTGTTATCATGATGCTGTGTCATTAATCACAATCCTGACAAAATACACTGTGACCAAGAATCACCCGTTTGGCAGCCAGGCTCGCTTTGCACACAATTACACACAAACGCCCACACGCACGCACACACACACACAGGCACAAGGGCATGGGCTGGTTTCACTCACTCTGGCTCCAATTCACCTGCTTATTCCTCAAGTCTCGCCTGGTTCACAGCGATGATTAGGGCTAGATTGAGCTGTGGATCTCAAACAATGCTGTTGCTATTGCAGAGGATTATTTATTTGTTTATGTTTTAAGTGAAAGTCCATTTAGAAATGTTTTGGGGCTATTGATGTGATGTAAATATAGCGTTTAATTTAGATTTAAAAGTGCAGTTTACAAGCTTGATAAGACTCTTCACAGTCTTATTTCCACAGTTGACCTCATTGTTTTACAATCATTGGTGCAAGATGTGATGATCATGAATGAATGAATTAATGTTTTTTGTTGTTGTTGTCAATATTCACGAAGAAAGAAATTCTACAACCTTTTTAATCATAAACAAAAAAATGAATGGACTGAAGCAAGTTGCTTACAAGCAAGAGATGTATTAATTTTAATGGATCATCAAGAGTTTGATTCCCACAATAGAAGTGCATCTTTGCCTAACATTGCTTTTGGTTTTACCTGACAGAAACAGTAGCAAACCTCTTTTATACAAGCTTCTTCTTAGTTAAAAAAAAGCATAGAAAGTCTGCAGGAAGGTTATTTTTCACTACATAATACAAAATGTCTATAATTCTCAATTTAACAATGCCCTCGAATTCTATTATATTTCATTTGATAAAAGGTTTATTTGTTAAATCACAGACTTGAGTGTGTGAGATCTATTCTAAATGAGTGTCAAATTTAATAGAATTCAATATATATGTTGATGAAATGATGTACAACCTCATCAAAACAAAAAAGTAATTTTGTAGTAAAGAACAACATGCTTGAAAACGGGTTTATTTTTCTTGACAGAGTGGCGGGCCATCAAATCAAGAAGATCGCGTTTTTAACATTCTGAATTTGCATTTTTCTCCTTGTGACTAAATGAGTTTTCTTTTTCTCCACTAACCCAAAACATGTACTATACAGATAATAATAATCCATCTGGTTGAGCCTACCAGCTCTGCTCTGTGGGGATCCAGACACATTGAAGAATGGTCAAATGCAGAAATCTAATTTCTCATAATTACCTCTTAGTCCCAACAAAAAAGTTAGCCAGGAGTAAGAAGGTAAACAGACAGTGACAAAAACAGTTGGGAATCAGTCTGGTAAAACTGTAAGTCCCCAGTGAAAGTGCCAATATTTCATCAACCTCTTCGATCACCTCTATTCTCTCATACAGACCACATTCCTGCATACGCAAAAGGAAATTACTTCAGTGATCAATGATTCAAAAGCATACATCTTTGCCAAACGGTCATCTTATTTTCAGACCAAAGTTTTTGGATGTATTACCAAAAAAAAAACTAATACAAAATATGGCAAATAAAATCACTAAGCCAACCCCAAAGTCTCAGAAATCTGAGTGAGATAGAAAATCTCTTTGTCATGTATGAAAAATTGTTCTTAAAAGTTGCCGAATGCCATCCTTCGAAAAGTTTCATCAGCTCAAACTGATGCCAAATGTAGTTGCAACCGAAGAAGTTACTATTTAAATACAACAAATCGTCTATCATTGTTAAGTTTACATCTCAGAACATTTGAGCAGCAGCACTGGCAAACAAGCTTCATAAAGTCCTTAGCTTAATCATTTGGCTGTAAGGGAAGTCTAACTACTTTTCTCTTTGGCACAGTTCTGCTCCGAGAGGCTGGCTTCTCCGCTCTCCTCTTGGCACCTCCCTGTGTCCTCAGTCTGGCCTCAGTCTGGGCCTATAGCCTGGGTCCTGCCAAACGTCCCAGCACCTCCCCACGGAGCATCACTGCATCTCTGATCCACTCTGACTATACGAGCTGATGCCAAGTCCTCAGTCCATGCTGCTGCAACAGGCACACTGCTGTCTCTGTGAGCAGGGAGGCTAACTGTGCCAGTGAAGCTACTTTTGAAAATGTACTCATCTTCTTCTGACTATATTTTAGAAGACTTGAGATGCAAGAGGAAAACAAAACACAAGATTACTAGTTCAAAAATGTATACCCTATTTTTCTGTCTTATAGTATGTAGAAGCTTATAAGACACCCATGTAGCAATTAGTCTTCAGATTGCACAAAATCAGTTTCATTAGATTAGCCCAATCTCCAGAACTGTTAATGAAATCTGAGTAGAAGTGAGACATACCATGGTATGTTTGTATTCTCTTGTTTTGCCAGTATTTTGACATAAATAAGTGCTTTCTAATAATGGTCTGCAAGTTAAATTATTGTCCAGGTTTTAAGAGACAGACAAAGCCATTTTCACATCAGAACTTAAAGTAGGACTGGACTATCTGGGAAAAAATATAATCACGATTTTTTTTTTCTTGTATTGATCGATGTCGATTTTGGATTCGATTTTGTTTAACCTTTTTAAAACCAAATGAAAATGCCTTTCATCAACATAAACAAAACAAAAACTTTTAATATGTCCCATTTTTTTTAGTTTTTTTTTTTTTAACTATATAGCAATATTCTGCCTCAAAGTTTGACTTTTGCTCTAAACCACACATTTTTACTGACAAAAGATTGGTTTTCAATAGCTCAAGTCAAAACTTGCCACCAAATAATTGACGATTCGATTCAATCTCTTGATTTTGCGATTAATGGCCCAGCCCTAGCTTAAAGTTGTTAGATTTAATAATTAGAATGACAAGTGCTGCATTTTCATTAGACTTTGTAAAGTAAATGAGCTCTTTCAATATTGTCAGAAGTCCATCTTTACACTATAGTTACCATGGCATTTTTATATCCCAGGAGACCTTAATAATGATTATTGTCCCATCCCTATATCTGAGAGAAAAAACATAAACATCAATTAAAAAAAAAAAAAAAATTTTATTGCTGCAAAAAAACTTGAGAATAGACAGGACCTTGTACAAAAGCTGCTGCTCTACATTAGCACTGTGTAAGAAGAATATGAATAGTATTCAAATACTAGATAGGAGAGATTGAAACATTATGTCAATTAAAAAAAAAGTTGTAAACCTCCACAAAAAGCCCTTTTGCAAAAAATTAGAACTGACAGTGGTGGTGGTGATGATGATGATGATGATGATGATGATGATGATGATGATGAATTTATATAGCAACCCCACTCACTGATAGCACACTGCTCAGCAGAAATGAGTCGCCTAAACACCTCAACCTCCAACCACCACCAAGCATTCCCTAACCTGCATGTTGTTAGTTGGTGGAAAGCCTGAGTGGCGGTAGGAAGCCACCCAGACATCGAGAGGACCATGCAAACTCCACACAGAAAGAACCAGGCCGAACGAGAGCGTTATCCACTGTGCCACCATGCCACAGTAGTAGTCACTGCAGGTCAATCAATAATTGTAAGCATTCTTTTAAGACTTTTTAAAGAGACTTATTGTATTCTTTCTACAAATCCAGTCATAAACTATGGCATGTTTAGATAAATAATTAACATTTCGCTAATTATAAAATATAAAATTGATCTAAAACAGCATGGTGAGATAAACAGGCCCATCGAATATCTGTCTGTCTGGCTGTCGGATTTGCCGTCTCAAACACTAACACACACAAAATTGTAACTCTACACTCGACCACATTCACAGTCCCATCACTAAACCACTGGCAGCTCTTTAATGCACGCCCATGCCAATAAATGAACAAATGACCAAATGTTGTGGCGCATGTTGTCATAGTGAGAGCTTCATTTACAAGACTCTTTTCTCTGCGTGTCCAAGTCGGAGGAGAGCTCGTTCTTTGGCTGGTGCTGCAGCTCGAGAGGCAAAGGTCCCACTTTTCCCATATTCAAATCTTTCCCGAAACACATCTGAATGCTGCTCAATTTGGTGGTTTTGCTGTCAATCTCAATCCCAGTCACAATTACGATTTGTGTTATGCTTTCTTTCAATGCAAGTGTTTCGGACAATGTTTTAGCTTTTTCATACATACTGCAAGCTGCATTAGTGCTACAAAAGGAGGGCACTGGGTTAAAATTGTTGTAAAATTCCTGCCACTAATAGCCAGTAATGGACTTCTTATTTAGAAAGATTGTCCAAAAAAGTTTGGGATGTTTGGTAGAGTTTCCTAAGACCTGAGAGCAAGAAAACTTAAATAGTCACAAATGGCTTACTATGGCCAAAAACTAAAGGTTATTTTAGGGTCGATTATGTTTTATTAGGACAATGTACAATTGCATCAAGCACAATGGCAGAGATGCTTCCACCAACTCTTAGCTTTGCAGCAAATTTTCATCTGTAGTCTTGGGAAAAGAGAGGGGAGTATGTGTATATATATATATATATTTTTTTTTTTGCCTAACTTTATTGGCCTATCTTGCATGCCCTTACTTTTGATTTTGTATATCTTAATTATTTTTTTATTATAATTGATATTTTTTTATTCTTTATATAGTTTTTTATTCTTTATTTGTGTTTTCTGTGTTATATGTGGCACATTAGCTTCGCAGCAAGTTCCTAATTTGTGAATTGTTCGTTCACTGACAATGGCAATAAAAATCTTTTTGATTCTGATTCTGATGAGGCTAGAGTGCTAGCCACTGCGCACTGTATGTTAGTGTTGGTTGCATTTTTGAGGATTTCATGAGTTAAAATCATATAATTTTCAAAGACACACTTGATTAGAAAATAGTTAAGCTGAGCAATCACAGACACTGGATGTCTTGAAAAACTGACTTTCTGTTTTTATTTTCAAAAAGACCAATTTTATTGTATAAAAACTGTGTTTCAGACTGACTTTGAGATCATAACTATGTTACTGAATATTTTGGAGAGATTCTGAATTATATTATAATTAACAGGGATGCACACTATAGGGACAAATTTCTTATGTTTTGATAAGAAAAAAAGTTATTTTCAGTCCTTACTTCAGTTGATATCGGGTATCAGAAGATGCTTAAAGCCAAAGTATCGGAATCTGTATTGGAACTGAAAAAGCGGGATCCGTGCATCACTAACAATTACTTAAATTTGTAGTTTTAATCCTACTTAAAACTAGGTCTCATAGCAAAAGTAAAACTTTTTTTTTCTTACTATGGGCGACTGTTTCAAGTATTGGCCATTGGAACATATTAGAAGTGCTTGTTGACCCATGTAATTCCAAATGATTATTGCAATAATTTGGAATTTGCACAATAGTCTCTACAAATGGCTATTTCTTGCTATTTCTTAAAGAAAGATTACTCTTTATTCCCATCATAATTGGTCAACTGTTCTCATAAAAAAGCATTTATATTGAAAAGAAAAGTTTGTGGGGAAAAATAAAACTACACCCTGTTTTCATCAAACATTTTATCTTTTTAAACTTGCAAGCCACAGAGATCACTCTTTAGGATGAGCACAGATTAATAGTCCCATGCTTCACTTTTACATTAGAAAAGCACTGCTAGTTACCTCTCCTTTTTCCCTTGTATTAAGTAAACATATTCTAGTACGTCAAAACTTGCTATCCCAGAACAACCCTAATAGAATTATATATTTCAAAGGGCCCAACTTGATTTCAAAGTTGGTGTGGTCGACTTACAACTTAGTTACTCCCAGTCGTAAAATAGTCATTGTAAACCCAAACAAAACCGACATCAACATCGCTAAGCCGTTACAAAAGCACTCCTAAGCACCTAAGTATCGCCTATTGGAATTCGCCCACCAGGGAGCAGCCTCTTGCCGAAGTTCCATATACGTCCATAAAACTGCCAAGGATCTGTCACTTACTTGAGCCTGCAGACACTTGAGTAGAAAGGGGCTTGTGCTGAAAGGTAATGTGAGAAACAAGTGTGTCTGATTCACTTTTGTAGCTCTTAACATGGGCTGTGTGACAGTGATGGGGTGCATAAACCCCCCTTGACTAACACCAGGTGAGACTGTAAAAATGTAGGTCAGAGGAATTTGGCCTGGTCTTGTAATACGTGAAAAAATAAATGGAACCACACAAGGCACTGTTTGCTGTAGTACTTTTTTGTGCTTCTACCACAGTTTTGCAGCTTGCTTACAAGGTTTGTTTAAGAGGCAATACATTTTTTGTCAGTTTACTAAGATGGAAAGATCTTATTAAGTGCTTATAAACAAATAATGCTTATTAACTTCTTCCATGGAAAGAAAGGCTCTTGTTGTCAGCCATATAAATGTAATTTAGTCAATTCATTGGTCAATGGTGTTTTAGTCGACCAACTGTTCTGTTAGTTGTCAAGTTATTTTCTTCATTATTGGTCCAACACAACAGAACAGAACAGAACAGAACAAAACAGAAAGATTTATTGTCATTGTCACAGAGGAAATTACATTTTGAGTGAGCCTCCAGGCCGCTGCGCTTGTATGTGCGCCGCCACTCGCTCTTACGAACATGAAATGCAAAGCATATATACAGTACAAAACTAATGTGATGGGATTTTTTGTGAGGAGTGGGTTGGGGAATGAAAGGTGATAGACGTAATGGATAGGGGATGGGTAGGGGAGGATTGTATCTGAGTGTCTGAGAAGCGGGTTTGGAAAAAAAAAGCCAAAACAACCTGGACGATTGTGAGATGATCATGAAGGACAGTCGAATGCAAAGCAGAAAGTAGAACGTAGGACCTGAATTAGCTGAAGACTGAGGCATACCTTTGTTCCTTGTTGCACATACCCAGTTTTAGCACTTTTTGTATTATTTGAATTTTTTTAATTAACTCTTGCAATAGCCGTGTTGTGACTCTAGTTTTGGGTAATATAAACAGTCAAGGTTTTGTGAGTTTTACTTGTGAATTTTACTTTTTAATCAAGACTACAGCTCTATGGTTTCCAAACGTTACTGTCCCGGGTACCCCAGGTGTCACCATACCCCTGATTGGGAAACACTGGTACAACAACCTGATTTTACAATGACCTGATGGTTCACTCACTTGTCTTTATGAAGATACATATTAATGTTCTTTAGTGAATCAGAGAGGCAAAGCTAAACCATAATAGTAAGTCTTAGTCTTTTCAAAGTTACGGGCATGTATTCCTTTCTTGAATCCTTTTACCCTATATGTTGTTTACCCAGATAACGGAACACCAAATGCTAAACAACAGCCATTTTTTTCAGTCTGGTCTTGATCCTAGACAGTATTGAAATAATCCATTCACATAATAGTATACATACACCAAAAACAAGTCATTATAGTTCATATTCAATAGCAGTTATGTCTGTCGGCGTTGCCCTCTCCCTCTTTGTCCTTTCCATACACTGTTTTTTTTCTACCTGTGACTGTAGTGTCCAGAGCAGAAGAATGCAGACTCCCACATGTGGAAGTGTTTAGTGAGCTGTGCCCATCCTGTTAAATAGTGCTGCTGATAATTGTGGCCTATGCGTGATGGCTCCCTCATTAAAGACACTGCCCGTCGAGTGCATTTCAGGGTTGTAATTGCAGCTTGTTAGTGTAATGCCAATCAGGAGCTTTGGCTCATGCAGGTCTGTGAACAGTGTGGTAGAAAACAACAGTAACTAAATGAAGTTTACCATTGAACTAAATACATTGTACTTATCAGCCGGTGAGAACATGTACTTATTTTTGTTTTGAGTCATGGTTACAATATGATATTGTGCTTGTTGTCTTGAAGATATGAAAAAACAGAAAATTGAGTATATCGCTTGAAGTAAAAAGGCAACAAAAAATGCTTTCATAAAAACAACAATTTACATTGTAAATGTTAAAAAAATAAAAATAAATGGTGATATTTTAGTCAACTGGTCTCTTAGTTCACCAAATCTGTAATCAGTTTTTTACATAAAAATCTCATTAGGCTGATTTTATTTTTGTTTTACTTTATAAGTAGTTAACTAGCATGCAAACATCTGAGCTTGTGGTCTTGTGAATACAGTGAATCTGATATTTGATCAGATCATTGAAACACTTTCTAGTTTTGTTTTTTAGTTAATTAATCAATGGGTAGCAAATGTTACAAGTCGACCAAGAATGTCTCTAGTCAACCTTCTACTGTAAGTACTGAACTAGCTTATTTTTACTATCACAACAAGTAAGGCATTTGGTCATATGGTGTTATGTAACTATTTATAGTGTAAGTCACAATTTAACAACTTAATCTGAATAAAATGTCAAACTTTGGATGTTCTGGATAAACACCAGCCAGTAAATTAGTCTCTCACAACAATGGTATCGGCTGAACCGATATCATGGAGCTAATGGAGCCTGATATCCAATCGCGGTATCAGATCGGTTCATTCCTAGTGTAGATCAGTGGCTGCATTTTAGTGCATGAGCAAAACTGATTGATTCGATCGATTCGATCGCTGCATACTTCTAACAATTTTCAAAGTTTCAAAAAGGTTCATTTGGTCTTCTTTTCTGTATTACGTTTCAAATTCCTATATCAGACCAGTGGTTGTTTATTTATAAGCGTCACTTCTGAAGATGACTGCAGACAGGCAGTCGAAATATGTAAAGGTATGACAAATAAACAACCACTGGTCTGATATAGGAATTTGAAACGTAACTTTCAAAGTTTCCGAACTCTTCTATACACTGAAAAAAGTGATTTTGGTGAGTGGTAAATATAATCTATATAAACCATATAAATGTTACCCCCTTATTGTAGTCTGCCAAGAAACTATAAAGTAATGGGTAAATTTTACACACACTACCTATAATTCAACTGTAACAACTACTGTTTGTAAAATTAGCTAAAAATGAAATGAAAATATACCCCAAAGAAGTGGGTTCTGTGTTCTACATTGCGCATGCGTCAGTAATGTGTTCCCCTGCGCATGCGTCAGTCCGCGTTTTCCAGCTAGTTAGCTATCAGCTTCTTCCTCCGGCTGTCGTTCAACAAAAAGAAAAGGTAAGTTATTTACATGGGGTTATGGTTGTGTACAGTGGAAATTGTAATTTATGGCATTACGACATGCTTGCATCCGGGGCTAAATCGGAAGCAGCCGGCAGAAATTGACAGTCCGAAGGATTAGCTTCCACTAACGGGGGCTAATCCTTCCGGCGCTCTTTACTTTTATAAAGACACACATCAGGTCGCCAACACCGCGAGGTGCTGCAGCAATAATAGTAAGAATTACGTCTGGAGAATGTGTCGGTTAGACGAAAACTTCTTTGTAAAATTATATATATATATATTATAACTAACGCTAGTTTCAGTTCCGGACCGGAGCTAACGTAGCCTGTTGTATCCTAGCATGATTATCGTAGCCGATAGCTAAACTTTAACCCTCAATATGAACGTTTTGTCGCGGTTCTAGTTTTGTAACACTTTATTTTAAATCAAAGCTCAGACTAGGACTGTTGTGTGTTACGTACAAAGTCACGCCACTCTATATAATCGTCCTGTTGTTGTCAAAGGCCACTTGCAGAGAGAACGAGCTGCTAAAGTGAATGCCATCTGGTTAGTAGGATAAAAATGTCAATTACAGGATTATCGGGGAAAACAAGAAGTTATGTTGGAGAGCTAACAACACGGGGAATGTATGTCTTTATTAAATCGACGTTTAGAAAAAAAATTATTACCCCTTTTAAGCGCCACAGGAGCAGACGTGCACCACTGTAATGCAAAAACATGCATTAGCTATGAAGATAATGGACACAAATCCTGTGCCAGAGATTAAATGCTGATTTTAATTCTCGGGATCTTTGTTCACCTTTTGAAACAAATATTAGTAATGAAAGTGAAAATGAACTCCATTTTTTAAAGTCACAAAATGTAGGCCTATTACTGTCTGAATAAATGTGTCGTCTTAAGGGTTTTAACCATGATTTTAACCTTCAAAACACTTCCTGGAGAGTTTTTCATAATGTATATTTGCATGTCAATATTCTACACAATTTAATTTTCTTTCTTTGAAAATGGTTTCAAAGGCTATAAAAAGACTTCAAAATTGTATTTTATAATCAGAGGTGGGGGGTATGTTTGGACACTACTATCCAAATTGCATGTAAATTGGTCTTTTTTATTGCAATGTTTATTAAACTATGCATTGTTCACAATTATTCTCTGCTCCTCCCCTCTTTGCTCCCCTGCTCTCCTCTCTGCTCCACAGCTGCAAAATTTTTTTTTTTTATTGTAATGTTTAATCAACTATTAATCATTGTTAAATACTCTTTCTGTCTCTGCAGGTGAGGAAACCTCCAAACCACAATGGCAGTCCATTTAAGAGTCATCATAGAAGAAGACAACATTAAAAAGTTGACACTTCCAGTTCTTCCCAATACAGTTCAAGAGGTTGTTTCCATCATTAGCGAAGCTTTCCAATTGCCAGGAACAATTGCACTACTATATCAAGATAAAGACTTTGACAATCAGTTTTTCAGTGTCACCTCAACTACTGATTTGTATGACAAGGCCACTGTTAAAGTGATCCAGAAAGAGCCGTTGATCACCCTTGACCTACAGCCATTGTATGACTCAACACCAGTGACTTCTCCGATTTCAGAGAACACCCATCCTGCAAGTAATCCTGAAATGGACAGCATCTCTGCAGATGGTGACTCCTCACATTTGTCCGACAATGCATCAACAAGTTCAAAGGATACCATAATTCTCCCTCAGGCATGCCGCCCTGCTCCCTGGTCACTGCCATTTAATATTCCAGAGTTTTCCAGAGATGTAGAGCTAATCCTTGCTGAGGCAAACAAATCATATCATGCCACTGGAAAACTTTTTATGGATGCCAGTGTTAAATCGGCAATAATGCAAGACCTTTCAAAAGAAATCTTTTCTTACACTGCTTACCCATCAGGTGAACAGATCTTATCAGTGGCCCAAGCTCTGGTTGCCAAGTTTCCTTGTCTTAAGGAGCCAGGATCATTTGCAGGGTTATATGGTTGGCAGCAACGCATAAAATATAAGATGCACAATTACCGTGCAAAGTTAAAATCTCGAAAGTATTCTTACCCAGAGATAGAAGTCAATGCATTAAAGGGGAAGCATCCAGCTGATAAAGTGCCTGCCAAAAGTGTGAAAAAACCCAAAAGAGCTGAGGTTAACTACCTTCCCCCACACCCTGTTGGAGAAAGCCAGGAGACACTGGATCAAGAGAGGGTTGAGTTGCTCAATGAAGTGAAAAAGAGGAACAATGCAAAGATAATCGCAGATAAAATGAATAAAACCTTCTCAAGCAGAAGAGTCGAAGTGGTGACCATGCAGCCATCTGTGAGTGCGTTTAAAGAAAGGTGGCCAGCGTTATTTACTGAAGCTCAGGTGAGAATGTTTGATTCACATTCATGTCTTTACTTTGAGATGTGATTTGTCATTTACAATGTCTTTTCTTGTCCCTTTACACTCTCACTAGATTAAAGACGAGTTCAGACGTATAACAACAGTTTCCTTGGAGGAGACTTTTATGCGTAAACTTGATGAATACACGCCACGTCTTTTGCAGCTCATGCAAGCTAAAGGTGGAGCTGCTGGTTACAAGATGCGCCTGCACCTGGATACTGTCCGTGATGTATGTGTTTATTTTTTCAGAAACTGATCATTTGATTATAATAATGTGTAAAGCAGTGATTTTGTTCATTACAAATCTTATCAATGATTTTATAAATTTTTCACTTTTTCAGGAACTTGGTCTTGACATATGTAAATAACATGTCTTTTTTTTTTTCTGTCACACTACAGACACAAAGCATTGAGAAAAAAAGGAATACCGTTATCTCCTGCCTTGTTACCTACCTCGGTGAAAAGCAAGAGGATCTTTTCCAGGACTGCATGGTAAGTCTTCCTCACTCTGCTCCTCTGTTCTCCTTTCTGCTCCTCTGTTTTCTCTGCTCCTCTGTTCTCCTCTCTCCTTCTCTGTTCTCCTCTCTGCTCCTCTGTTCTCCTCTCTGCTCCTCTATTCTCCTCTCTGCTCCTCTGTTCTCCTCTCTCCTTCTCTGTTCTCCTCTCTGCTCTTCTGTTCTCATTCTCTGTTCTCCTCTCTGCTCTTCTGTTCTCATTCTCTGTTCTCCTCTGTTCTCTCTGCTCCTCCCTTCTCTTTTCTGATCCTCCATTCTCTGCTCTTCTTTTTTCCTCTCTTCTGCTCTGCTCCTCTTTTTTCCTCTCTGCTCCTCTGTTCTCCTCTCTGTCCCATTCACAAACTGAACAGCATTCTCCATAAGTTATTTAAATGTGTATGCTTTTTGCAGGAAGATGTGGACTACGCTGACAAAACGATGAAGGTGTTCCTGATGCACAATGTCATGAATGAAGAGGAGCCATCGGATGTGTTCATAGTGATTGAGGGGAACAAAGTAATGGAAGGATGTGGAAGCCTGACCAAGGCTTGTGTACTGCTGATGGGACTGATTTACTCCCTCAACCTGAAATATCCAAAGGAACTCAAGAACACGTTTGAAGCTTTTCAAAAGCTTTTTCTTGAACTTGATGGAGGTAAACTGTTCAAGAAGGTACACACCCTAAAATGTAAGCTCATCCAATAGACACACGCTTCCTCTGTTCATTTGGTTTTGTTCATTGTAGGTTTGGTTATTTGTTGCATAAATGCAGCTGGACTGCAGATATGCTTTGCTGCTGTTGCCAGCCGATATAATGGACGATATAAATGTGCCGTATATTTTCGTAAAAATTTCAGCAACATAGAGAAATCGTAAAGAGGAACGTTTTAGCTTTAAAAAAAGCCCTCACTTCTTGTAAAACAATATTTTATTTAAAACATCAAAAGTAAGATGTTGGGAAAACTAATTTGCAGTTTGGAAGGGCAAAAGTCTATGACGCTAATTCAAGTCACTAATCATATCGGCCTTTTATCGGCTGTCGGCCTTTCCAGTCTTTATATCAGCCTCAGTCCCAAGAAATACATATTGGTCAGGCCCTACTCCTCACTTCTTTCTGATTTTTGTTGGAGAAACTTGTAAGCTTTTTAAAGGGTAGAAATGTTCATTGTTCAGAAACGTTTTAAAACTGTTAAGTGAGCTACAAAACAAATACATTGCTTAGTTTCCTCACTCATTTGTTTGAGCACTTTGAATGTCCCTAAAAGGGACTTTTTTTTTATTCAAAAACATGTTTAAGCTGTAAAGTGGGCTTTAAAAGTAATTCATTACTTGAAATGCTGTTTTGCACTGTTTTTCTATTAAGTGAGCTACAAAACAAATACATTGCTTAGTTTCCTCACTTATTTGTTTGAGCACTTTGAATGTCCCTAAAAGGGACTTTTTTTTTATTCAAAAACATGTTTAAGCTGTAAAGTGAGCTTTAAAAGTAGTTCATTACTTGAAATGCTGTTTTGCACTGTTTTTCTATTAAAAACATTGAGATAATCAGAAAGTTTCATTTTTTAAAGGGAGTCAGAGTTCAGAGTAAGTAATAGTTAGAAACTAATATTAGTTATATTTTATGAGTAATTGTCAGGTATTACCTACTTGTGATGATTAGTTATAATCTACTAGAAAAAAGCAGTTAATTTATTTGTCTAAATATGAGGTAAATTTACCCAACTTATGTAAGTATTTTATAGCTGTTTATTTCAGATATTTTATAGTTAATAAATAAAGTTAAATCTACCCAAAAAAGGTAGATGTAAATTGTTACCTCACATTTTTAGGGTAAATTCTATAGGTTACTTTTTTCAGTGTACATAAGAAGAAGTAATAGTAACTACTAGCGTCACTATTGTGGTTGCATACCCTTGCAAGAATTTCATAAAGCCCACCCTTTTCACTTTCTTTCTCAATTGTTTTATGACAAGTTTAACACCAAAATGTCTCAAACCTCCAAACTCTACTTTTCTAAACATATGGTTAACAAGGTGTTTACTGGATTTGCCTGTGGAGGGCTAATAACTATTAGCTTGTGGTATAAACAATTTGGCAAAAACCAAGCCCTAGCAGAACCTTATGAGACCAAACAAACGGAGTGCAACAGGTGTTCACAAAAGGGTATGATTGTAACTGTCAGCTGTGATTTAGAATATGTGTCAAATTGGATATCTTTTTGCCTAACTCTTAGTGCCAAAGCAAACGGCATGCATTTCTTCCAACTTAGTCATATTGCGGTCGAGTAATCCATCCTTTGAACAACTAAATTATACAGTATCCTACCCCAAAGCTGGACGCAACACGCTTGTTATTCCTCGTATAAAATTTGCATTCTGGCTGGCGATATTTCATGCTTTAAACTTGGTACCAGGCCAGTCATAACCGGGCTTGGAAGTTCTGTGGATGTGGCCTCTATCCTTTGTAGGGTTGCACTTAAGAAGCAAGGAGCACATGGCCAGTATATAATTTAGGATTTCTGGTGCGCTAAATGGCACTCTTGCTCAATAGCCATCAATATGGGCGCTTGTAAAACGTGTGCGAGACGAGAGGGAGGCTGGCTTGTCTTGTTAGGTGCTGGGGAATGTGGGAGGCAGGTGGTGGTGGAGGGCCAAGGCCATGCACGGTCCATCTGGGTCTGATCACAGAACAGTAGTGGCAACGGCTTATAGGCTTTTGGGTTTGCTCTGCTTCAGCTCAGGGCCTTAGTGGTTCTAGAAAAGCAGATGGGGTTTTATGATAAGGTTTTAACTCTTTGACCAATTTGTGGATGGCTAATCATTCGTTGCATTGCCATAGTAAACTAGTTGGACATGTTAATTTTTGGGGATATAAAGGAGTTCTGCAAAATGGAGCATTTAGCCATGTTATATTTGTTTACTTTGATTATTTATTCTCAAGTTGTATAGTGATTCATAAAAACAGTTTCTGTGATTGGTCATTCAAAGTGATGACATTTAGGTAAATGTCTAATGAATAAGATTGGGAATTGGTTTTGGGAAGTCGCTCCCAAACTTTTTCCTCTCATATTACAGTAAGATGCAAAAAGACCACAATCCTAATGGTTGTAGTAGATTTGGAACGGGTTTATTGTAATATATTTGTCAAGTTATTAATGTAAAGTTGATTTCATGCTTCTGCTGAGCTTCTGAGGCCTCACATATGGTTCTGAGGAATCGCTGGATTGAAGTAATGGGCATGGTCAGGAATAGAGTAAAGTTATGGTTAAGTTATTGGATTGGGGTTAGTCTTTTCTTAAATCATGCTACACCAATAAACATAATCAAAAAGGTCAAATCTAACTGATTACCTAGACCTAACTTATATTCTTTCTCTGATGGACAACCCACCATTCTTATTGTCTGGCCATCATGTTCATCTTCTCAGTTTTACTTAGCATGAATGACAGATGAATTAGCCAATTGGAGATGTGCATGAAAAGTCTTGTTTTGTTCAGTAATATTGCATTTTCAAAAGTACAAAATATAACATAATGACCTACAAACAACTTAGATTAAAACTGTAAAAACTATATAGAAAACAGAGAGAAACACAATGATTGTATGAACTTGAGAAAGGTTTGAATTGGATTCTTTCCAGTAGACTGGCAAATTATTAACTCGTTGTGCCGCTGTTGTCACATGCAAAACTATGATACTGCGACGTTACAATCTGATTCAGTTCTTTAGAAGCCTCTGAGTAATAACTTCAACAATGACCCATCATTGTAGGTGTGGAATGAATGTATTTACAGTATAAAGCCATGTAAAAAAAAAAACACCAAATCTCTTGGGTTAAAAGTGGACTGCTTCAATCTGCACCCGGGAGACAAGCTAGAAGAATATTAGTACTTTCTTGCTTTATACTAATCTAACATATTCTTGCTTACATATTCTCTGCACTTTTGACCTCTGTCCTCATCTGAACTCACTGAGTCAACTACACTTGCATTACTCACCTTTACAAGATTTGCTCAGAGATTTACGTACATTAATACCTATAAGCCTCAGAAAGTTCATCATTAAACCTTTCATAGTCCGTCTTCCATATCGCACTGTCATGTTTTTTCGTATAACACTAAACGAATAACTTCTCCTCTTTGTCTCATTCCAAGCTCAAATATTTACTTTTGGCGTAGTCTGGTGGAGCCGGAGAGGAGCACAGATCTGCAGTGTGCTTTGGCCCCGTGAGGAGGCACACAGCTCAGCCACCTCAGCCCAGCCCCCGGGCCCTCTGCTCCAGAGCCGAGCTGCTTAATTGAGATCTCAACGTGACACTGAGCGCTTGTAAATTACAATGTGCGAGCCAGACGAGCCAGGGGCCTTCATCTCCTCCGCACAGCCCAAGTACATGTGGTCTGTGTGTAAGGGGGGTTACATGTGCCTCTGCTGCAGTCTGGACAAAGTTGAACTTAAGTTATATCTGCTTTTTAGTAGGGCAGGGCAATGTAAAACAATTGATTACGATTGAGAATATTTGCAATATTTACTGTAGGTGCATTTTAGCTCTGTTTTGACTTCTGAATATTCTCCTAGTTATTATATATAATGCGCCATGTGGCTTCAACCAAAATTCTTGGTATTTTATGTTTTTGCTTTTTGTCACGTAAAAAAACATTCTTGTGTGAAAAAGATAAAGCATATTTGCCTAAAAAAGACGTGTATACATGCTTATTGTACTTTTTTGACAAATTGTTACTTTACTTCTGAAATTGGGTTGACTCTTTCTATTTTTGCTTTTTGTTTACTAAGACGTTAATGTTTTCTCTTTTTTTATTGGTCAAAGATCTTTACCAAGATAAACACCATTGATTTGTAAATAACGTGTACAAACCAATATTTGGGATAAATAACTTGTACATAAAAAACACAAATAATATGTTGCTTGTTTAAATCTTCTTTTTACCTTTTTTTTTACATTTGACATGCATTTGGCTCATCATGACTGGTGAACAACCCAAGAAGTCAAACTTCTGTTAAATTAACTTTAGGCCAAGGGAACTTTTGTCAATGTCATGTTTGTTTTGGTTCAGGCTTTGCGGTTGCGATTGATCTGCTTTGTGATGGGTCTGAGCCATATTTTTATTTATTTTTTGTTAAATCATTCTATAAATCCAATATAATTTGAGGTTTTGGTTTTGATGCTGAAATATGACCTGAATGAATTGCTTTCCTACTTTTGATCTCTTGTTTTCTTGATGTTTGCTTATCATAATTATGGTTATTGTTCGTTAAAGCAGAAGGAACTTAAGCAGTAGTGCTTCCTTTACAACTCTTGTGTATTTAAACTATAGCCACTGAATCGTAACTTGACAATATTTATATTATTTTCCTAGTTTTGTGTAACTTTAAGATTTAAAAAAGATAACAAAAACACATGTCAGCAAATTTTACATAGCTAACTAAAAAATCAAAGAGCTAGGGTTTCTCAGGAGACTAATTCAGGTTGGCGTGAAAGACGGAGAAGTTGCAGTTGCCGTATTTGCTGTGGGAGGCAGCTCAGTGAGCCGACACATGCTTCAAATGCCTCAAAAATGTATATGTAGATGTACAAGGTAAAATGTGGCTTAGTTCTGCTTTAATATGCCAAGAGTGCCATATAAGCTCATTGGTGTATGAAACTATTAAATATTTTTGACACAAATCCACTGATTGTGTTCAAGTAGCCACATTGCAAGCAGCAACATAATTTTATCGCCAGCATAATCTTGTTCTTACAGTTCTTAGAACATCTGAAGAACTGACCAAACTCACATTTAAATGCTTGCAACAAATCTTCACCAAATAAACAAAGTTGTTGATTCAGAGTGCCGCATAGTGGATAAACCTCTGCTATCCCTCTCTTCTCCGGATCGCTGCCTTGTCCTAAATGACTGATATCTCTAAACACAACTTCACCCACCTCATCTCAAAGACCGTTTTGTTTTGTCCCACACGCACACACTCTTGTTCCCTATGGCGAGCGCGCACAGACACAAACGGCACATGCTTGTATACTTCCCTGTCCGTCAAGTAGCACCACTGTTTATATTTAGGCCGTGTAATGAGCGTGATGTCATTTCTGTGCGCCGCTGAGAACAATCTGGCAATCTGGATCCTGTCAGTCACTGTGTGCCCGCGAGGCAAGAGGGGCGGGTTGGCTTTTTGATGAGCTTTTCTTAACAAACATCCAACATATGAGGCGCACATGCTGGTGTTTTTTTAAGGGAATGGGCTTCATCATTCGCACCTCATCAGCATGGCACACCGCTTTAGCCGCTAGCAGCTCTTGAACGCACAGTCTCACACTTGAATAAAGCATGCCCTGTCATTCATTTAAACAGCTGCAAAGGGCTCATTTGGAAAGGTGGAATATTTGTTTATGTTCTGGTGTGCTTTGTTTCGTTCCCATGCTGTCATATTATGCAGGAAGTGAGTGAAGGAGGTCTAACAGACGCTAATCACACAAGTCAAGTATTGGGTGAAATGAAGTGAGTAGAGCAGTAATTACTATATTGACTTCTGGTTCAATAAAGATATTTTTGTTGCTCATTATAAAGCTGCACAGTATATTGAAATCACATAGCACACAATAAGCTCAGTTAGTAAATTGCAAAGACTGCACATTTTGAAGTTTCATTTTCTTTACAAACAACAGAATACGTGGCTTTCTGCATTAAAAATCCTGAGTTTATCCTGAGGGAACTTTTGTCTTAACCCAAAACAAACATGGTGACAGACATTAAAGATGCTATTGATCTGTGCTGTGATTGGTCCAAACCATTGTTGGTGTTTTTGTTTAGATTATCATAAAAAAAACTGTTAATCCTGATGATTACGTCTAAATCTAAATCAGCATACATGTGTAATCTCTCTCTCTTTTTTTTTTTTTGCAATTATTAGTTTATTATTATATAATTTTGTCAGTTCATCCTAAAAGACAATTACAATAGAATCTCAGACTTGAATTATATTATTAAAACATAAATAATATATATATTTTTATTTTTCCTTCAAATTATGCAGCCCTAGCGCAAAGCGTATGTTTTTGTTTGTTTGTTTTTCTTCTACGAAAACATTTGAGTTGCACTTAGTGATATATTCACTCTGCTGCAGTGTTTTATTCTGGTTTGTAGCATTATTTTAACATTAATGTATCTTGAAAAAAAAAAATGCATGTTTAGGTTCAGGCTATCGCATTGGCATATACGTATACAGTAGATTTACAGTATAAAGCTCTTTGGGTAAGCCATAGCCTATAGGCTTCCCTGCACACTGACAAATGTGAGACAGTCAGTCTGCGCCGTTGGCCCTTCCTACCACCAACACCTCTCAGTCTTGGCAATGTGGGCAAAGTGGGCATAAGAATTTGGCCTAAAGTTGCTCTATTTTAGTACCTAATGTGCCTAAGCAATCTCCAAGCACCAACCCTACTCTGACCAAAGTTTTTACAATCAGGTATGGCCACAATTATTTTCAAAGTGATAATGTATTGCAGTATTTGGTTGAAGCCACACGTAATGTATAAAAAGTGAACTTCAAATACATACTATACATCTCATGATATCAACACAGTGGTTTTCAGGAATATACTAGCTTCAATAAATATTGTCTCTCTGTAATAGTTAGTGATAGATAGTGGCTAGCTGCAGAACTGTCTTTTAACTTGTTTATTTTATGCACATCCGGTATGGAAATATCGCTTTTGTAATCTCTGTTTATCAATCACTTAGATTCTTTTTCACTTTTTACTTTTTGAAACTAAGAAACATTACAACACAGAACATTAGACTACAAAGTGCCCAGCCAAGCGCCCACTCCTGTCTGCGCCCTTGCACTGTTTGTCAAGTGCGTGTTAATGTATTAATAGTATGCAAAATAGGTGAGGGGGGGTTGTCTGTATAAACGGCTAATTAGAATAATGAGGAAGGAAAAAGCATGTAGGGCTATGTCACTATTGATTAATTCATTCATAAAGAACAAACCGGGTGCAGCGGGCGGAGAGTCACACCTCCCTACAATCAATGTTAGAATTACAGGCAAGTACAGTGATAAACGGAAAAAACATATATAAGCATTGAACTATAGCATGAGATTGAATTTAAATGGATTAAGATTAGTCATAACCAAACAAAAAAGTGTTCAAATAGGGTTGCACTAATGAATCAACAAATTATGACTAGTCCGCAATAGAAAATGTTTTATTTTTTGTAGTTGTTATCTTGACTCTAAAATGACACAAGAAACAGACAGCCACATTGCCAAAAATGAATACATCATTTGAGATTTTCACTAAAAGCCACTTTATTTGTAAACATTCTCTTGAAGACTGTTGTCATCATATTTCAACATTCGTTTGATAAAAATATTTTTTTGGATGACTATCTGCGGAGGAAAAACAACTAATCTACTTCTACAACTGAATATTACATTACTAACAACCATAGGCTCTGGGAGCATCACAACAGAGCAATTGCTTCCCCAAGTCATAGTTCAAAAAGTTTAGCAAAAGTTATATGGCAGTTTGGATTAAATATAAGCACATTTTTGTCTTAAACTCATGTCTGTCATGTGTAAATTATTATTAATTCACACATGTGTAGTTGTTGCCTTATAATTGAAAATGTAAGTTGAAAACCTTTAACTCCAATTGTAAAGTTATATCAAAACAAATCTTCAAGTTAGTTGGCCTAATGACTTTATGCAGACATTTTCCTCAAGATTATTCAATTCAGTTTCTCCTCAGAACGGTTTTTAAAAACACAGAAATTTGTGGAAACAAAGTCTATAACTAATATATTTTCAATGAAAGAGCCAAGTAAATATAGATAAATCAAATCAAACTTTATTTATAAAGCGCTTTTCATACATAAAATGTAACACAAAGTGCTTTCCAATGCTTTGCCATTCCAACAACCACTCCACAATCAGACAACCCACCCACAACCACATGCCCAGATATACCCAAACAGCAACCACCCTGACACACACACACCTTCCACCCACAGACTAAAATGCATTTGGTTTTATTAGAATACAGTAGAATACAATAGGCTGGGTAGAAATGAGCCAGATGAGACAGCACCAGAGGAGCTGTCTGCACCAGGAACACAGTCACCCTGAAAAAAACTATTTTAAAGTGCTGATGGATTTGTGAGACTTGGAATCAGTTATAAAAAAATATTTACATACTTTTTATGTACTCCATAGTTATAGAAAATGTGTTATTTTAGCTTTGATACAAACACCTTTCCATTCCTGATACGGAGATTGTGATTCATTCTTGTTATCAGTCCATTAGCATTTATCGAAAAGGCTTCAAGCCAGTTAAGGTGTGATTGTTCTGAAAGCTTCCTGGCATTCACATTTCACACTTCCTGCTTTGGTTCCCAGGATGGACATTGTCTGTGGCCAGTATATCAGTTCACTAATGCCTTTCTCATGCTTCTCCTGTAACAGCTTGTTTGCAGTGTTGTCCACGCACCATTGCACGACGAAATAAACAAGCTGAACACAAACGTTTGAAAGATGATCAGATGCTTCCTCTCTGTTAGGTTGGCCAAGGAATCTTTAAATCTAGAGAACTTGATTTTACACATCCTAAAACTGGAACGAGGTATTAGAGCAGGGCAATACGGCTTAGCATATTTATTATTATATAAAAGAGAACATTTGCGGTAACAATATAGTTGACGATATACCTAAGGTTTCTGTTTGTCATTGTTATTGTTATGTGTTTCAGGCATTTTTTGTTACAGTGCAAGTTCCTCTTTCAAACGCCATGTTTTACTTCTTTCATTATTTGTGTTTTAGCCTCTGCAGAGCCTCCACTGTCTGAGCATAAGTTACTTTTGTTCAAGTTTTTAGAAAGTTGTTAGAATAAAGTCTGCATCTTTATGGGAAATTTAAGCTTCTTTATTTGGAAAGTCAATTATGACTTTTGACAGTCAAGGGTTTTGAATTTTAGCTGTTTTTCAAGTTTGATCCACAAAATTATTAACCACTAATGATTGAAATGTGAAGCACAAAATGTGTTTTAAAGCTTTTATTAATGATAAGATCGTTTGTTTTGGCTTTTTATTTGAAGGTTTGCCACCTATTAATCTTGAAAATCTGGCAACACTGGGAATTAGTCACAATTTCTGTTTGCCTGTTGCAAAAGGGTGCAAGTACAGTCATATCACGATATTCAACTTTTCCACATAAATATTGCGATATATATTATATACGATATGATATTGGCCAGCCCTGCTAGATTTGAAAATCAAGGCAATTTGTTCTTTTTCGCTCACAAACCTTTTGGAACATCGTTAATAGATTCTTTTCAAGCTGCAGTTACGCTAGTTCTGGTCTGAAAATACAAGCCAATACTTCCTCCTTGTCCCACTCATAAACCAAGTTATAAAATACAACCAGATAGCTGGCACTCCAAAAGAATGATTTGAAATTAAGTGATTTTGTATATTATTAAAGCAGCTAAATATGTACACGCAAACTTCTCATCACCAAGTCTGCTTCCTTTGTGTGTTTCCCGAGTGAACGTCCGACAAGCAGCAGCACTAGCCTCAGCCCTGAGCGCAGACAGACGTTCCCCTCTCCCCGCAGAATCCAACCCCATCAATCATGTTAACATGTTAATTAGCGGGATTTATTTGATTCAGCAGAAATAACAGTGAGGATCCCATTACGGAGCCAGGCCCGGAGGCAAAATCGCGCTCTGTTCTTCTTGCTTATGTGTTTATTACATGTGCGTATACAGACCGGAGAGGCGGGGGTCCTGTGGGAAGACCCCCTGCGTAACAAACAATCTCTTTCACGGCGCTGAAAAATAACGATAAGGCCGTAATCAATCAAAATATTCAAGTAGATCAATTGTGTTTTAAAAGAAAATCCGAGTTGATGCATGGTGATTGCTCGGGTCATTACGGTGTCTCGGCTATCGCGCAATTTTCAATGTGTCAATTCAGTTAAGTGGGAAATTGAAATGCAAAGTTTGTAAAATAAGCTTGCCTTAAGAACAAGTGAAAGACTAAAGATTTTTCATTCCTTTGTTCTCAACTAAGATTAGCAAATAATAGTGATCGGGTTACGCTCGCTTCACAGGAGGGGTTTTGGGTTGCATGGATTCCAGCTGCAATGAGACACTTTGGCGTATAATGAGGAAAACATAGCATTACCAATAGTTTTTATGACATGCATGCTCGGTTATTTCATTGACAATCTATATGTGCTCTCAAAATCTAATACGAGAATCTATACATCTAAAAAGTACATTTTCAATAACTAAGGATGACAAGAGAGGTATTGAAATGTGTTCTCATCTATTCTCCTGTAGTATGTTCAAGGCAACTTTCTAGAGCAGGTTCCCCAACCACCGGTCTGTGGCCCTAAACTGGGCTGTGGGCCATCTGCTACTGGACGTCAGAAAATCTTTTAAATGTGTATTTTATTTTAATTTTATAGTCTATTGCTGCCTTGTGCTTTACTATGAAAATATAGCGACACTTAATTTAATAAACAGCAAATTCAAGCAGTAAGAGAGCTAAAAAATATGTACAATAATCAGTTGTATGCATTTTACTTTGTTGTTGTTGGCTCTATCCAACCACATCTAGTCCCTGGAAAAGAAAATTGTAACTGTACCGGTCCTTGCAAGAAAAAAGGTTGGGGGCCGCTGTGCTAGAGGGAGATAGGGTATATGCCAATGGGTAATCCCACCTCCCACTGGAAAAAAACACTACTCAAGCTGCTTCAGGAACTTGTTCTTCACACCATTCTCTCAGAAATACTTTCATATACCATAGGGCGCAATTAATCGAATTTCAGTTTCAGTTATGATTATTGCTGTAATCGTTTACAAAATCGTGTAATCGAGTAATTGTGATTATTAACCGCCACTCATGAGTCTGTAAGCACTCAGATATTTCCTTTAGTTGTAAAAGTACGTAGGTCCGTCTGTTTCTTTACAATTGTTGAAAACATTTACAATGGTCCATTTTCATAAGATTTCTCACTCATTTCATCTGATCTCTTCATTCTCTGCATTTAAGGAGCGCTAATGCTCTGCGCAAATAATCGTTTGAATAATCGTGATTTCAATCATTCTTTAAATAATTGTGATTGTTATTTTTAATCATAATCGAGCAGCCCTAATATACCACACACATTTAAATACATATTGTGTTTATACAACGCAATTTGTCCTTCTTTGTGCATTTGTGAGAAGCTTTGCTGCCTCAGTTCTTTGGTGTATGTAAACATGTGTATTATTATTTATGAATATTAACAGAATCTTAATCTTAACCAAACTGAAGACACAGACCTAAACTTACCCATTTTTGTAACTTCAGACCTAAAAGCCGTTAAGCTCAAAAGAAAATGTCCCCACAGGACTTCAATTAAACGCCTGTCTATAAGAAAATGGTGTATCATATAATAGAAAGGGAAAAAAGGCGTACAAATGTGCTCAGACTATGCTTGTAAATGTTGTAGTATCCAAACACCTTTCCGTGAGACCGTGTTGATATATGAGATGTACATGTGACATGCTAAGATGCTAAAATAATTACCACAAAAAGAGGTTAAGCTCTGTAAAAATTGGTAAACTGTAATGTAAACTGTGGTTGTTTAACATGTCACAAAGGTCTGTCTAATGTTTGCTTTATTAAGCCTCTGAGTTATTTGACTTGAAACACTTTAAAGTAGAAACTTGTAGCCATACTCCCAGTGCATTAAGCCTCAGATTGTACATTTACGCTACAAGTAATGTTAGTTGTTAAAGCTTATTACTCTGCAGTCGTCAAAATAAACCAATCATAGTAAATCAAACACAATACTACTCATTCCTTACACTTATTATCTCTTTGTTTTAATGTGAATTTTCTTTTTCTCAGTGCAGCAGTCGGTGTTGGTTTGTCTATGAGATTGATGTCACACATTGTCTGTCACGTTACGGCAAAAGGAGAACGAGCGCTGACACATACGTCTGTGTAATGTGGGAAGAGAGCTGTATATGTCACACGTCATGTTAAATCCTCTGTCTTTAATGTGACTATTAAATGTGACGTACTCCCAGACAGCACATGTCACATACAATCACCGAACTCAACATGTCAACGCGGCACAGGGAAGACATGACAGTAGAGAAGTCTGGATGGGGAAATACTGTAGAAACATTGATGTCTTTGTCTTGTTTGGGGAGTGCAAAGTTTCAGGACGTTTAAAAGTAAAAAAGATTAAGAACAAGAATAGATGTTAGTGGGATAGATTGGAGTATCAGTATTCACCAATTAGATTTTTCTTGTTTAATGGCTGACACAACATTGTTATTCATTTAAAACCAGGACATAACCCTTCTACAAGAACGTGAAACGAGAGTAAAAATCTGAGGCACATCTGATATTAAAAGTCCTTTATTACAGAGCAAGCGACCAACGCGTTTTGGCCAGTCAGGCCTTCATTAGGGCATACAAATTTAGACATCACCAGCTGTGTTAAATGGGAATCACAGATCATGTGACAAAGTCATGTGAGGATGTACCAATAATGCACCAAACATATATATTTCTATTTACAAAAAGACAAACCACATTTGTACAATAGAAATTCACCAAAGTAGTTTAAAATGTGAGGCAGAGCATATCTACATAATGACAACATTGTAAACCTTAGAAATGTTGCAACAGAAGATAGACAAGTCTACAACACAATGTCTAAAAAAACGGAGCAAATAATACCATGTACTATATGAGGGGCCCCTCTAAGATTTGATTTTGCAAGAAACAATGAACGTTTCCAACTCAAATATACAGTAGCCAAAAAATCGACATCATCATTTAGTCCAGGGAATGTAGTAGCTTTGAGTTTTTCAATCCAAAAAGTTTTGTTTTGGGCCAAAAGTTTCACTCTGTCGCCCCCACGAACAGACTTAGGAATGACGTCAATGACCATAATTTTTAGATCATTTATATTAGAATGACCTGCTTGATGAAAATGTGCCATTGGGTAGTTTGGGTTGTTTGTTTTGTTGATAATTTGTAGGAAAAACATGCTTGCTCTCAATATTATGACAGAATATTTATTTCCCTACTGGCCAGACCTGGACAAACTGCGGAGCGAGTGCCAAATGCGGCCCTCGACTTGTTTTATGACAAGTCGAGGGCCGCATGACAAGATGAAACTTGTGACATTTCTTTGTTAACCTCAAAATGCTATGAGAATAAAGATGAAGCTTTAAATTTTTGTAATTGTATGAGAAGAAGTAATAATTTAATCAAAATAAACTTGCAAATAAAGTCATATTTTTGTGAGAATGAAATTGAAGCCATAAAGAGAAGCACATTTTTTAGATTAAACTGTAAATTTTAACAACCACACATTGTGTGACTCCAAGTCCATTCTTCTACATTCTGACCCAAAGTGAGCTATTGTGTCTGTATTGTATCACTTGCAGACACTGAAGACATTTCTTTCTGATATTTTGACTTGTTCTCATAAAATTACAATTTCAATCTCTTAAAATTTGCAGCTTAGTCTCAAAAATATTGTGAAGGTTTATTCTTGTAGCCCAACAGTGTTTTTTTTTTTATACTTTGTTGTAGAAATGTGTTTGCTGTAATAAGAATGTGTTTTACCAATGTTCGTAGTCCCGCCACACTTGTCTGGGTTTGAATCTGGCCCTCAGGTAAAAATACTGAAATTGCCCACCTGCTATTGTCGATGTATGACAGTGCACATTTCCACATGCATTCCATCACACTGCAGAAGACCTTGGGTGTGTGCGAGTGTGTGCTCTGCTGTCACATAAAAGCAGAGGTGAGGGCAGGAGGGCCAAACAGCAGCAGCAATTTGATCCTCTATGTCTTTATCCGGGTCTTGTAAAACTCCCCTGCCGCATGGCTAACTTTACTACAGTGAACATGTGCACATTTGTCCCTGTCTCTGATTTACATGCTTACATTACTGAGCTTAGATTAATGCATTGGAAAATATTGAAATGGCTATACTATATATTAAGAAAATGAAGACTGTACCAAAAATATATGGACTGAATAAAGACAACACTTGGATCTAGGGCTGGGCAATATTGACAAAAATTAATATCTGGAAATTTTTTCGGCATAACTCAATAGCAGTATTTTGTCAATCCAAAGGAAATGTGTAAAACCATTTCGCTTGTGTCAATAAGTTGCATTCAATTATCTAATTTTGATGATGTTGTTGCAATTTTTCCAATGTATATCATTGTAATTTCACACATTTTCAATCGAGTGATGTTTATTAAGGACTAAATCTTCACGGTTTGCTTTACAACAAATTTTAGCTGCCAAGTCCTCATCTGTGTTAATTAATATAGGCATATATAATGTCGTGATGTCACGTGAACGCAACTTATTGTCAGACAAATATGAAATGTTTGCAAAATTAATCACAAAAGTGCCAAAACATTGCATTTATGACCTTAGTTAAAAGAATATTTTAGTTTTTATTGACTCTGTTTGTGGCATTTTTTCTATAAACGATATACTCGAAATAACATTTTTGGATATTTTAAAAAACAACATTTGCGATATAGTGATATTATCTAAAATTCGATTTATTGCCCAGCTCTACTTGGATCTGTACAACAGCAGTCAGCATACCAGTGCCTGTGCTCTCTCTCAAAGCTTGAAACATCTGTGGCATTGTGCTAAAACTGAACTCTTCAAAGTGTCCTTTTACTGTGGTCAGACATAAACACACATGTGTAATGTTCATGCTGTCTAATCAGAGTCTTGAAATGCCACAAGAGGTGGAATGGATTATCTCAAACCAAACAGAGTTGTGATCAATATTTGATTTTTTTTTTTTGTTTGTGTTTAAAATGTGGACAACTGGGAGTTTAGCTTATGAAAAATGAAAGCCAAGATTGCACACTGATCAAACTGTAATAGTTATTCCCCATAACAAGGATCTGCAACCTGTGGCTCTAGAACCACAATTGGCTCTTTAATGACTCCAATGTGGCTCTTTGGGCTTTCATTGAAAATTAGAAAATACACTGTTAAGAGAGAAAAAAAGAACATTCTATTATATTGTATTAAGGTGTGTAAATGTCATGCGATACTTCAAAAATAAAAAAATGTGATAGAAAAATGTGATCCCATCTTGGACAGTCCAAGTTTTTTAAGAAAACACAGTTAGTTTGGAGGTTGATGATTTTTTCCCGATCAGTATAACATCTATAATGCAACAGAATGCAGAAAGAAACTGATCATTTGATCAAGCATGATTGACCTACTTTCTAAAACGCATGTATATTCACCTTTGTGTCTCGCATATTTAGTTGCGGTTCTTTCTGACTTAAATTTTCTTTTAATTGCACGTATTGGCTCTTTTGATGATAAAGGTTGCAGACCCTGTCCTATAATCACTGCATTTGTGATGCCCAAATACAAAAAAGTAGACTACTGAAGAAATAACACCTTTGACTTTTTGTTCAGGCCAGGGCTAGATAATATTATAAGGCTGGCAAACAAATGGAACTTTTCAATCACCTCTTACTGTAACTTAATGTGTACCATATTTTCTGTTTGATAAATGTAATGATTTACCCAGAATCAACTGATAAAACCCTGAAATGTTTGACACCAGTTTGATATTTTTATTAGGTTTTACTTGAATGTTTCTTTGGTCCTTGCGTACGTATTCATTCTCTATTGCCTGTAATTAAATTCTAGCCCAGAAACTGCTTTGTTCAGGGCACTTCTTCTTAAAACAATTGTCTACTTTTGCACACAACCAAATTGTCTTTACCTCAATTCATTTTTCCCTCTTTAATTTTGGTTATAAAAGTCATGCGGCCTGTATATAAATCCGAGTATATAAAACGCGGCCGCACATAAAACTCGCATATGTGCATCTGTCGTCTGGCCTGTCCTTTCAGCCGATGAGTTTACGCAGCTCATATCTCACTCCATGCTCATTCAACAGTTTAACTACCACCACCCCCCAATTTGCATAGGCCGGGGAGGACGGGTGGACAGCTAACAAAGTGGCCCCGAGTGGAGTGCATGCATGGACACTTGCCAAGCACCCACGACCCCCTCCTTTCTGCCCTCAGCCCCCGCCCGTCCGCCCGACACCATCCTATATGCACGGCCATGTCTCCAGTCTATACCCACTCCACAAGCTCGCACATTCTGCCCTCTGCGACAATGGTTAGGTCAGCCTAGATAAAGCATGTCCATTACAGGCAATCGAGCCAAGAGGTGGTGGTGGTGGTGGGGTAGGTGGCGGGATGGGTGGTGCTGGTGTGGGGGGTGCTTAGAGAGGGGCTATCACAGAAGAAGCAAAAATTGAGCTTGGACAAATATCAAAGGTGATAATGGGTCTGCTTGTCTGGTCAGTGAATGTGCATCTTAAAGAATACATATGCAAGGTTGACTTTTTGAAGTTTTTATATCATGTTCTAACATTGCATCATCAAACACACAGCTGGAGTTATATCTGTGAGCTACTGTTCACTCCTTTTGAGTGTTGTGATGTGATACTTATACCTCTGAGATGTTTAAGTACGTGAATTTGAGGATTTATGCATTATTAGCATCAATCAAGATTAGTTTGAGTTTTTCACCAATGTAATTTTCTCTGCAACCAGAGATGAAGTTCTTTCTCAAGTTCTGATATGGGAACACATGACTTTCATGTATGCTTTATTAAGACGTTATTTTAATTGTAATGTTTTATAATAGTAAAAGATGTTTTAATACAGAAGATATGTAAGTAAACGTACTCAAGAGGATATTAAAAAAAAGTAGTGAAAAGAATCCATAGTATTTTCACTTTATGTCGACTGCACACTAGAGAATTTTAAAATTCTTCACAATTTTTGTCTAGTAATGTAAAGGCTACAGACAGGAAGACATTTTGCAACAATTATTTGTCTCATAGTCACAGAAGAACAGAGACAAACTCGACAAGTTGAATGGTCTAAATGGTCTTTTTATATAGCACCAGACACTCAAAGCTCTTTACAGTATACCCACAGACACAGTCTAGTGTCTTACCCAAGGACACAACGACGGCAATCCACTTCTGTCGTCCCACTGTGGCACCTGTTGTTCCAGTGGTCTCCCATCCAAATACTAACCAGGCCCCAACTTGCTTAACATCTGAGATCTGACAGGATCAGGCTTTGACAAGCAGGTATGGCCAAGTTCAGCAGCAATTTCCTACAAGTGGAAGTAAGAACAAGCGATTAAATGCAATGCTAGAACGAAATATACATAAGACAAGAAGCGTGAAGAAACTTTCATATATTTTACAAGAGACACTGGACAGCAAGAACTGTCGCAAACTCGTGCTCATTCTACGCTATTTATGTGTCGTGGTATATATACGCTTTTTTTGTGATACTGTATTGTTCTGATGGGCTCTTAAAAGTTCATTGCGACGCATGTTAGAACCTTGCAGTGATATAGTCTGACATAACAGAGTCAATGAATTATTACTTTTCTAACCCATGGAAAGGCAATTTTCAATGTTCAATCAATGTTCACATCAGCATAAATTTACTAAAAACAATGCATGCCAAACTTTCTATTTTATTAAAGAAGTTGACTGGGTATAAAGTTTTTTACATGATTTTTTTTTTTTTCTGCTACCAACTATTCATATTCTACAGTATATGTCCAAACTTCTTTAAGCTAACAATGTATTTGTAACCTGGAATCTCTAAAGGCAGGGTGCGATTTGTCAAAAAAACAGAAGGGGGGATAGAAAATTTCAAGTCATTCTACACGCACACCACGTGCACGCGCATATTGTGCACGCGCGCTACACGCATGCGCACCACGTACACGCGCGCCACTAAAATCGCGTCTCTCCTTCCCGTGTTCATTCCGTTTCTTTTCCACTCTCAACTAACAGGCTTCTGGCGCGCACTGGCGCGTTTCCTCCCAAAATGAACAGCCTCCATTCAGTAGGCCCTACATAAAGCTCCGCAGAGCTCCGGGTTGGTCCTGCCTCTCAGCGCAGCTCTAGCGGCACCGGGTTGTACAAACAGGAGCAGTGCAGTTCGTCACGAGTCTTGTCCCGCTTTGAATCGCATTGCACATCAACATTTTCGTGTCTCTGTTCCTGACTTGATTTTCCCGCTCTGCTTTGCACACAGTCGTCGACTAAACCATGATCACAGGGCAGGTGACAGAGCAGCAGCACAGCGGCTCCGAGGGACCAAACCCGAGTCTAAATGACAGCGCTGAGAGAGAGAGATCTGTCCATTTAAACTTTGCTTGTGCACGCAGAAAAAGTTAGAGGAATAGCCAATCACAACAGGGCTGTGTGTGAAAGTGTAACGTTATTGGCTGTTATGAGAGCTGCCTGTTGAGCGGAGAAGCAGCACCGGGAGAAGGGAAAAAGCTCAATGAGACTACGCTGGGATTGACAGAACACTTTGTTATTTTTTATCCCCCCCTACAAATAATATAAGATAAAAAGCAGAAGGAGGGATGCGGAAATTATAAGCAGAGAGAGGGACAGGCAAACCAGAGGTAGGGATAATCCCTCCCATCCCCCCCAGCAAATCGCACCCTGTCTAAAGGTGAAAGGTGAAGAAATCATAAGCTCTTTCCAATCTCCATGACAAAACTATACCTTATCCTCTCCATATTTTTTCAATCACCCCTCCTCACGTATCATCTTCTCTTGTCTCAGGTTCTTCTTCTGCGGTTAGCCGGTTGTTATGTGGTGATGGAGGTTGATGGGCCGCGGTCGTGAGTCGCTCTGTCACGGTGCTGGGTGAATCCGTCTGTGACCACGTGCTTGCGGTTTGTCCCGACAGCAGACGCGGAGCTTAAGATACAAATAGGTTGAGGCGAAGCTGATCCTACAGGTGTCATTGATGTTCAGCGTTTGCTCAGTGGATGAAATTGCCGGTATTTGAAGTATTAGCATTAGGATAAGTGCTGCTTTGGTTGAAAAAAAAAAAAAGATGGATATGTCAGCTGTTACTAGTTTGCAGTTAAGATCGTCTTAAGGATATATAGGCTGCCGTGTTGGGTTTCGAAATCGAGGATAGAGCACAACTGGAAAAATGTCAGTTTTAAAGTGAAAAAGCGCCTAAATTGAGCAACTGTTAACTAAATTTTGAGTTGATTTTACTGTTTCACAATAAGATTTGCCAATAGAACAGTAAATTTTGTTTCTATTTTGTAGTGGCCATTTTATTCAGATTTTTTAGTTATGCTTGTTCCATTTGCAGTCTCATTTTAAAGCAGTCAAAATCTATTAAAAAAATCATGTCTTACTGTCTTACTGCTTAGTTCACCTATTTAGGATGGTATTTTTTCCAGTGTGATTATTTGGTAAAATTTCATATTCGTCTGATGATTAAACCACAAGCAATATATTGGAAGATGTGTTTTATTAGAGATAAAAAAATATATTATTTGTATTCTCGTATGTTTACTGTTAGATTTGCTAAAGTTCTAAGTGGGCTGGGCCATATTGTGATCACATCGTGTTATGAGCTGAAATCTGTGACGATCTCTTATTTTGGTGAAATTGTCATGTCATTTACATGACATGACAATTTCCTATTTAATAACTCTTTATCCCATCCAGTATGAGAATTTCCAAAGAAGCAGACAGTTTGATATCTCAAAGCCAGTCCATGGGGGTTTTGTGAAAATGATTTCTTCTTTATTTTAAGATTTAAATATAAAAAAAAAGCATAATATTTTTAATATTTGAGTTGAGCTATTGCTACAACTAAATAGGGCTTTTGTTATTCCATGTACTCTTAAGGAATCTTATCTGCCTTAGACAGTGGACAGAAATGTGGGATAAAACTGAAACTAATATTTGGCTCCAAGAAAATTGTGATTTAAATTTTTAACTATATTGCCCAGCTAGTTCCGCCCAGTTCTAAGGTTATTTTGGATGGTAGATGGTTTATACGGCCTTACGTGACTTTAGAGCTGCAATTAAAGATAATTTTGGTAATCGATTAGTTGGGCGATTATTTTTTTCGATTAATCGATTAGTTGTTTTGAAAGATCACTTCAAAACGAAACTCTTGAGGTGAGACATAGATTTAGGGTGTTCAAAGGTATCAAAAATCAGATACTAATCAACACTAAAACAACTTGAACAAGTATCAATACTTAAAATCAAAAGCTAATGGGAATAATCCTGAGGTGAATCAAAACTAGTCCAAAACCAAAATGTTTAATAACGAGAGTTTTTCAAGTTTGTGCTGAAAGTGTCAGTCTAGTGCATAGAAATGTGACGAAAAAAAAAGTATTTTTAATTATCATTATGGTATCATAATATAAAGAATCTAATTTATTCTTTATTATTACAACTAAGTTTGAAATTTAGCGTCATAACAACACTAGGCTCAGACAAACTAGTTTTTACATAAAAAACACAAATTTTATACTAAAAATGTCTTAGATTTCTGTTCAGTCCTAGGCCAGTTAACAATTATTCGATTGCTAAAACAGTTGGCAATTATTCCAAGAATCTAGTTGTGATTAATCGATTAACATGCAGCTCTAAGTGACCACAACAGGACAAGCTAGTTAAATAAAAAATGTAAACCATTCGCCCTAGTTATGTCAGTGCTTTTATTTGTTTTGTTTACATTACACAAATCCTGACCAATTTCTTTCACTCAACTCAAACTTTTTATGTTCTTTGACATTTCCTACTATTCCATTACAAAATCAATGCCAGAATGAAGTCGCTCCTTGTCCCGCTGCGTGCTCTCTTTTATCCAATGGCCGGCGAGGTCAGTGAACTCGCCTTGGCAACAGCTTTGACCTCATTCTCCGTCTCTAACCGATACTATTGACAGATATATCAGCACGTGTCAATACCTTTAACTGAAACATCACCGGTCGGACATTCCCGTAATAAACCACAAGCTCCTTCACATTCAAATGCAAGTCCATACACTGGGCCGGTAACAAAGACGGAATGTATTGTGCTGATTTGAATTGCGTATGTGAGTACCGTGAGGAATCAATAGCTCTATAAGAGATGGCAGAAGATGTCGATGCGTCCGCGACAAGCTCTGAGTAATGAGAAAGGGGTCTAATGGCACGCAAAGAGGGGGGCACGGTCCGTTTCCTCTCCTTATCACCTTCTCTGCTTCCTTTAATCTTTCCTTTCCTCTGTCCTTGTTAGCTTGTTTTTCTTCCTAGATCTCCTCTCCGCGCTGACATCACTGATCTGTGTGTGTGTGGTAATGTTCTAAAGTTAGCCTTAGTCGGTCCGTAGCAGACTTCTGCCGATATGTACTGATTAACTATAAATCTGGCTAGTTACCTCATTCTTTAGTGGGCAATCAAATGTATAGATTAAAGGGCAGACTAGGGAACCCCATAGCAACAATGTTTAGCTGCGTGGACGAGACAGGGGTTGGTTTTACTGGAACTCTCACAAACAAAGGGTTGAATCTTTGCTTTGGCGAACTAAAATGTATTTAAAAATCACCTATACTTTTCTTATTAAATTTAACATTTATTTGCTGACTGGAATCTTTATTGTATTTATTCACATTTATTTAATATTAGACTTTTTCTTACCTAAAATCACAGATTGTGCAAGCTTGCTGGCTCTGAAAGTTGTAAAATGTGCTTCAAAACTCATTGTGAATAACTGGAAGCTCATGCATTAGGTAAGTGAGCAAAATGTGACTAATGTGATTTTGACAATGTTTTAAAAGAAATCTTCGTTTGATTAGATTTTGAAACTGCAAAAATCTGCAGCCTTAATACCGTATTTTCCGGACTATAAGTCGCACTTTTTTTCATCGTCTGACAGTTGGAGTGACTTATATTCAGGTGCGACCTATACATATATAAAGTACTTGTGAATGTGTGAATACCTATATAGATATTACGGCTCCCAACCAGACGCGAGTTCCTCTTTCTTTTCAGCAGGGGACAAATTGAGTTTCATGCACTGCTGTTCCGCCATGGAGACGTGACATTGAGGTGCAGACTCTTGCATAAGTGCGGTTCTAACATTTATAAAACTGCACACCTGGAGGCTGCAGTTTCATGAACTGTACTCACACTCACAAAAACGCATAGAGCTTCATTAAACGAAAACAAGAGAGAGAGAGAGTTGATTTGGTCTGATTTCAAGACGATAAGTTCTTTTGACGATGATCCCTTGAAAGACAAAGACGTGTACACAACGAAAACTCACGGCTGCATTTCCTTGTTTTCGAGAGTAACATCAGCTGAGGGCTCGCAGATCAACAGTAAATATTTATTGACAGTTATTTTCCCAAAAAGTTTGTCAAAACATTGGAATCTATTTTTCAGGGTTGTTCTGGGGGACTTAAACTCGTCATCCAGCAAAATGCAAGTCCAGATATACTCTGTTTTGTTATTCACACACTGGACAGTTTTTTTGTTTGCTTCCAAGACAGACGTTAACAAATACCTTCAATCAACTCAACTTGAAATCACTTGAAATCTTCATAGACATTCTGTGGTAAAAATTTTCTGCAATATAAATGAACAAATAACCTCAAAGGTTGTGCAAATATTCAACTCCAAAGACATGACTGTTGAAAGAACCTTTTGGCATCCAAATATGGAGCACAGACACAAACAAATAATATTGGTTCTATTGTTGTGAACTATTGCTATATCTTTTTAAAATCAGCAAATCTCCCATTGAGTCAGACAGGCCTGTGATCTCCAGCTGAAATCTCATGATCAAATTTTAGAACTTATGACAAGAAAATATAACCACATTTGCAATTAACTTAACTTTATCAAAAGTTAAACCGGCTTGTATCAAGGTCTTTGTGCAAGGTGTTCAAAGAAAAATTGCAACAAAAGATCCCATCCCATAACTCTTCTGATTTCATGCATTGACTCATGACACCAGGTAGAAAGTAATCTGCAAAACATTGGTGATGATACATAATCTAACTTTAGTATGAAAAAATAGAAGTTAGATTTCACAATACATAAATAGCCATTTCTGGCACTTGAACCGAAGAGCCACATTTGAGCAAAAAGCAAAGATAGAACTGTCTTTTTTATGAACACAATGTTGACTGATGGAGCTCACTTCGAATCCATCCCGATCCCAGTTTAAACATTAAACCAGCGCAGAAGCCAGGGCGGTGACCCGGGCTTTCTCAAGGATTTGCTCCTCAGTAGGTTTGAATGGGAACCACTTGATGAAATGCTCATAGACTTTGGCCTAATCCCTGTGGAATGTGTGTGGGTGTGTGTGTTCTCCTCTCCAGGATCCTTTGTCACCTGCTCTAAGGCCTGTTGACATGTTTCTCTACTCAACTTAAACCATCAAAAGACTGTGCCAAAGGTGTCTTGTCCTCAAAAATGATTTAGGATGGTGACGTTTCTACATAGTTGTTTGATGATGAAAGGTTGCGTTTCATCTTTCTCTAGTTTTTATTATTATGCATTGGCACTAAGAGGTGTCCACTTTATCATTTGCTGTCTAGAACATAGACAAAATAGTATCATAAGGTCCACTGAAGGCCACAAACCGAGGTAAAAGTTTTAGATTTATTTGGTACAATGAGCAGCTTTGATCTTGTCATTGCATCTTTATTTAGCCTGTGAATCAAGTCTGTTTCACACCAAATGTTTGGTATTAACTTACAACCAAGAACAGCAAAGCTTACATTAAATTGTCCAATAAACATTTGATACTTCACATGCCTTTTTAAGATAAAATATATTTTTTATTTCTCACAATGGGGAAGTTCTAGTATTTAGAACTGTAGGAAAATAGATCCTACAATCAAACAAGATATTTTATCAAATAATAATAAATAAAATAGGCTGAAATAGATAATAGTGGCATCAGTATAGAGTTTTATAGAGTATTTATAGTATTATGTACATATGACTATGATTATGAAAAACTGCAGCATAAGAACAGAATAAACAGCCATTGAATAAATAAGGTCTTTCTATGACTATGGGTATGTACAGAGCAGCAAGTTATTCTTATGTGGTCACTGCTTGATTTATGCATCTGATTAAACCTCACAAGTTTAGCTGTCAGTATTATATCAACATATGTTCTTTGTAATTTGATGTATTTACATTTTAAAATAATAAAATTGGCTTTCTGATCGAAACCAAAAATAATAATAATTTCAAACAATTTCACAATTAAGCTATTTTAGCTTTTTTTCCCCCTCAGTATTTGAACGAAGATGGTCTGACTTAGATTAGCAAAGATGACTTTTGGCCAGTGGATTATCTTCAGGTGTAATGGAAGAGAAAAGAGTATATTATGACAGCAAGTAAATCAAAATGCTTCAAATTGTCTTCAAGTTTTTACTTTTTCAACCTTTGAATGCCACTCTTCTGATAATCTCCTCTGCCTTATTTGCATTTAGAGCAATGTGTCTATACTTATTGCCTAAATGGTTCAATACTAGCTGCTGCATTAATCAATATTCATGTTTGTTTTACCATACCAGGATAATATTAGTCATTTATTTGGACAGATCATTGGTTCATGACTCTCCCAGGAAGAAGTGATCATTATTAGAGCTGGTCATTATGTTGAAATTTGCTCTTAAGATATCCAAAACATGAAAATTGAATATATTGTTTTGAGTAAGCATTGCTACAAGAAGAACCATCTAAAATGCAAGCCTTTCACATTTCTTCTCATGATATAACAACATTCCACAGGTCAATAGCACTTAAAGTGAATGGGTCACCAATAGAAATTGATTTTTTCAGTTGGTTTGACATATCGCCTGAATGTTATTTAAATACGGCAAAAAAATGAGATATTAAGTTTATCCATGTACAACTTTGAGCCTTTTTGAACTATTTATTATAGGTACTGTTATTTTTCTCAGTGTTTGAGACTAAAAACTGTGAAATCTTTGACTCATTTTCGGTGCTTCTTGATTCGGGGTCAGGTTGTGTTGACAGAAGGGAGTGGAGCTGTGAGCAGACAGGCTGACCTTGGCACCCTGACTGCAGTTGTGCTCCGGTGAGCCCAGAGAATACCCTCCAGCCTCTCCAACTAAATGTTCTCCACATGTCACTCACAGCGCTCACAAATCCTCCCCTCCAATCACGTCCTTAAACACATCAATTGCTCCTTGATTCTTGTAATGCTTGTGTGTATTTATATGTATGTCTTGGATGGCTTCGCTCGAGTAATTTCCAAACCACTTCTTCCTAAAACTATTAAGTAGCTCTGTGTTTCAGTTTGGCAGACCTCAAGTCATGCATATTTACATGTCTTTTGTTTATACATGGTTTGTAACAATTGTGGGAATTTGAATCACAAATTAAGTGAGTTGATTTAGCAGACTTTTGAGCTATTGTGTCAAGTTGAATATGTCCACAAATAATGGCAAGAGTAAGTTTACAGGGTTGTTTCAAGTTAAAATCCCGATTAAGCTCATTCTTTAGGACCCCAAATCTATTAGTACACCCACCAAACTGGACCGAAAGTGATATATTTTTTATAAAGCTTTATTAACTATAGACCTGTTCAGAGCCTACGTCATTTTGGGGGCGGAGCCGCACTGGTGCCCTCCGCAGAGTTTCCCCATAAGTTTCTATACAAAACGAGTAAGCTGTACTAACAATATTAAACGGTTAGAAAACTTAACAATGACTTCAAACGAAGCTCTGACCATTCCTAATGTGTTCCATGGGTTTGCACCAGTTGACACATTTTATAACTCGTGATTTTTTTTGGGCTAATTAGCTAGCCGCTAAAATCTATAGAAAAAATGAGGGATCAGTATCAAAACAAATACATCGCCTCAGAGTCATGTAAGTATAAGCTCAGAGTCTTTTATACAATAATCTTCTGTAGAAATCAGCACAAAATAATGCCACACGGGTGCAGTTTACTGTGAGTCTAGCTCTCCAATGATAATTGATAATTAATTAACACAACTTATCAGGCCACTGAATATCAGGACACTTACTAACGTCACGCTAACATTCAGGAGCTAACTGTACATGGATCTGGAGTCGCCGGATGTTGTTGAATCGAGTTTTTAAAAGAAAGTTTTGCTTTTTTTTTTTTTATGAAAATGCACCCGCGTAGCTTGAAAAGCCTGAGACTGGGCACCACTCAGGGCACCAGTTAGCGGGCGCAGCCATCTTTGTTTACTAACAGTAAATGGGTCTATAAAATTCCCACTAAAATTAAAATACTTTTTTTCCAACCGCCTGGGAGTCACACAAAGGACCTTCTTTCTGAGGTCAAAGCAGCTGCACCATAGCTGCCAAAGTCTTGTTCATTTTGGCTTCCTTAACACATTACGGTAAGAGGAGCTAGATGGTGGAAAGTGATAAGATAAAAAAGTTAAGGGAGACTCAAAAAGTCAAAAAGCAGCCAAAAAGATTATAATTCCCCACTACAAATAAACCTCCATTTGTAAGAGATGGTATCTAGTATTGGGCTAACGAAAGAAAGCTAGCGCATGTTAGCACCAGCTTTTTCATGTTTATTGATGCACAACCCTCACATTCTGAGAAAAAAATTACTTAACACATAATGTAATTTAACCTCTTCTTAGTGTGTATGTTTAGCAACTTAAACACTTTCATATTACAATATCCAGGCTAATCTTTATATTAAGTGTCTACATCTAATTTAATGCCACAAAACATTTGAAATCCAGCCGGGCCACATGTTGCATAAATAACTCTTCTTTAGTGACGTGATGCGGTCGTTGTCGGATCGCTGCATGTTTGTAATAGATTGAGTTCTTGCGGTGAAGCGACAGTGGGTGAGGACTTGGACGCACGAGACTTGTGGTGGAGGCGCATGTCTGGACTGTGAGAGCACGCACACTCCAGCCCTGCACTGCCCCGTCTGCGTGTCTGTTTCTTTTTCAAATTGCATTAATATTAACACATGATAATGAGGGTCCAGGCTACTCACACTCACCTCTCTCTCCCTCTCTCCCCGTGGATGGCTCGGGACGGCCTCTTCCTGTGACAATCTAAACCAGATGCCCCGGGTCAGCGAGTTAAGGAGGAGAGGTGATGGTGGTAGTTAAGTGTGCGCGTCTGTAAGTTAATGTCTGCACATCTCTGCTATTCATTATGGTTATTATGTCGGGCTGTTTTGTCGAGGATGGATTTGAAGGTGTAAGTTAGGGTATTGCTTGGTCACTCTCATTATCAAGTTAAAGACTGGAAACATTTCTAAAAACATTATATCAACTTTTAATGGTGTGTCAAGCAACAGTTGAGTTGATGCTAACTCAAAGCTGCTACTTTATTTTTTAAATTCTGACTATGTTTTTTCTTTTCCACCAAAAACTATATTGTAAAGGCAGCACTTAATGACAATCTTACCCTGAGTACTGTCTGAATCAAATCACTAAGTATAATGTTAATGTATTTGTGGATATTAACTAGGGAAATTTTGCTGGATTGGGTATCTGCTCTATGATATCGATTCAGTCGATATTCTGGTTGTGTCTTAACTACTAGTCAGAGTAAGACTAATTTACTGGCTGATGATCCAGAACATCTCGTAATGTTTGACATTTTATTCAGATTAAGTTGTTACGTTGTCACTTGACCTATAATAACAGTTGCATTAACACTATTTTTAGAAAAAAAATAGCTATTTTCAGTCCTTACTTTAATATTGGTTGATATCGGGTATCGGCAAATGCTTAAAGCTGGCTTGGTGCATCACTAATATTAATCATGTGCAAAAGGATTTCTGAGAACTGGGAAGTAGCTGCACAAATTAAAATACCTACCTCCTGTTTTACCGTGTAAATGGTAAAACAGTACTAGAAGTATTTATTTGCAATGCTATAGAATGTGTTGTAATTTAGCTACATCTGTAGCTCAGGATCCAGTAGTAAATTGTCACAATCTTCTAAGAAGTTCATACATTTTATCAAATCAGACTCAAATATACTACTCTTTTTGTAACAAGTGTATCTTGTATTTGACAGCTGTCTAATTGTGTCCACCTAATAATAAATAATGGCTATGTTTCATATGGACATCTAACTGGGCCCAGTTTAATTATCTGATGATCTGTAACTGACAGTTATGTTTTGCAAAAATTGCTCTCTTGAGGAAAAGGCTGGAAACCCTTGTTTTTCGCAGAATAAGGTATTCTATAATTAAATACGCATACAGCAGTCTAATTTTGACTCTATACTTAACAACTTTTGTGTACTGGGGCAAAGCAAATTGTGCTGTATTACATAGAAAAATAAGTTCTTAAACACATTTAATCTCTGACATTACTATCACATCTTGTGCAACTTTTGCCTTTGGGCAGTCAAAAACCCAAACAAAAATGACCCAGCAAAGGGAATAGAAAGAGTAAAGTCCATGCCAAACCAGGAGTCAATTGTCAGGGGTTGAGGTCTGATCTAAGGGGCTTGCTCCATGGTGGTGGTGGTGTGCAGTGCCGGAGGGATGAAGGGGGGGCACGGGTCATTAATTTGCTGTCCTTTGTTTTGTCAGTTTGTTTTTAGGGCCGAAAGTAAAAGCAGTCAGCCTGAAAATTGTCTGCTTGCTCTGTACCATGTTCTCCCCTCAGGGCTGAGCAGCGAACCACCCATGGGAGGGAGAGGAGGGGTGCCGCGCTCCACCAGAAAAGAACCAGGGAGGTGGGGGTATGGTGGGACATAGGGGGGCGCAGAGGTCGACCCCACTTCCCTCTCGCAGCGACCACTTCGGCCTAAGATTGATCACAGATAGCGCCTGTCCTGCTTGGCTTTTTTTTGTCTGACGGCTTCACTCACAGCTTTCCTTTGGTCAGTGGACAGCCGATGGGTCCGAGATAAGACCGTAGGCCAATTATTACGAGGAAATGAGTGCAAGCTGTGTGGGGTTAATCAATGCACAGTCATGGACGCTTCACCGCCGCCTTGTCGGAGGTCTGAAGATTATGGGAAATTAGTGACATTTGGGTGGTGGACAACATGGCTTTTTATGTTTGTATGTAAACAGTTCATTTTAAAATTAGTGGTTTAGTCATTTTTGTCTTGTTCATTTAGTTTTACTAATAGCATAACAAGTACTTTCCTCCCAACTGATTGCATTTATAAATTTGTCTTTAGTGGAACTATACCCAATTTTGCTCCCCTAAAAATGTAAACAAATGATTAATTTTAAAATTCCTCCTGCAGTCTACATGTTTTGCTCATTAATGCGTTCTGAGTCACTCAATTGTTCAAGTTATAAAATGTGAAAAGTCTTTTTTCGTACAAAAAACAATAAAGAAGAGTCCCACACTCTGGCTACTAGCAAAATTAGTAGTTTATTTACAGAAGTTGAAGCAACGTCTCAGCTACAGGGCCTTCATCAGGCAAATGGTTTGCTGAGGCTGGGAGGACACCTTAGGTGTGGCATAGATGACGCCAAACAGCATTTTTCATAATAAAGTGCCTAGACATCGTCATGCTATTGAATCATTAATTGACAAACAATGAATTACAAAATACAGTGCCATGTCTTTTGGTATGCAATATCTGCAAGATCATATCACATTTTTTTTAATCTAGTGAATTCCAATATTGAGTAGACTCATTAACTGCATTAAAACCAATTTGCTCTAAACCGACTCCAATGATCTGGAGCACCAGCTTGTTTCCATAAATGTTTACCTTGCTATATTTCTTCGCTATATGACATAAAACATGTCTGCATTTCTACAGAAAAGTGTTCTAATTTATAGTTTATAAAACAGTAACTTCACCAACAGAAACTTGCATTGTGTCTCTTTAAATATTATTGACTTGTAGAATAATATGATATCACATGACCAGAACTTATTTCTTTGATTGGATCGTCCCCCTGTAGCAATAAACGTATCAAACTTGTATTTACGCAATCATATATGTATGTTTCTGAGTTTCAAAAATGCATCTCCAGCTGGGCTGAAACTGGGCTTAGTGGTGTCATGTACAAATACCATAACAATAACAACAATGAAACTTGTTAGGCAAAGCTATAACATATCCATGGAGACAAGCAGATGGTGGACTTTTGCATATAAGTAATACAGTAAACCAAAGAAAAAGACTGATTCTGTCTCTGAAAACACTAAGCCACTTGTCGCTGCACGTGAACCTCCATAAAACCAACAAACAATAAAATTTATGAAAACAAATGTAAAAAGAAATACCAACAGCACTAAAAGCCATATGTGCATAAGCGTGTGTGCTTGTCTGTCTCTAAGGTGTGTGCAAAACTCAATGCTGACGGCACACTGAACCAATAAAAGTGAAAATCTGCACTTTGCTTCTCTAGTTTCAGCCCCCCGATGGTTCTCCGCCGTCCGCTGGAATTCCCACCTCTGCACCCTAGGGTCCACCTAAAGTACCCCAGCTCCACCTCATCCCATCCTGCAATGATAAGGGCTTTATAAGCAGGCCCAAACAATGACGGGCTTATATTGGGTGTCCGATGGGTGTGGGCGATCGCGGTGGGGGAGGCTTCGGGCAAATGCAAGACCCAGATGTCATCTTTTAAAACTGCGAGTGAGAGCAGACTGACAGAGCTATGAGGTGGTTGTGGGTAAGACAGAGGAACACAGAATATGTTACAGTTGGAAATGCCCAGGGGCCCTGGCTTATGGGCCTTGTTTAATGCAGCCTCATGATCATAGGAGTGAGATTACTGTATGCCAACTTTATGTATAAGAATGTGTTCAAGCTTTGCATCCAGGCTTATAAGTCTAGCGAAGTTAGAGCAAGGATTAGAGGTCTTCACGTCAGAGTAATGCTATAGGCAGAATGTCTATTCAATTTTCATGTTTGTAAATCATAGGAAGAACAAAGAAGATTACAAGACAAAGTTGTGGTCAATGTTTTTTGTAAATGTATTAAAAGCAGTTGTATCATGGTAAAAACTGTAAAAACTTCCAACAAGAAGTGGACATTTCCAAACTGTCACAATAAACTAAGTCGATATGATAGCGATCAGGTGGGTTACAGTTGCATGCTAGTAAAGCATAAACTGTTATCCACTTTTCAGTGCACATATTTAAGTTTCCAAAATGTGCATTTACAGTTGTAACAGGCATGTGATGGCTCAAATTTAAATTTTTCTTTGTAAGCTGTATACTTCTCGAACCCTTGGCGAGGTGATGAAAAGCTATTGGTAGCTCCCGAGTTATAGGTTGGAGAGCCAAGCTCTACATCACGTTGGAATTCTTATTTCACTTTTATCTTTGTGAATCTACGCATTGCTAACTCAACCAAACTCGGGTGTCTTTTTCTCCTGAAAATCCACTCCAACTTGAGTTAGCAACAAGTTTGATTGACTGCTTGGCTCATTGCTAACAAAAGTTAGAACTCTGTTTCTCATTGGCAGCTACAACAGGTAGGTTTTATTCCATTGGCTTAAACCAAAACTTCCATCCACCCTATTCTATAAGTTTCCCAGGGTGGCGCCATCAGGCATAATCCTTCTGATCGTATTATTTAAAAAGGGCTGTTGATCATAACTGTAAAGTTTTATTCTTTAATGTTCACACAATTCAAGCTACTTTATGTAATATTGTGGTGAATCTTGAATTGAATGCCTGAATTCTGCCTTTACAATGCAGTGCTAAATCTGTAGCATGTAAGTGGGCAGAGCAGAAAAAGATAAATATTGTGCAATTGTTTTTTTTAAATAGCATTTTGTATAAAGAAAGTGTTGAACGGTAGGACAAACAACTAACATGTTGCACCCTTTTATCTGTACAGTAAGTGCAGAGGATGTAGAGAGGGTAAGACAGGGGGGCATACTTCACTCCAGGCCCCCTGCCGACTCTTGTGTACCCACATTGTTACGTACGCACAGATCTCTGCAGCCTGTAAAAATACTGTCAGACGCTTACAAAGAACCCCTCTCACGCTTTGTTACTTTATTCTCACCCTCTCCCCTTCCTCCCCCTTCGTCTTTTAAGCCTGTATGTAATGGCGTTGTAATTTCTCTGTCCGTCCATTGCTTCGAGAGGCCCCCGTGCAGCCAGATGAGCGCATAAGCCGCCTAAAGTTTCACAACATGTAATTAGCGAGGTCAACGTTAGCCAGCCTTGCGGTCAGCCATTTGCAAACCCATTCCGTATCTTTTTTACTTCTACTTTCATCACAGCTAATGTCATTTTCAGAAAGTACTTTTTAAGAGAAAGTTTTCATTTAATTGCTGTTGTTTTTGTGAATAAATTGCTAATTGAAATGCCGGAGGGTTGGCTGCATGCATGGCCCGAAAGTCAATAAAAAGCTCCTCAGAATAGAAGTTTATAGGGGTTGTCTATGTGCGTAATTAAACCCTTTCAGGCGTTCAAGAAGAGGGGAAGGAAGAAAAAAATTGTGAAAATAGATGGTTATGCACGATGGGCCTGCTGAGAAAAGAGAGCAGAGGAGACAGATAAAGAGCAGGCATTTAGGACAGTGGAGCTCACAAATCAGAAGCCGACCAACACCTCTGGGATGGCTTCACGGTGGATGACAAGAGCAATAGTGCCTCCCCAAGAAAAAACAAGAAGGAGAAGAGAACAGTATTCACTGTGTTTGCAAAGTAAAATCAAATTTAACTTCACATTAACATGATACATTGTTGGACATCTTTGCATTGGTCATGTTTTCAACAGTTATTTTTGAAGCTTGTACCTAAGGCAGTGAGACAAAATATTAAATAAAGAAATGTTGATGGTTTTAGGCATATCTCGATAAGGCTTTTCAGGCGATATTTTATCAACAGAAACAGAAATTTGTTAAAATGTGTGAGGAAATTTCAGTTCACGTCAGTTGGTTCACTTTGTAGAATTTGATGACCCATTCACTTTTTGTATCGCATTCAGTTTTAGCTGCTTGATTCTTACAGTCGCCTGTATAATGTTGTGATGTCATGTGAACACAACCTCTCTGACAAATGTGAAATCAATCACAAAACCATAAAAATTTGACTTTTGTGCCCACATTTTATTTTATTTTTTTTTAATTACTGTAATTTTTGCACTATTAAGCTCACCTGAATATAAGCCGCACCCACTAGATTTAAGTAAGAAAAATGATAAAGTACATATAGGCCGCACTTGTTAATAGTAAGTCAATGAAAATCTATAATTTTGCTGCATTTCCTTATAAGTCGCATAGTTCAAAGCTCATGAAAAAAGTAGCGGCTTATAGTCCAGGAATTACGGTAACTTTTTTGTAGCATTTTTCTATACCTCTTTAGCTTGAAAACAACATCCATAAATATATCTAAAATTACATACTGCCCAGCTCTACTTGTACCTGTATACTGTGCTTCCAAATAATTATTGGGGTTGGGTGAGAAGGTTTGCAATAACATATTAGCAGCTTGGCAATGGAGTTATTGCAGTGACATTTTTTTGATTCAGTAAGTAGTTTTTGTTACCGAACATCGTTGTCTTGTTAAATATATCTCTGTAGGACAAATTAGAAACTGAATGAAAGAATTATTTTGAGTCAGACAAGCAAACGTACATCCAAGTTTGCATAGAGTTGAAAAGGAGCAAGCAGAAATACAAATGATAGCTGATAGCTACTAAACCCTAATCCTAACCCTAACCTTGCCCAAATGTATTAGTTTTTGTTTTGTTTTTTATCTAAACTTTTTCTAGCATAGCCATAAATACAACATGATGATGTGTGGCATAACAGGGTTGAGGAAAAAAAAAAACAGGGGTCCAGGACTTCAGAAGGTCAGTAGAGTGATAATCAACAGAACAAGCAGTTGAGTTTGACTTTAAATGCATTTTTTTTTTTTTTTTTTTTTTAGATTTCCAATTTAAATGCTACTTAAATCATTGGCATTCACATTTTTTAAGTTTAGATTAGACTTTGTAATAAACAATGTAAATGAATTGTTATATTAGTTTCAGTTACTTCCAAGCTGACATCCTCGTCCAGATGACTTCATTTTGAGTTAATGAAATCTCAAAACATTGTTTAATGCTCTCAACATTGTGTCTATTAGCCTGGTGTTCCCTTGGTGACTATATCCACAGTGATTTGCATGGATAGCATGATCTCTGCACATTAGGGAGTGATAGAATGCATTAGGATATATACAGCTGATGTGTGAAGGCAGCACAGGGAGGTCCTGACCATCAGTGCTCTGTTTGCGTACGCTCATGAGCCTGTAGATCATTCCACTTGACTTTACGACTCTTTATGGGTCTCCTCTTGTTGTCTCTGCTACTGTTGATACGACTGGTATTTTAGTTAGGAGTCTTTTAGGAGGGAAAATATTAGGTTTTTGTTTTAACTAGTCCTGAAACTACACATTGAACATTCAAAGTACAAGCATTGAGAAGAATAATCTGTTCAACCAAAATGACTTGCCAGAATCAGACTAGACTGGTGTACATCTTTGTCATCCCTAAAAAGAATGTTTTGTTGCAGAGAACACAAGATTCTTTGTGAAATCCATTCAGTTCTTATTAACCTTGTCCCATGAGAGCTTTTGTTGTATTTCAGAATTGGTCACTAATTTGGATTTATGGAACTATATTGAGAGATATAAATCACTTTAGGAAAGCCTCTCCACTAGGGTTGGGCGATATGGGAAAAAATAAAATAACATTTGTAAAGTTTTTTTCAAAAACAAAAGAAAAATGGCATTTATTAACGTAAACAAAATATTTTAATTGGTCCCATTTATCAGATTTTGTTTTTTTGACTCTATAAATCAATGCTCTGCGTCAAAGCTTAACTTTTGCTCTATATCACATATTTTTACTGACAATAGATTGTTTTTCAATCTTTTAATTCAAAACCCAGCGGTCTTCAACCTTTTTTCTTGTATGGGCCGGTACAGTCAAAATTTTCTTTCCTAAGGACTGGTCGAGGTTTTGTAGCGCCAAAAACAACAAGATAAAATGCATACAACTGAATATTGTATATATTTTTTCGTTGTTTGAAATTGCTGTTTGGTGCTTATAAATTTTCATAATAAAAGGAAGAAGTGGTAGACTATAAAATAAAATACATTTTAAGAGATTCCAGGGTCCTGGTAGCAGATGGCCCGCGGGCCGGTTTTGTACCCTGGACTGGTGGTTCAGGACTCCAGCCATAACCAAATAATTGACGATTCAATTCGATCTCAGTTTTATAATTTTTCCATTAATTGCCTGGCCATACTGTCCACTAACCTAGCTTGTACAGACTACATCTTTTCATGACACTGATGTTCGCTTTATCATTTCCGCAGTGGCATAAAACTTATCTCTGAAATATGATTTTGAATCTATATTTTCATGGAGTTTTGCAGGTGACGCACCATGCATGTCCAAAATGATAGCCACTGTCATTTTGTGTCTATTAATACTTGTAATGAATTCTTATATTCATCCAGCGTGGAACCTCAAATCAATCAGCATTTTAACATTTTGCAAACGTTTGAACCCTTACATTTCTTCTCTAACCTGTCGCCAGCGTAACCAACCTATCTATTTCCATTGTCCTTGCTGAACATCTGCAAAGAAGGTGGCCATGGCTTTCCCTCTTCTCCTTGATGATAAATGACAGCAGACAGGAGCAGATAACCCTCCAGGAGCCAACATTCTGAAACTCCCCGCTGACCTGACATACACTGCAGCCTCTGTCCTGTTTGTTTTCCCTCTCCTCCTCTCTCCTCTCTCTTTCTACCATCGCTCCAAATTGCCCCAAACCTTTTTAAACCCCCCACCCACCCTCACGCTATACTTCCCATCCTCTCCCTTCTCTGGTCAGCGATAGAGGAGCAAAAAAAAAAGCCCTTAGCGACTTGCACGCTGTGGGCAACACACGGTTCTTGGCGCCAGTTAGTCGCACGACCGCCCCCACCTTCCAGCCCTCTTTGGAGATTTAGGAGGGTGTGATTCTGCCGACCGGTTGCCAGTGTCTTGCCTTAGAAGAGTGGTTGAAGTGTTATCAGGTAGCATTGGTGTGGGTCGTGCCAGAAGTCATGTAGGTGCCGCTTCACATTGGGTTCTTTGTTCGAATGGATGGACTTTGAGAGGTTGGGGGCGAAATTGTTGGTTTTGCAGTGGAAGTCATCAGCCAGTGGAGGCTATACAAGGCAGATGCATTAGCAGAGGGATGTGGCGACCAATTATGAAGAAGTTAAAGGAAATGTGCAAGTAGATAGGCAGGAGAAATGCTGGGTGTGTTACTAGGAATGGGGTCAATGCAAGTGCACAGTGCTGCTTTATTTGGGCGGTTAGAGAGATGATAATAAGCAAGATCATTTGAACTATAATCTAGATGTTTGTGAGTGAGGTTGCACAAGATAAATGGATATGAAGATGGCCGTGATGAAAATAAATGTGGAAGATTAAAACTCGGAATCATAGCAAGGCAGGTTCATCAACTGTTGCACTGTTTTGTCCCAAGGTACACAAATATTAACATTATCTTAGTCCTTTTAGCGCTAATCCAGCAATTATTTGAGCCTTTTTGTCTACAGATTTCTGGTTCTCAAAATTTCAGTAGACTTGAAAATTAAAGGTTGAATAATTACAAAATATTCATTTGAACCTTTTCACTTTGAGTCTGTGCATGATTAGTTAATGTTCACTTAGAGAACAACACACTTTGTCTAATGTTAAAATTAGCTGTTTACATTTTTGTTTTGAAATTGGAAACCGATTGAACAAACCATGTCACAATATTTTTTCCACTTGTTTGTTTTACAACCTGTAAAATCTTCAAAATCTTCAAAAATTTTCACAATAAATCATTCAGTTTTCAAAGACTTGAAAACCCCTGTTTTTGTACCGACTTTGCTTCATTGCTCTTAAATTGACATCCTTTTAGAGGGAAAAAAAACACTACATAAATCAAGAAAGTTAAAACTAGAGCTGGGCAATCTTGGAAAATATACAGTATGATCACAATTTTTTTCTTTCTTCTGATCAATCTCGATTTTCAATTTGATTCGATTTTCAAAAACAAAAGAAAAGTGGCATTTATTAACATAAACAATAACAGAAACTTTTAATAGGTCCCATTTATTAGATTTGTTTTAGGATTATATATCAATATTCTGCCTCTAAGCTTGACTTCTGCTCTAAACCACACATTCTTACTGACAAATTGTTGTTAATATTTCAATTCAAAACCCACAACCAAAAAAATGATGATTCGATTCGATCTTTCGATTAGATGCCCAGCCCTAGTTAAAACCATACATTGGAACATTCTTTATGGGGATCAAATGCATTGTCTGCCCTATTGTGAAAATGTATAGGAAAAGAGTTGTTGTCCTTGTTGTGGCCTTGGAAGCCCACTCATAGCAATGTCTCAAAGGTTTTATAATCTAGATTCTAGTGCAACAAAGGCATCTAAATTACCCATTTTTGATCAAATGTTACATGGCTGACCATGTAAAGAATTATAAAACATTCGGTATATTTAAGGAACTAACCCTTTTTTATTGTCCCATACTCTTTGTGTCATTAGATCAAGAGCATTCAATCCATTGATACTTTTTATTTATTGTGTTCTTTCAGCTTCACAACTTTTACATCTCAGTTCATCATTGATAATTCATTTAATACATATGGGGCTGTAATTGACACTCAAAGACCATTCCTTTACATCATTCTTTCACTCCATTCTCACTGTTGATATAACAGCTGCCGCTGTGCTATGCTAGACTGATGAAAGCAAGGCTACTAATGTGCACTGTCAGCCCTTCTAACCTCCACCAACACACACTCACTACATGGAGGCTGATGCATCTTGCCCAAAGACACAATAAATACTGCAGAACTTCATCCTCTGACCTTCAAGTTGGTGAATGAGTGCGCTAACCTTTAACACTAGATTATACTTAATTCTTCAGTCTATTTCTCCATAATTTTCTTTGTTTTGCCCCAGAATATTTGAACTTCTGGGACTTAAATAGGCAGTGTGACTTTTACCAACAGCACATTGGCAATGACTTGTTGAACAAATTGAACATATCCCCTCTTCAGCATTAACAGTCGCCTTTTTAGCCTCATGTAAACAAATGACACGTGTCCTTAGAGTGTTGTAGAACATGAGGGAGCAGAGATCGGCAAAGGGAGGTGCGTTGCTTTTACAGCCGGGCGGGCAACACCAGCAGGCTCTGTTTAATATGAAGTCAAGAACAGATCCAACTGCGTCATTAACTCTCAATTACTGCCATGAGGCTAGCAGGCCGCGGCTATGGCTAGTCTCTGCTCTAGAGCCTGTCTGTGTGTGTGTGTGCGTGTGGAGGACAGAACAGGGTTTGGATTGAGAACATATTGTTTGATTTGGTTAAATTAAAACGTGATTGATGAGCACGGTGCTGAATTTGACTTATTAGAAAACCAGTTCAATAAATATATGTATTTGTTGCATGAGATCAAGTCCTACTCATCAAAATGAAGTTAGAAATTAGCCTAGACAAATTTTTAAACTACTGATGGATAAACCCAATATTTTGTTCTGGAGAAAAGACTTCACTCATTAGGTGCCTTAGATCTTGCCCACATGGCAAGCGTTTTAAAGCAGTGATTCCCAAAGTGGGGTCCAGGGTCTAATGAGAGGCTTTAGAAACTCTGCAAAGGGGCTCTAATGATGGCCCAAACTGAAAACATAAAATATGGCATTTGTTTCAATATGTATTAAGTCTACTGCAACTATGATTTCTAAAGAGAAAAAATAACATTTTCTATTACACAAATTGCATGGTAAAAACAACTTTTGTTTTCCTAAGACACTTGAATGACCTATATGCCAGATTATACAGATGATACTGTTAAAGCTATTTAGCCCCACTTTCACTAACTGTTGCTGTGTGAACACGGACATGGGGAAAGGGTAGTTCCTCTGACTAAATGAAGTGAATGTGGGGACTTTGTTCTTGGTACTTTCACGTGCAAAAACGTATACTGTCTTCATCTAATTATTACGCAATTCATCCGTTTAAACTTAGCATGAGAGTCACTATATGACCCTTAGAGATGAGAGCTCATTGGCTGTGGACAGGGTCATAAGCTTGTTTCACTTTTGTGTCTAAAAAGTTGTTCTAAAACTGTGCTAGTTGACTAAAAATCCGTGCATGTAAAACATAGAACTTGATACGGCAGAGTTATGTATGTGTATACCCCTAACAAGTTCACAATATTTGTCTTACTTGTCTTGTCTATCACTTCATTTTCCTCAGGCGTAAACTGGCACAAGATGGAGCAGTGAGGAAGTGCTGAGTGTATGCAGAGACAATCGTAAAATCTATAAATCTGAGGCAAGCCCCAAATAAAGTGGAAATGGATTCCCCACACGCTATAAAGGCCTGTGCACGAGGAGGGAACCAGCTGCAGCCTGTTAGGAGCGCTTTGCTTAATTAAATGTTTCTATTAAAACAACAATGTTGATGTGTTTCCCTAAAAGGCTGTCGGTTTGAGAAGTTTAAACACTTGCACTCAACTTCCCGTTTCTCTGTGTGTTTCGCTCTCTTGTGCTCAGTTCAGGTGAGGTCTTTACTCTACATCTGTATCTCTACTGTTTGATGAATTATACATGAAATATATCAGATCCACGACAAACATAAGGACGTGACAAAGACCTATGAAGGAAGAGTGAACAAAGACATCTTGTTCCTGCGGCTGAGAGGTACAATTTCAAAGTGTGAAGGAGCTGTATGAAGACATTCATCTCACTGACCCATTAAGAAGCTAGCATATATTGTAATAGCTAGATTTACATAAGATTATCAGTTTGTTGAAGAATTGTTGTCATAAAGAGTTGTTGGTTATGCTTATGCTAATCCTCAGACTGGGGAAGGTGTCTTGGATAGTTTTGAAATGTCTTAAACTTCATGTGTTGCACCAGCATAGCCAATCAAGAAGATAAATATCTATAAATAACATTTGCTATAAAAAAGTGAAAAAGTATTAGACCTATTCTAAATGATTGTCATCAGCTCTCATTATACACTCAGAGAGTTTGAGAGATACAGTATGTGCCAAATTGTTATATTTTCAGAAGACAGGACACTTTATGAACAGATTCCAGACTCTTTTAGAAGCAAACAAAAGCAGTTACTGGATGATTAGACAACGACACACGTCTGAGGAAGGCTAATGTTTAAAATATCCTAGGTAACAGACAGAATGACCCTTCTTCAACTACACTTTTGACAATTCGTTCTCACTTCTGTCCTAATGCAGTAACCTCTAGCAGCAAGTTTATTTGAGTGAAATCAGGCTTTATTGGTCTAGTAATATTATACTGTTTTAGGTATGAGCGCTGATGTAAAAACAGAAGTCCTAGGGTTCTTTGTGGCACAGATAAACAACATAAACTTAACCATAGTCCAATTTTGTGGATATCATCTCCGGGTGTATTTTTGGATACGTGCTAGCATGTAACACACACCATCTAATTGAGTGGATAAGTCGTATGCACTACAAGGTCCTTCCTGCTCTGTCTGGTCTATGGGATGCCACAATGACAGTGTTGTTTTATAGGTTTTCTTTGAGCTTATTCACATCGGGCTGGCTCTCCCTCAGTGGGCAGCCCGGAGTTCTTTTTGGCACCCAGAAAGAGAGCCTGGACCTGGGACACATTATGCTCTTCCTTGGCCTGCCAGCAAGGGTTACAACGTGGGTACTTTTTGGCTTGGCGTGAGGCAACTTGTCTTGGCATTGCAAAGGCTGGCAAGTCCATCTATATTGAATTTTCAGATCTGATTTTAATCGTGACGACATCAAATCAAATTACCTTTGGTATTTACAGAGTCTAAATGTCACCAGTAAAGCAATATAATTTTATAAAGAAACACTTCCAAATTCATCAAAAAACACCTTTTAAATGTACAGATGTATCCATTCATCAACTTTCAATCAGAAAATTGAAAACAATATTCTTTGAACACTGTATTGTTCATTTAGAATTGCATTAGAAGGAACAACCTATGGCTTTTGTAGTGGTAAGTTTTGAGGTATTATGCAAATGGACACAACAACTCATACACTCAGATCATGGGACCAGAGGGAGGAAGGGGGGAAAGAGAAGGGTGCCCTGTCTAGGCTACCCCATGTACATGGGACACAGCCTTGGTATATAGATAGATTAATTCAATTCTCAGTCTACTGTTTGATACTATCTTTTTTTTTTTTTGGTTTTAAAATAGATCATAGCAAGAAGGATTCGACTCCCGGGCCGCCCGGGGTTTTACTATGTGGAGTTTGCATGTTCTCCCCGTGTCTGCGTAGGTTTCCTCCGGGTACTCCGGTTTGCTCCTACAACTAAAATCATGTCAATAAATGCCTCCCCTGACCTTTACCCCAGGGCTCCCCCAAAAGAGATTCTGAATCTCCCTGGTTAAATAAAGGTCAATTAAATCTAGTGTATCGGAAGTAAAAAAAAAAATAATAATATAAAAAAAATATATATATATATATATATATATATATATATATATATATATATATATATATATATATATATATATATATATATATATATAACACAATTTCCTACAATTAAAGTGCAAAAACACAATTTCCTATAGTTAAAGTGCAAAAAAAAAAAGAAAGAAATGTATTAAAAACTTGCCATGGTTGGCAAGTTTATCCTAAAACCCAGACTACCACTGTATATTGACCAAAAACTTTAGTATTGTCACTTTATGATTTTTAGATCAGTTGTAACACCTGTTGGAGTCAATTTTGAAGCAGAAGATGTAATGATAATAATCCAATGGATTTATAAAGCGCTTTTCAAAACGCCCCCAGACTTTTTTGCATCATTCATTCACTCCACTCTCGGTAGTAGTAAGCTACAGCTGTAGCCACAGCTGCTCTGGGGCAGACTGACAGAGACGAGGCTGCCATTTTGCTCTATCGACCCCTCTGACGACACCAGATCCATACTAGGCAATGTGGATGAAGTGTCTTGCCTAAGGACACAATGACACCGAGGTCATTGTCCAGTGGTCTCCATCCAAATACTACCCAGGTCCAAACTGCTTAGCTTCTGACATCTGACAGGATCAGGCTTTCTATAGAAAGGATCAACGGTGTTGAAACTGTTACAACCTACACGCTTGTATAATTTTAAACTTTTTAAGAAAGAGCCATATGAGTCTCTATATGACTCTTTGGGATGAAAGGTAATTGATTATAGAGACACTTTTGTGTCTAAAAAACGTTTGACCAAAATCCAGCAATATGAAACTTCCAGTTTCTGAAGGCCATTGCTGAAAATACTTTTTGATGAAGCGTTGACCAAATAGAGAATAGTTGCAATAAAAGAGCTAGGCATGTGCAGGTATTTCCCTTACAACCACAGAAGCTGAACAAATGTGATGGCATTCATACACATTTTAGCACAGATCCAAACAATACAATACATAGAACCATTGACCTAAATGATCTAAGAACACCAGTATGGGAATGAGTCTGATTGGTTAACCCTCAAACTGCATGAACTCTGTGGCAGCTGCTTGGACCATTATCATTTGGAGACATGGACGCTCTCAGTACAATACAGCGAGTATTCAGGCCGCGATGTCTTCTCCCTCTCAAACTGTCCTCCAGCGCTTCCCTCTATTGTGCCTCTTCCCATCCCATCCGCTCATCCTCCCGTGTCTGTATGTGAAGGGCCGATTCCCCGCTGGGACGGGTACAGGGATGCCAGGCTCAAGGGCCCCAGGGGAGAGCGCTTTTTTAACCCCTCTTGTCCTCCTGGTTTGATGCAGTGGATCTTTCTGTTGTTGGGTGTCTTTGTTCACAGCCCCAGGAGGTCGATTACTTAAGACCCCAAACTTTTCAAATCCCTCTTATCCCACTACCATCCTCTACTGTGATGGGTACAGCTACTAGGGCACGCAGTGTTCCCAACGAGCAGGCATTATGTTCGTCAACAAGGTGTAGCTTCAGTGGATCTCGTGTGTTCTGGATTGTCTTGATAATATTTTAAATTGTGCAATTGTGATAAGTTTTCCAGGTTATGCACGATGTCACAACCTGGAAAACTGTCACAAGAGACTAAATTATGCTTTATATCAACATTTTGTATCAGAATCCCATTAGGACTGTACATTGAGATGCCATTTCTGGATAAACGCAAAATCTCATATTGACTTTTGTATGTTAATAGTAACACAACAGCAGTGCAACCAACAAGATAAAAGTATCCTAAATCAGAATCAGATTTCCAAACAAAAATGTACTATTGCAAGAAATATAAACCTTAAGAATATTAGACATTTCATAAACAGTTAAAATATCAGTCATGTAACAATGACAGCCGTAAAGTTCATTGCTATTGGAATACTATTTTGGTTTTGTTCTTTTATTTATTTATTTATTGACGGTCCCTCTATCTAATTTGCTTTTTAGTTGCAATTACTTAAGCCAAGGGTCTCAAAATTGCAGCCTCTGAAATGCTTTCATGCAGCCCAGAGATGATTTCTGATTTATACTGGCAGTGGCCCATAAACTGCTCATAACACTTGAAACCACAGATGTTTTTTTTTTTTTTACTTTTATCACACTGTTACATCCCCAGTGTCTATAAAGCTTCCAAATAACACTGGAATACAGCAAACTGCATGCAATTTGTCCAAATTTTCTTGGAGAGGACAGTCTGACCCACTTCTGTCAACTTCTTTTTAATCACACGGAGGACTGAATAATATAAAACGGTATAAAAGAAGACATTTTGTTATTAGTTAGTTTTTTGAAAGGGACAGAACATTTAACATCGTTGCCCTGTTAGGTGCAACTGATGCCACATTCTCAGGCCATATGGCTCAGAGCTTATTTGCAGACCCAGTCCCTAATTGCAAAGATACATACAATAGATTACATTAGAAAATAAATTACGTAAAATATTTACAGTAAACAAACGCTAAGTTCTAATGTTCACATCTGTGATTGGCTTTGAACCATTGCTTGATCTTACAGTTAAAGAGTCGCAGATCTGTAAGAGCTTTCTGTTCAGCAGGTATGGTGTTCCAGATGTGGATATTTATTTTATATGGTTATATGGTTTAACAGAGCCTAGCAACCTTTTTTTTAAATAAAATATAACAAAGTCAGGCCTATTTATTACAATGCAGCCCATGACGGTCATTTCGGACCCAGCTCCAATTTAGTTTGTGACCTGGTGGTGGTGGTGGTGGTGGTATCTTAGCTGTGGTTTGAGTCACTTCTGGTTTTCAGAATAGTACAAAATCTTTCATATACTGTACCTCCGAATCGTGTTCCAAGATGTGGGCGCAGCTTCACTGAATTCTTTCATGAGTTGGTTCAGTGTTTGTATTATGCATGCTGACTTTGACCAAAAAGTACACATTTTGTTTTGAACTGCAGAGCCAGTGTGCCTAGCATTCATCTGTGTGACTTAACTATTTAGATTTTTGTACAACTTAAAAAAGAAAACCATGCTTTTTTTCTCAAATCAACTTTGCATCATGAAATCATTCCGTCATTTGCATCAACTCCAAACTGTATTGCAGATGTGTGGACAGTTTGGAAGTACACCACGCACACATTTGCGGTTAAAAATGACCAACACATTACACGGTCTAGACTCGGTGTGGTAAAAATGCTGAGATCATCCATCCATGTGAACAATCATATGCAGTGAGAACGGATCACTCATCTACTCTCCCCAAAGGTCAGCTCTGTGCCTGCGGCGGGGCTGCTGGACGCTTCAGATGGAGAGATGGAGAGAGGGAAAGAGAGGCAGAGAAGGGGAGGTGTCCTGAGAACCAGAGGCAGCCGAGCAGGACGGTGTCTCTGGGTATTTCGCTCTGTTTGGATTTGTGATTTAGGATGTGCACCGGGTCAGAGGGCACAATTATACTCACAGGCCCGGGTCAGCCTTGGATTGGCTTTCTCCTGCTCTTCTCGGTTTACTCGCGACGCCATGCACCCCCGACCTACAACAGGACACAGATCAGTCAGATAAACACTGCTAAAACACACATCATGTTCAGATACTCACAAGAAATCACAAGAAATGTAGGCCTACTAATACTATACACTTTCAGCAACGATCATTTGGAATCATCATCATCAGTGAACTCTTGTAACCATCATGTTTTTTTTTTTCATTGTAACTAATACAAACCTCATTATAATACAATGCTTTTAATGTGAAATGTTCTCAAGTTACTTTGTGCAAAATAGTCAGGTCTTGAGGTCAAGAACCTATATTTATTTGTCCATAGAATATGTCATAGACAATAACACATTTCTGAACTTCCTCAAAAGCTCTCTAGGTTTAAAAATGTTCTCAAATCTAAAAGCCTTAGCTCATACATTCAATCATTGTTGGATAAATCAAAATCGAATTAATTGGTAAACAATGAACATTTTAAGGTTGTCAAAGCACATTATTTTGCCATTACTGGTAAGCCAACTAGTTAAAACAGCTTAGTTCCTTTTACAAAGTCAGCATGGTATCGCTTTAAATATTTATTCTTTAAAATGCTCAGAACTCAAGGCAAAAGCAAGAAGATCCTGGGATCGACTCTCTGGTGGCCCAGTTTGCAGGTTATCCCCGTGTCAGCATAAGTTTTCTTCGGGTTCTCCGGTTTCCCCACCTTTAAAAACATGTCCAGTTGTGCCTCTCTTTTCCCTCCTCGGGTCTACAAATGGAAATAAAGCTTCCAAGCTAGAATCTGATACATTTGATACTTTAAATGTGAGAAGAAGGTACAGCTTTTTCACCTTAAAAGGCTGATTATAATGTAGTAACAAATAAATAAATACATAAAAATACTGGAACTTTTGTAGCAAGGACTTCTTAGCATCAAGATCAAGTATGAAAAGCCACAGATAATAATTGATACTAAAACTAGTAACAGAATAAATACTCATTTAAACATTTGAAGATTTTACTTAAGCGAAAAAAAAACATAATATGAAGGTTTTTTTTTAAGTTTTAGAATGCTCTTGTGATCCCATGATTCTGTAAACAAAAATAAATCGGTGTCTGCAATTAGTGCTCAGTTTTGACTGGACAATGTATTCACAGTGACGTCAAAGTGTACTTTATTGTCCCACGTAGGGGAAATTTGTGTTGGGGGCGTGGTGCTGCAACATAAGCAATTACACACGCATACAGACAACACATTAGAAAAACACAACACAATAATAAAATTATACAGTCATGCTAGTCCCTATAGAGTCTAGAAATGACACTGGCCTTTACAGGGAGACCTGAAACTTGCAAATTTGCTCAGTTTGTACTAAAATTGCCAAAATTTACTTCGAATAGTAGGTAATGCTATTTAAACACCACATAAACATTTTAACAGCCAAAGAAAGTTGTTTTAGTGTTAGTGTGACTTTGAAGTGTTGGTCTATGTTGTCGTAATAAACCTGTTTTTAGTGCCAAATTAGATTTTTGACAAATTTAGTTTGACATTTTTACAATTAAAATATAATTGCTCATTTTAATTTCTCAGAAGACCCCACTTTGAAACTTTGACAGTTATAATCCAGGTCACTTTTAACAAATGCATATAAACAGAAAAACATAAAAGGTCTGCCCACTGGATAGAATGTAACTGAATTATACCGCACTGTATAAACACACTTTTATCTATATTATGGTTCCAAAGCGTTAACACTACCCAAAGATTCTACATTTACATAATCCAAACTTTCTAAAGCACACCACACGCATTCTTTTGCCTACTGGGCCAAAGCTACATCTCTCTCTGTCGACCCAGTGACAGTTCTTACCGTAAACCACTGAAGTTCCTAACAAGAACACAAGTGTGCACACGGACACCCCTGCGCGCTGCCCCGGCCTGCTGAATACATTAATTCATTTACCACTTCGAGGTCGCCAAAGCCAAATATTTGCCTCTGCGCATATTTAATATTTATGATGACGAAAGCAAACACGGCTGGCTGGATTGAGTGACACGGAGGGGTCAGACTCGGGGCCTGGGTTATGGTGCGTTTGTGTGCTCTCCTGAGAGTCCCAGTCCACATCACAGACTCACTGATCGCTGCTCTGCTTGCATCCAGGCTCACGTGTAAATAGAACACGCTTGGGCAAACTGTTTAACCTTTATGTTAAAGCTGTGGTGTACCAGTTTTGCTCAGTCAAGTTTAATGTGTAACGATTTAGAAACAAAAGGGATTTATCTTTGTTATTATCATTGAAGTTTTGTGGTTTGATCCCCTACCAACAAGATTATTTACGAAAGTTGTTTAGTAATTCCAAGTTTGTGACTCTGAAATATTTATTATCACCTTTTTTTTTTTTCATTTACCTCTTTGCTCTGTGCCTATGCGCCACATTTATTAGAACATTATAATGTGCATGGTTTTGAGTTAAACTAGATAGACTATGCAGTGTTTTGTTTTTTGTTTGTTTGTAGTGATTAGAACCCTTAGAAGGCACAAGATTATTTCAAGATGCAGTTTAACAAATATGAATTAAACGTGGTAATGTATGGCAACATGGTCATGTAATCATCTAATTTTAGATTGTACACTTTTCCATCAACCCACACAGAGATGCACCAATCTAGATGAACATCAGCCTGTAAACAAGTCTTTACGTCCAATCAAAAGCACAAACATGATATCGGTTAATGGTCACTTTTTATATAGAGCTTTTCTACCTTTCAAGTCACTCAAAGCTATTTACAATCAAGGATCACCCAGTGTACGCAGACATGGAGGCAGTGTGGGTTAAGTGTCTTGCCCAAGGACACAGCGACAATCCACTCTTGTCGTCCCACTGTGGCATCTGGTGTTCCAGCTGTGTGCCATCCAAGTTTAGCTGAGCTCTGACGGGATTAGGCTTGGACAAACAGGTCGGCTGAACAGATATCGTGGGACTGACACTCAATCCAGAAACATTTCATGGATCCGCGCCAAAATCTGATCCTAGTATCAGAGCAGTGTGTAACTACTTTTTTTAAACAAAGGTTTATTGAATGTAGTTTTGAGAATTATACTACTAAAATCCACAAACGAAACACAATTTTTCCAAGGATCTAGTTCATTTTGCTGTTGGGGCCACGAGTCACTGGCATGGTTAGTTTGGGTGTCCCAGTCTGAAAAACTCCAGTTTTGCATACATCATTTGTTAGACACAGAGTGGAGGGATAATTTGAACACTGAAAATAAAAAAGTGTGAATGGACTTTTAATGGAGCACTTATTACCACCCGCTAATGGTAACATTAAGAGCAGAAGACAATGTAAATGCCAAATATCGGCATACTGAACTACCTATCATAACTTTTACAGTACCAGTTAGCATAGCATACACTATTATCATAAAATGTGCCAGTCAAGGATCAAATAAAGAGCGCACATGCTAAAGGTGAAGTGTTTGAACATAATCTGATGTACATTTGTCTAAGTGTGACTTGACATGACCACATACGGGGCCGGCCACATGCGTACACGTGTGCCGCAGACCTATACGTTCCAATGAGGTGATCCATTAGGACGGACAGGTTTACGAGCTGGGCTAAGATCTGGATCAGCTCACCGCGGATCCCGTTTCCTCCGGACAGATCGCCCTCACCGCTGAATCCGCCCAGAGAGCTGCATGACTAAACGGGCCGTACCTAATCTCTTTTGAACTGCAACCCAATAGACACGGCCCTAAATTGTACTATCGAGTTTGCTGACAAGATCTACTTTCAGATAAGGTTGCACGTGGGTGTGGTGGATTTATAGTCATCGCTTGTAGACGTGTGGTTTTCGCAGACTTGGAGTAAGGTCTGAAATGGTGCAGTGTATTTGCACTGTGTTGGCAAGGTTTGAAATCACATGAATCACTTTATAGCTCTGGCACTCTCTCTCTTTATCTCTATCTTTCTCTCTCTTGTTAACTATCTCTGCAGTGTTTATTGATGTCTATCTACAGTATTTGTCTTTTTTTAGATATTATTAAAATATTTCTTTTTGTTTTGGGGAACAGAAATAGAATGTGTTTTGTTCACTGTGGATTGCATTATTTGTGTTAAAGTGCCTACAACAGGTCAAATTTTCAAATTGCACTAAAACAAAATTAAGATTTTATTATTGTCATCCCAGTTCAGCCATTTTTTAGGATTAAAAATGTACATTCTGGTAATAAATGATGACCTCATACTAGGAAGTTAACTAGCAACCATGTAATAAAACTGCTTGAATGTGACACGCCTTTTTTACTTGAGAAATAAAAAATACACTTGAAAAAAGTCATTTTGTTTTGAAGCATATTTTCAAGACAAACTTGTTCTCGGTTGATGTGACCCCCATTTTTATATACAGCAAGTATTAATCTACCACATAAAGTTAAAAGAAAAAAGTCATGAACACTATAAAATAGAAAAATAACCTTTTTTTTTTACTTTTCAAAAGTCATTATCCCCACCTCTTTTGCGTTTCTTTGCAACATGCAGCAGATTTTCATGTCTGTGTTTTTTGGGTCAGAGTTAACTTGACATGTAAAAAGCCACCGCATAATGGAGCTCAACAGTGACTGCTCACTTCCTGGTTCAACAAGCGTGGGTGTTAAATCTCTATTGGTCATCATATTAAAAAGTTTGGTACAATAAGCTATGTGGTGAGTCAGGAGCATAAGACCTACTTTTTTTTTGTTGTTGTTTTTATCCATTTCGGCAGCATTTTAATGTACAAAGCTATTAGGACATTTTGCGGAATTTTAAGTCGGAGATGCGCTTTCAGTTAGCACATAGCTGCCTAGTTCGCGATATGTTTTTAAACTCTTTACATCTGAATTTTCAAAACCCCGATGATGACACTTTACAATGAGGCAACTTATTTCAAGAAATCTCTTGTAAACAGTCAGAAATGTCCTGCTGCACCATTTAAACGTTTTTTTTTTTCCATCCGGTTAAAACTACTTCTAGTCCTTTTAACCAAAACTTTTTGCGGTATCACTAAACAAACGTCTAAATATCCAAAACTGGTACTGAATTTCACTTAACACCACTAACCTCAACGTGACCTCAGAATCAGTGCATCCTCGAGGAAGCAAACAATCCCCATCTCAGACACACAAAGCCGACCTCCTAACCTTTACCCCTATCGCCGCACATTCTACCTTTTTACCCATTCATTCCAAGGAACTATATCATTCCTCTACACTTCCTGCTTTCACCTCCGATAAGTTATTGTTCGCGTTTGCGGAATGTACACACGGCACGGATCTGGACGGAGTTTCATTGTTCTGTCAGTTGAATGCATCAGACGGCTTTCTTCTTGTCTCTTCAGATATGAGCGCGGCATAAAGGGGCCTTCATGGCACAGCGATAAAAGGTGTTTGAGTGGAGCGCACACAAAAAGAGGAGGAAAGTCTTAGGACAATATTTGACAGTGATTCACCTGCACTTCACACTGCTTTGGAGAGGTATGTACTTAGTGACCTAGTGAAGGAGAACGCAGGTGTGACCAGAAATATGTATCTCTCTGTGTGTGCTTTTTGAAGAGGTTTGGTATTGTGGAAAAAGTGAGGAGTTCAGTTGCTGTTTTGAATATTTGCCCTAAGTGTTATTATCTTCAAGTATTACTAATGATAATGAATTAAAATATTGTTTTAATTGAGATAAGCTACATTTGTCTTTTGAAAACATTGTTGTACAAAGAGTAAATTGCAAGCTCTTCATGATTTTATAAAATGGCATTTATCTGTTTTGCAAACGAACTCTTCAAGGGAAAAGTCGTGATAATAACATGCATAAGTCAAAGCCTTGAAACCTTTGATGTTTTTAAGGAACAACACTTGTGATTGTTGAATTGTCTGTATATTATTTTAACTCAGATGCTGTTGTTGTGACTGAAACTTTTGACGAAAAGATATGTCAGATATGACGATGGGACAGATGGAAAAAATCCTCATACTGTGTGTTCCTGAAGTCCAAGACAGAGCTAGTCAAATGGCAGCCCAGGGGCCATTTGCAGCCCACTAAGCAGTGTGTTGCGGCCCACCGTAAAAAAACAAACAAACAAAAAAAATTGGAACTTACCTTGTAAAGCAAAATATCTCCCTGAAGACAAATACTTAAACCATTCAGACAACCAGAAAAGTCACATTAAACATGTGTTAGAAACCCTAAATTATTTACTATAATAACGTTTGTGACTTGTTTGATGGTACATTGTAACTTTTCTGAGAGAAACTTTCTTCTGTTTGTTGATTTTATGATTTGTCTTTATAAGGCTGGGCAAAAAAATCTATTTTGTCTCTCAAATCAATTTGTATTTTTTGAAATTCTATTGTTGTTTTTTTTACTTAGATTTTGCTGCGCTTGCCTCATCCTTACAATCTTCCATAGAGCATTGAGCTAGACACACATTAAAATTTTGATTAATTTGGTCTATAGTAAAAGGTTATTAATCACCAAATTTTCACCCTGTATGTGGTCATGTCTTTCGTGACTGTCTGTCCTTATGCTAGCCCAATACTAGCCGCTAACATAGCTAACAGAAGCTGGTGTTTTCATGTTTAGTAATTTCCTCAAATTAAAAAACAAATTCAGAGTTTTCAAAAGAGTTATAACATGTCCCTAAAGGGCATAATTTGGAGATGTTTTTATGTTAAAAACTTTCCGCAATGCTAAAAGTGGTGCAACAATTTAGCACGGCACCCGGGACAGTGACATTTAGATGCATATTTGAGACAGTCGTACAGTTGTTTAGCAGAAATAAAAAACTCAAACAAAATGAAAGAGAAGCACTGCAGCTGCTGAGAGGAGAGGGAGAGAGGCAAATGACATGTATTTTGAACTTGTTCTTGTTGTCTTCTTTTTTCAGCATTTCTACATTTTATTTCACTAATAGATACTGTATTGCTCAAAAAATACTCTGTGAGACATTCTGTGTAACATTCTATAGGTAAAGCATGTAACCCATGTCTTGGGTTAGGGTAAGTTAGTTTTAAAGATTGACAAATGTCACGTAATCCAATGACATACTTGTCCATATGAAGATGCATTCAATTTCCAATGCATGCTTAACTAAAACATTCCACACGCCTCTGACAGGACGTTTTTCACAATAAGAGAAAGCTGTCCCGATTTGCCAATTAGTGCCTTTCTATAAGCTCTGTGACAGCCCTGGGGACCAATAGGCTTGAGTGATGGAGGACGATATGGCGAAAGACAGGGACCTACTGCTGCCCAGCGGACTCATCATATTAAACATCCATCTAACTGTGAAGACAAATGGGCGGACACAGTGTGAACAGAAAGACGGATGGAAAACAGCTCAGATTCAGCAGTACAAAGATGACAATGGAAAGTATTAACTAAGATGCATAGGATGGAAAGTAAAACAAAGGGGAGCTGGTGGAGCCTTGCGGGACACCTTTATATAGTTTTCAATTTAGTTTTCTGCGTCAAATTAAGTTGGAAGCAAATTGCGTAGTGATGGTGTTGTAGCTGCTTTAGCGTCCTTCTGCTTACAGTGGATGCAAATCACTTCTGCAATGCAATTCTTAATCTCAAGAAATGTATTTGAGGAAAATCTTTCTTTTTAGGTTATTTAATGGTCCTTTTAAACAGATTGAAGTTTGCATTGTATTTTTCTTGATGGATTTATACTTAAAATATTTTCTTCAAGAAGCAGCTGTTTGTTGAAAAAAAAAATCTGTTGAAACAGGTTGTAAAAACTAATAATGATATTGCAAAGCTCAGACTCATGCATAATGTTTGCAAAAGAACCAACATGTTTTGAACCCCTAAACACAAATTCAGTAAAACAAAGGATGTTCACTTATATTAGTTTGTCAAAATAAAAAGGGCATAAGAGTTGCTAAGGATTTTTTTGCCTGGGATCCAGTGCCCACGCTTCAGCAATTGCAAAGAGTGGGTCTGGTCTCACTTCCTTTATCGCATCAACTCATCGAACAACAAATCGGGCAATCAGATTAGTTCATTTGTGTAACTGGCAAGCCGTTGTCTGTCATTTACAAGAAAATCTAACTTTACTTGCCTCACATTAAAAATGTTTTTTGCTTTGCTCATTGATTCTGCAGAAATCTGTGATGTTTCTCAGTCACTCGAGTTATTTTTTCTCTACTTATTAGTTTTCATATTTAAGATGATGTGCATCCCTGATTGGCTAATTCATCTGGCAGTCATGCCCACTGAAAGAGGGACACGGTGGCTTGACAAGTCTGAGTTTTCCAAGCAAGGGGAATTTTCCAGTGTGATATCTTCAATTACATCTTGGAAGAAAAAGAACAACAAAGTTTGGTAAATTGTCAGCAAAAACATTCTTTTTATGTTTTAATCTTAATAAAATACGGAGTTCACACTACCATAGGTTCACTGCAAAAACTGTATATGTAGACTTGCTTAAAGTAATTTGGATTCAGAATTTTAATCTGGATTGGAGTCTTTTTAACTGGTTAGATTTTTTTTCTTATGTAAAGTAGAACATTTTACTTATAAGAGAATTTGTCCTAAAATAAGAACAAAAAATTTGCCAATGAGATGAGAACAATTTTCTTAACCCAGTGGCAAATGTTTTGGCTCGAAAAGAGAAGAAGTGTCTTGAAATCAGTTCAAAATTGTTTGAAACAAGAAAAATTAAATCAGTCTTTACAAGAAATAGCCTGAATTAATCAAAATGCTTGAAATTAGGGTTCAAATCCTAGAATCAAGCAATTTTATCTTTTCTTGAATTTCACTTTTTGCAGTGTGTCTATAACTGGGATAACTGACCTTTACCATAGAAAAAAAGTTTATTTAGTTTATCACTTGTAAAGTATTTTGTAAAAATAGCACAATGTAAAAGAATTACAGTTTTATCTTTAGTCTACCACTAAGCTGCACTCTGATTGGTTCTGCTCCACCCCGTTTCACTTCATTGTTCTAAATCCATGCACATTAGCAGAATTTTATGCACAAACACAAATATGACTTAACAAAGACTAAAAATAAGTTAGATTGCTCTTTTTACAGCTTGAAAATCAGGTACCCCATCTGACCCAAAGCTGCTTTGTATGTGAGTCACTCCTCCATCTTTGAAGCCATCTGAAGTGGCTCTATCTACTTAATTGTGTTTGTGGGAAATCGCTTAAAGACAATTTCCTTTGTGTGTCCATTTAGAAGCGGGAGATTGTTTTAAATAGACCCGGGTCAAGGCCACGTTCATAGCCAGTGCCGGTGGACCCTGCAGCCCGTGTGGGAATGACCTCAGTGGGGCAGCTGGCACGACTCCCTCCTCTCCTTTGTCCATTTGATGCTATTGAAAAGGAGCGCGGCAGAAAGAGCAAAGGCAAATACTAGTGTGAAGGTGCAGAGTGGCGTGATGCAATGCGAGATAGCAGCTGAGACAGAGTAGAGGAATGAGTATATTCACTACCAGCTTGTCTATTATCCTCCCTCTATTCTTAAACCATCGCATGCGTCCATTTTCCTTAATCGTCGGTCCATCCCCTTGTGCCCGCTGTACCACAGGTGGCTGCGCGGGGCGGAGGAGTTCGGTAAATGTTTTGAAGGATTTAGCAGTTTCACACCTGTGGATGTAAAGACAGTTTGTAACCCTACCTTCAGTGCTTTGTGTCTCGTCTTTCAGCAGATTTTTGCATATGAACAAATGAGGAAGGGTGTTGAGAAAAGGAGAAGAGATTTGGAAGAGAGCAAGTCCAGGCCCCGCACAGCAGTAGCCCGAGCCGGCAGATGAGGAGTGATTCCATGTGTTAGGATTCCATGGTTCTCACGGACAGTGCTAATCAAGTGTATGCACCCTTTGTTAAGCTGGTTTCCTCCTAAAGCTGAGCCAAGGGTTTCTGTGCGGACTTCAGGAGATTTTAAATATACAGGAGTTGTGAAAGGTTTTTAATGAGAAATGAAACAGTAGATGAAATTTGAAGAAAACAGTGTACGTAGTGATGATGCTCGTTGGTGAAAACACATTTAGTTTGGAAAATGTGTCATCAAGTTGCTATGTTCTTGAAATTTCTTGCACCATTTCTTGCTTCCAAATTGGACTTTTTTTGCAAATAAAATCCACAGTTATTTGTCTCCTAGTTGCACAAGAACTTTAGATTATCAAATGGTTAGTGCTAAAGTGCCTGGTCCGGAAGAATGATGATGAAGTTTAGGCAACTGGGTAAGTTTAGGAAACAGATCAGAGTAAAGGTTAAGATTATGAAAAAGGTTTGGGTAAAGATAAAAGAATATGACAGTTTAGACTCAGTGAGCAACCGAAATAAAATCCTCACCCGACTCTCTAGCACATGTGTTAAACAAAAAGCCAGAGGGCCAGATGCGGCCCGTCACTTCATTTTATGTGGCTCTCAAGGTCTTACTTTTACTACTAATATAAGGTTTACTTACATTTGTGCCAGAAATAACCTGGGGTGTCTTAACCTAAGGAAAAGATGTTTGAACCTTAAAGAATAAGTCATTTTTCAGACTAATGTGGATGTACAGTATATATTCAGTAATTGCCACTTCAATAAATACACAAAAATGAAAGAGACTAATATTTGTAGTATTTCAAAGATTAGTAAGGTTAAATTTAGCTACAACCGCCTTTCGAGGACAACCATGATTCCAATGTGGCCCTTTGTCCTAATGAGTTCGACACCCCTGCTCTTGCAATGACTTTATTAAATCTACTTGTAAACTTTGTGTTTTCATTTCAAAATTATAGGAACCATCACTAAGTCTGGTGCTGTCAACCTGACATGTTGGAATCCTAGAATGGTCATATTTAACTAATCTTAACTTTAACCCTCACATGTTGAGATGTTGCGTCCAAATCAGGCTTAAAGTTCTCCCAGAAATCCTCCAGTGTGCAGAAGGTTCTATTATTAGTAATTATCACCTATAAATCGGGGCTTGAATGTGCACAAAAAAAAAGCCTTAACTCTGAACTAGAATTAAATTTTAAGTTCCTATTTGGTCACTGTATAAGAATTTAGCATAGCATATAAGACTTGACGTGAATGCTTGCTATCTATTCTACTAACTTACCTATAGAGCTATGTTACTTGTTTGAACTAGTGTCGTTTGTGTGATGCTTTGAGCTGCTTTTCAAATTTTCTCAAAATGTGATGTCTACTTCACACTTGTGTGGAGCTAAGTGTAGATCACTTTGCTTGTCATGTAGCTTTTTTTGGACATTCATCTTACCATCAATCTTTTCACCGCTGACTTCCATTAAAAATCCTACTAAGAACTCCCAGAACCACAACATCTTTTTTTCACTTACTCACTCATCCTTCCCAAGTCTAGTCCGATCTGCCTTGCTCACCCTGGCGTGACCTGAACATGCGGCCAGTGCTTTTTCGTGTGTGGACATACATGGAAGGTATAGAGTCTCCAAACCAAACCTCAGCCATGCCAGGCCCATGCGAGAAGGAGGGGCAGCTGTTTGAGGAAGTCATCGCCGAATCCAAATAACAGGGCCGTCTCCGCCTGGGGCCCGCTGTCAGCCTTGTGATCGATGGTCCGGGTCTAGGATGCCTGCCCCGACTGGCCACTGCTGAACAAAAAGGGGCAAATATAGACACATAGAAGGGGTCATCCTTGTGGTGGTGGGAATGACAGTGGGTTAGACAGGAGGATGGATGGATGAGGCGAGCTCGAGAGGACAGGAGGGTAGCGTTGAGGCCGGCATGTTGATTATAGTCTCTCGTTTGATTGGAAAAACAGACGTGTCGTGCTGTTTTATTTCATTTGTAACCAGTCCAGAAATCGCCAGCTCAGAGACAGCGCTGCATTTCAGTGATTGCAGCTCCCGCAGCTGTGGCCACAGGAATGCGGCCTGCTTCGCTCGCCCGTCTCCTTCCTCTCTTCATCTATCTCTCCTTCAAGCACTCTCTCGTTTCCTCACCTCTGCGCTGTACCCTTCGCTCGCTCTCTAACTCTCTCTTTCCCTGGCTTAAGGCGATGACTCTGGCTCTTCTGGGAAATCTCTGATTAACACTGAGGCCTTTTCTTAAGCGAGAAGGCAGTCTTATTTCACCTCCCTTCACTCCCTCTTCCTCTTTTTGCATTAAACATGCTGAGGGAGAGCATCAGCTTGACTTCTGGACACTAGGTGGTTTGGCTCAACGTGGAACTCCAACAAAGCTTCTCTGTTGAACCAGAGTGGATGGCGATGACACATAATATCCATCTTAAGTCTGAATGTGGAGTATATCCACTCCAGGTCTATAAATTTTACCTTTTCATGTTTTTGGAAGGTCGTTTTTATGCTTTTTACTTTGCAAATGACAGCGATCTTCAATGTCTTCCCGCAAAAACGTTTCCTAATTGGTTCTGAGTTGAATTAGTAATTAATTGGTTACTTTGGTGCACCACACTCAAACATTCAGTGCCTGCTATGTTTGGCTCTGTTCAGATCCAGCAAAGTAACTGTTGTCCCAAGAAAAGCGACGATGACACACATAATCCACAATGGGTACTTTTCCATGACCTCTCAATTAGAATTACAACTTAAGCATGTTATGAGAGCAATTTTGGTGCCAATGCTTCACTAAGGTCAACCTCTTAGTAAGACTGTTTTGGAGTCAGGGTGATGACAGCCATGTTCAAGGCCCCGGTAATAGTGACTACTTCAAACTCCACATTCATATTTGAAATTGCGGATGACGGTGAGGTTCTGGTAAAGCATCACCTAGGTGTTAGGATTCTGCTTTTCTTGGCTGAAGAGGATGAACCAACAGAGATTTTCTGTTGAAGCCAAATGAATAGTGATGACACACATTATCCACCTGTGCTTAAAAAACCCTAAACCCAAGATTTGTCAGCACACTGGTATGTTAGTTGATGTGTAATACAAAATAATGAAAAATTGAGTTGATTAGAGTCGTAACATCTGTAAAGAAATAGAATGGCTTTTGAATGACTTCTTGCTTGATTAAATGATTAGAACCAAGTCTAGTTTTCACTTTCAAACACATAAATTCTGTGTTGGTGATATCTTGAAGAAGCAAAACGTTTATACTTTCAACTTAAAATTTGCATATATAGATTCAAGTTTTCGGTCATCTGCATATTGTATCACATTGGCCATAAATAAAGCCATAAAAAAGGTCACAGCATCTGAAATGTGCTAGCGTCATTTGGTTTATGAAAGTGAAGTTAAACGTGGAAAATTAATCAGAAGAATCCAAAAATTGATTCTGGAATTTTCCAAGGTACTGAAACTGGAACGACTTGTTGCAGAATTGCTTCTCTGGCGCCCAAAAAGTTAGCAAAATGCAGAAGTATGAGATTTATCGGTCCACGGTTCATGGTTATTTGTATTACTTTGCCTGAAATGTTCCACAGTACAGCATTAAAATATATCTTCAACTAGTGTTTCTCAAACTGTGGCACATAGGCTCCTTGTGGTAGATAGTGAGGCTCTCTGCTGTTTGATAAAGAGATAAATACTGTATAGTGTTTTTGTCCTCCTTTAGCTTAATCATGTTTAACATGGTGTCCTTTTTTATTGTAATTTTAAAATACTATAATCAATAAATTAGTCCAGATAAGGTTTAGGTCTGTTGGTACTTGGAGAACCCATTATTGTCTTTAAGCCATCTTACACTATAGAAGTGTTGGCCCAATATTTTCCCTAATGTGCCTCATAAGGAGTTCAGGGAGGTGTGGTCCATGTAACTGTTTTCATAAGACATTTGTCACTTCATTTGTCGAGTCTGTAGGCCACTGCAATTCTGTTACATCTTTTTGTCAGATTACATCATCGTATCACTGATCCACCAATCTGCTAACATCAACTTTTTATCTCCATGAAGAGAAACGTTTCATGCCATACTTGCGGCAAAGAAATAAGTTGATGAGGTGGTGGAACAAACAGGAAAACTGACATATTTCCCGTTGATTCTTTTAAGTCTCAATGTTTATGCTCTATACTTGTTATAGAACAGACAATAGACTCCAGTGTTTACACCGTTGGCGACATTGTTCCAAGTTTGGTGTCGCCTCACGTCTTTCTCAGCTAAGTTAGTCCCTTGTAAAGATGGAGAGGTATTCTGTCCTCTGGGTCCTCATTGTTGTGTTTCTCTGTATATAAGTCAAAGTGTTGGGCTTGGATGTACTTGACCTCTGACCCGTCCTCTTCTCGCTAACACTCCTCCACTCCACTCGCTCCCTTGTCCACTTGTATCCTTCACTTGTGTCCTCCTCGTGTGCGTGTGGTCCGATCTAACACCACCTGTCTCTTCTGCAGGGAACTTGGAGGGATTTGGCGGAAAGTAATTGAATTTGGGTGTCTGTGCACTTGAAATGAGTGAAGTTTGTCTAGATGTAAGGATTCATTTTGTTGTTCTCAGGGTTTGTCAAGTCTTTTAATAATAGCGTTTGTTTCTTTATCATCTGTCTCAATTTTTTTAAAGGTGATGTATTGATTTTTGCTCTTTAATTAAAGGAAACACAAAAATGTATTTTGAACTTTATTGGTCTAGATCAGAACACATATTTTGCTCAGTTGCATTCAAAGCCATCGAATTGTTCATCACGATGTGTTTTAAGCTTTATTCACAGCTGTTAAGAACGAGGCGTGTCGGTAACAGCAATTAGCCACAATGCTAACAGTAATAACAGACAAACTTTTAGTGTTTAATGAACAAGAAGGACATTATTAGATGCAGATATGACATTGCAGACTCATTTCCACCTGAATGGAAGTTGATTTTAATTGATTTTAAGATAAAAAAAAAACAAAAAACTTTTGTTTTGTAATTTAGTAATATATTTGTTTATTTTTAATTTACCTTTCTTATTTATTATCCAGTTTTGTACAAACCCTAAATTGTGTTGTTTGTTTGTTTGTTTGAAAGTTCCCTTTTTCATTTTATTATAATTTTATTTGATGTTTGTTTTGTTTGTTTGTTTTTAGCATAATTTCTTTATTTTATTGTATTTGTTATTATTTAATAATGTATTTATTTATTAGGTATGTATGTATTTTTGATATTTTTATACATTTAAAATGTATTTTAATTGTTTGTTTATATAAATCTTAAAGGCATGCAATTGTTTAATTTTATTTTTTATATACCATAGTGAACAATTACATGATCCGATCATATTCGATCAACAATGTAGTCTTTAATCCAGACCCAAGAGCTTTCGTAACAACCAGATATTTTTGTGCCAATCCCACACAAACATTTACCGTCGTTATGACTATGTCTTTTCCAGTCACACTTTACACATGTAGTAGTAAAGTAATGTCTTGGCTATCTCAAACATGCAGCCGTTTTAGATGAATGCTTTTTGAATAGTGCCATCCATATTTGCAAGTGTCTTCTTCTTTTCCAATCATTACCGTAGAGGAAATGAGCAGACTCGCAGCTGCACTTGAAGGAAATGACCATCCAAGATACATGAGTGAATACGTGTGGTCCACTATGTCCTTCTTTATGTGACCGCTGCAAAGTGTGTCACTTCCTGTCTGCTGCGCTGGGTTATTCATGAAACTATAAATGTGGAGTGAATGAATGACCTGTTTAGAGGGAAAGGAAAAGCAACAGCCTTCGTGTTACTCATTCATGACTACAATCAGTTCATTTAAAATAGAAAGTCATATCATTTTAAAACTATAGTGAATATATATCTTAAAGTTGACGTAGACACGAATTTTGTATTTAATAATACATTAGTACATAAATCAGATATATTCAGTTTAAAACTTTTTGCAACATCTACATATTTTGCTCAATTACGTAAAGCATTGTGAGCATGTGGAAAACAATGACAAGCATGCTGTTTTAGGAAGCATATGTTCTAGACACAGTACTGACAAAGCACAAACTTCTACAATACTCAGACTTGCTCACTTTTCATGTTTCTGAACAGCACCTGTATGCTTTAAAAGTATATATATATATATATATATTGCTCATCAGTGGATCAAAGATTCTCATCTGATGAAAAGCAGTTTGCAGTGTCTCTGCAAACTGCAATCTAATATTTCCTAAAACCCAAGAAGTGTTGGTCTACATTTTAGGGATGAGCTGGTCCTCAACTTTCTCTGGCTTCTGAATGTTGTTAAAGCGCTTCTAATTTCATAGTGGTTAAGAATCATGCTGAGATTTACCCAAGGTGTTCCACCGCCTAAGGCACAAAGTCATTGGGATAAGCTCACTCTTGACCCCTATGAGGAACCAGGGATAGAAAATGTGGCAGAAGTAACTACACGTTTCTCAACATGTCAACTAGCAACACATTTTCAAACTTTAGAGTGAATTTTTTGTTTTAATTCTTTGTGTGGCTTTTACCTGTGGCAAAGTTGTCCAGACCTTGATCATTTTTGTGGATTAATCTATAGTTAATTTAGCAGCAAATTATTATTGTGAAACGTAAACTTGTTATTTGACAAAAGCAACTTAAGATGAACATTTTTAAGGTATTACTGTTAAATAGTGGCACATCATGAATATTGACAAGAATTAATAATTTTAGGTCATTTTAGTTTGTGGAGAGGCTAAAAACTTGTTCTTTTTTTCTTCTTGTTCTTGTATGAAGTAAAATTGTCTCAGATGACATGAAATTACTTTTATTTTCTAAAGAAGAGCAGATCGAGACAACAGGGAGTTTTGAGAAACTCTTTCTGTGTGGGCCTTTCTGTGTGGAGTTTGCATGTTCTCCCCGTGTCTGCGTAGGTTTCCTCCAGGTACTCCGGTTTCCTCCTACAACTAAAAACATGTCCAATGTCCCCTCCCCCGGACTACAAACTGAAAATAGCTGTAAGCTAGAATCTGGTACAAGCAACTTTGCCATTGTGCGTAATGTAATTGTACATTGTCTTTAATAAACATTACCTTACTTTTAACCATATTTTCACAGTCCTGTTTAGACCCGCATTGTCTGTATAACATCACTCTGTATAATATATTGTTGATATTTCTTTTTTGTATCATCTATTTCCAGGATTTGTGCATTCATCAAAGTGTGTTTCCACAACTTTGGCAGTGTATCAGCACCAACAACCTAATCACCTTAACCATCAAGCTCATTACTCAAACACTTTCAAACTCTTTTCCTCTCGCCCCTTCGTTTGTACCGTTGCCTTCAGTAGCCCTTTGTCAGCCGCTGTTTGGCTCTCTGTATTCTTGCAGGTGGGCCGTGCTGGGCGAGGAATGCTGATCAGACTTCCAATGTACTCGCCTCGTACATGTAGTCGGTGTGTGCTACTTTAATACCCCACACATCATTTGGTCTGCTGCTCTAAAACAAAAAGGGCTCTCGTCCAGCTGACTCCCCCGAGACCTGCACCTTTCCTCCAACGAAAACACGCCGCTCTCCAGGTCTCTCCGACTCTCACTACTTTGCGGAGGGGGTCAAAGTAGTTAACTAGTGGCAGCCTTTCCAACGGGCCCTTGCTCCCGACTTCAAACGGAGCACATTATGGCCAGGATATTGCATTGTAAGGTTCCTGAGCACGGCTGGGTTGCAGAGTGGAGGCTGTGTATTGAGTCCATTAGACCCCTAAACCAATACTAATGAAGCTGTTTCCTGTACAAACGAAACGGCCCGCTTAAGATCCCCATTCGAAGACAACGGGAATTTTCCGACCCGCTCTTCCAAGTGGCGTTTTGTCTCTTCGGAAAAGTTAATTACGCATGATTAATAGAGCGTTTTCTTCCCCGTTGCGCGACGATATCTGAAGCTTGTCTGGAGGCTTGTCGGCCCCAATTCGAGCTGAATAAGTATTTATGTGATCGCATGTGATGGGCCTCCTCTCCGTAGAGCTGGCCCTCATCAATCAAGCCCGTGGCGCTCGCAGTACTGGGAAATTGGTCTATCAGCTACACCACCTCCGACACCCCACCCCATCGCGGTACCAACCAGCCAACCAACACCCCCTCCAACACACGCACACACACACACTTCTCCCTCCCCATTCAATCAGGCCCGAGGCTACAATGCTTCTTTAGCTCTTACTTCTGACCAACGCAGGGGTCATGGTGGGTAGGGGGTAGCGAATACGGAAAAGGGGAGGGGGGTGGCAAGCCAAAGCAGAACCCATCCATTACGCCTCTTGTTTCTCGCAGTGGCAGCCGGACGACGGGATTCTATTAAGAGCTTGCGTCTATTCAGCAGTGAGATTACACCAGAGTACACCTAAAAGAGAGGCAACCCCTGGAGTTGGGTGCAGAAGGGCCCAGAGCAAGGGGTCTGGAAGAACACCCCCTCCCTCCTCCCCTCTTTCCACCTACCGCCAATCAAGGCACCTTTCTCTCCCCCTTCTCAGCTTGTGTTTTGTACACTTCCCAGCTGTAGCGGTTACTTTCTCGGACAACAACGGGGAACGACAATAATGACTAAAGGGGAGAATGGGAGATGGACAAAAAAGAGGAACTGACAGGACAAGAAGGGCTGCAGAGGAATGAAAGTGGGCGAGTTTATGGGACAGACTGGTCTATGTGTTTAAGGATAGGTAGACTGAGTGAGTAGTCATTTTGAGAGACTGTGGGTTTATTCTTATTAACATAGAAGAGGCTAGTGACAGATTGCTAGATTTGTTTTTGACAGCACCAAGCCAAGTACCAATATTTTTCCCGCATAGTATTAATTGATTTCTTCCAAGAAAGCTTGATGTTAGTGATGCACTGATTCGATAATGAGATTGAATATCGGCACCAATCCATAAAATTTTGCTGGATTAGGTATCGGCCCCATGATATTGGTCCATTCATGGCTGATGTTGAACAGAATGTCTTGAAATGTTTGAAATTTGATTTACTAAAAGTTGTTTTGTTTGCACAAAAACTAATATAAAGCATTTTCTTACACGTTAACGATGTTTTGAGAAGAACATTTTTATTTTTAGTCTGTACAGTCATTTTTAGTCAGTTATATTGGGAATCGATACTTAAAACCAGACTTAGGACAAGCATCTAATTATTATACCTGGAGAAAGAATAAATGCACATCACAGTCCGTAAGCTGCGGATACAGGAGCATGTGCATCTAATAATTAATTGGTTTCTTCAAACTTAGAAAGAGCCGTGTGAGCTACTTACTCTTAAAATGAGAGTTGATTGGCTCTGCATAAGCCTGCAAGAAAACCTGTTCCAGTGCCCAAAAATCCACGCACATCTTCTGGGCAATAGAACCACTTTAAAAGAATACACATTCAGAAATCAGTAATGCAGTCTTATATTGGTTGTGATAATATTGAAGAAAAACAAAAAAGATATTGATACATTTTGTATTTTTGTGATATAATTGTGCATACACGGAAACTTTGGACAAATACTTCTAAACTCAACTGTACTACTGAACAACAGAAGATGCAAGGAGTTAAAACTTTAACAGTTAGAAATGCCATGCTTAGGCAATCTTGGATATATATACGCCAAATATATCCTTAAAGCAAACATTGTCTTACATTGTGATAAAAAATGCTGTGCCATATTGCCCTGCCCTAACCAATGACCTAATGTTGATCCCATACTGCTTGCAATCATGGTAATAATAATACTAAATTACATGAAAAGCTCCAGGTGTAGTCTCTTTGTAGTCTCTATCGAAAATGGAAAAAGCACTTTACCTCGTTGTGTTGAATCGACATGTCTCGCAAATTCAATTTTGGAATTGTAATATTGCCCATTCTAGTTTGAAATAACATGAATACATTTTGATACTTGATAATTAATGAGAAAAACAAAATAATACACATCTTACAGATATAAATGGAATACTCTGATTTCTGATAATAGATCTCTTATCAACACTGAACCAAAAACAAAATGCCTTTTTTAAAGTCATCTTGAGTTAGATTTGACCAAGTAATGGAATACATTACAAAATTTCTTGATTTCAACCTTATTTTCAGAAATGTTGACAAATTTGGCATCTGCTTAAATATATACCTTGATTATTTTCCTTGTTTCGAAGTGTTATATTCTTGTATTTTTCCATTTTAAGCCAAATTCTCTTCAAACTGGTCAGAAACTACCTGAAACAAGTAAAATATTCTACATTACCTAAGCAATTCAATCTTATTCAGTTCAAATTACTCAAATCCAGATTAAATTTCTGAATGCAAGTCATTTTTCCATTGTAGTCTGTAATTAAATACATGTTCAAACTTTCTTCCCAACACTGCTCATGGAAGCACCTGGCTACATCTTTGAACCAGCTTTATCTCCATTCTAAACACACTCAGACAGGGACCATCCCCAGCAGTAAACACACAAGCACTCCTCCGACCATTCAGAAGTCCATTTATCTAACAGCTGTCTCTACAAGCTCTTCATTTACTTAATACGTGTTAGCGCTGGAGAGGGGGGGGTGCTCCGGTTGTAACCCCCAGCGAGATGGATGAGGGTCTTCCTGTCACGGAGAAGGAGAGAGGCGGCATTACTGTCAAACAAACAGAAATATAATATGCAGGCGGGTATTGAGATGTCCGCGCTGTGTACATACGCCGGAGTGGTTGATTATGAGAGGGGCTCTTCATCTCGTAAACAAGTGGAGAGTGGAGGCATTTGTCACAAGAAAGAGAGGTGAGGGTGTGAAGAAGAAGAAGGTGCAATGGTTTGAAGCTTTTTGAAGTAGGAGAGAAAGGCAGATGTTGAGCAATATGCAGATACTTATTTGCGTTTGTATTGTTTGGTTTCAGAAACAGATCACAATATTCTCTAGGTCAGTATTATGTCATAGTGATGTACAAGTAGAGGATGAAAGAATTTAGTTTAAATGTAGTTTTTGTTGTAATATAGAAGTGAATTGGTCTTGGCACTAATTAAAATCACTAGATTGAACATTTGATCCTAACATGAATGCAACCTATTAATTCTTCACAGCTCAGAATCTAAATACCATAATTAAGCTCATCTCATTATTGAAGTAGATATTTTCACTTTTTTCTTATTTGTTCAAAGGCCCACGGTGACATTTTAGCCAAAACTTATATGGATGATGTATTTAGTAGATGTTTTTGATGAAAAACATTATAAAATGTGTGTTTTTACTGCGAGTGTGCTTGTACAGTATCTCCCCAAGTTTACTTAAACATGCATGAATCAATCCAAATACAACTTTGAGTAAACTAATAGGGAGAGAACACTGTTGTAATATGATTAAAAAGTAGATTTTACATAATAAGTCCCTTTAAATAATCGATGGGATTAGGCAGATATTTATCCACCTTCAGAAAGCTACACGGTGTCTCCTTAAACTGGATGCAATTTCTTTATATTTAACTTTTCAACTTCACCAATACTACTGTATAAACAAAAGGTTATCAGTGGTCTCTGCTCTCATTGGCCCCAAGTAAATAATATTGTAATGCTATTATTTGCTATTCTATTCCAACGGTTGGAGTGAATTTGTGCCAAACTGACACTTGAAAACAAATACTGCAACTAACATTCTGGGGGAAGTCATACCATCATCATGATCATCATCCATATAATCTTGACTACGTCTGTACTGGGTTTTGACTGCAAATGGAGACAAATTATGTCTTTGAAACATCTACCTACAGCGGGGAGCTATCAGGTTCTTTATAAATGACTTAGAGAGGAAGTAATGGATAAGACCCCCAAGTATTTAAAGTGTAAGGTGTCCATGTGACCTGTGAATATTTCTGGAGTTGGCAACTGGCTTCGTAGCTGCTTAACAGGATCGGAATGCTTCTTTTTGGGGCAGCGTAATCAGCACCTACTTCCTCTGATTGAGCGCAGAGGGCTCGCTCTCCGCCTCTTTTGTTTGGGACGGGGCGCGCTGACAGCACAGAGGAAGCAGCCGTCCCGATGGCCAGGGGAGATGTTGAAAGTACATAAACAGTGAATCCAGGGAGTGGGCACGAAGAGAAAGAGAGGGTGCCACGCATGCCTTAAACTGTACCCACCCGGGGTTACATCTGCTGCTGACATATTTACTTAAATATAATGTGAAGCTACGTTGTATTATTCTTGCTTTTTCAGTTTAAAAGTTAGAATGACAATCACTAAAGTTGTATTGCTATTGCCAGTGAATAAAAATATATGTAAGAATAAACTTTTGAACTACAAATTTAGACTTAAAGACAGCATGCAGAAGAGTAAATGTTCCTCTGCATGAGATTCTGGTCTGAATGGACCGTAGTCTCCTGTCTGAGGGGAGTAGCTCAAATAGTCCATGGTCAGGGTGAGAAGGGCTTGCTGCTATCCAGGTCCTAGTGCAGACATAGGCAAACTACGGTCCGGGGGCCAGATGCGGCCCTCGACCAGATCAGGCCTCCAAAACATTTTTGAAAAAAGGTGGTAATCTCTGCTTGTTTCTTAAATGATTTAGCTGTTGTACTTTTACATTTCACAATACAGTATATACACAAAGAATTAATTAGTCTATTTTTCCTTCAATTTTTTTATAACTATTAATTTATTTTTAAGAAATTAGCTTGTAGCAATGACAATTTTCTACACCAATGATTGCAGTCTAACCCTCCTCCTCTTATTTAGATTTGAATACGGCCCATCTCTGTCCTAGAGAGATGGTCATGTTCTGTGTCTGTCCCTGGGATTGGTCCAAGCACACGGATGGAAAAGGTGTGGATGACCTCTGTGCAAAACTGCCCTGTGGCCTTTTTGATGTTTGAGCTGATAGCCGGCTGCTCTTAGCTGAATACATTTACAATGGCCTTTCTCACACATACTGTACAGGTTAATGTTTCAAATGTTCAAGAATGAAACAATACTACTGTTTGACTTGCACGACATTATGAAATTGTGCAAAAAAAAAAAGTCGCAACACTATTTAAATATGTTTTAAACAACAGTGTTCTTTGTTTATGAATGTAGACTTAATGCTTCAACTTGCATCTTTAAACTTTCTACTGTAGAAGTCAGCATTCAAAATGTCAACAGTGAGCAGCAAAATTGCATGAGAGGTAGTGGTGTGAACGTTTTCCTCCTAAAAGAGCTCAAAACACTTGAAACTAATCCAAACAAAACAGTTCTGCTAAATATTAAGTTTGCATCATATAACAAAAAGTAAATAAAGGTTGAAAAGCAAATGAACAACAGAAACAGAGGCGTCTCACGTGTTTCACTGAAAAACTTTGGGATCACACAACATGTAAACCTTAATTTTCTTGAATTTTGAGTTGTGAATTGTTTAGTCTGATTGTGTGTTCTGCAACAGCTAAGCTAGCTAAGCTCTGCACCATTGCTGCTTTAAGAAAAAAAAAAAACGACTTTCCGTTACTATTTCACAGCATAAAGTTAATATGAAAAAACACCCAAAAAGGAAGTAAGAAACACTTTTTTTTTTTTCAGGTGGTCTCTCTCAATCAGATTTTTTATCAAACAAAGTTATGTTAGTGCAAAATTTCTATTCAAAACATTAAAATTATAAAAAGCAACTTCCGCATTAAAACGTTTCTGACTCCAGCCGCCCTCTTGCGCTTTTCTCCCACTCCACCTTCTCCTCTGTCACACCACTCATCACCACCACCACTCTCCAACTTTTGTCTTTGTTAAATGTTGTGTGACAATGAGATTTTCCAAAGTGCCATCAGGATAAAGGAGTGCTCGGAGAGAGATGGTCCGGTCATAGTCCAACGGTTCTTCACCAGCGCTGCAGCCTCAGATATATCTCCTCTCTGTCTGTGGAGCACTCTCATTCACCTCCATCATCTACCCTCAGACAGACCTCCAGCGTAAGGGACCCCGGCTCCAATCGATCCCCACTGCAGCAGCTCGGCCCCGGGCAGACACCTGCGCATGATTGATCCCTAAATCAGTCGCTCACTACCCGGCGCCGTAAAAACCATAACAGCCCATCATAAAAGCTGATTTATCTGAGCCTGGCCCGGTGCCTCACGGTTAGAATATTAACCCAAAAGTGTGTGACACCGGAGTGATTGGTTTGAAATTGAACCATCCTGCACGGGGAGAGTCATGGATATGTCTGATGGCTCCGATTGAGGCGGTTTGTTAAGCTTAAAGTGCGTTGTCTTAAAAAAGAATTGAGTCTGTTTAAGGAGCTGCCTTTATGATGAAAATAAACAAATAAAGGAAATATACACAGAAAGAAATATACTCAAGAATCAGCTAGGAAGTCACAAAAAGTTTCATATTCATCGATAAACGTGGTTGATTGGCAGAGGTCAGAAAGGTCGTTCATGCTTATTGGAAGTCATGTTTCCGTCTGTCTGTTCTGTGGTTACAAGAGCTTAACATCGCTGCCCCCATCTCAACGGAAGTAAAATATCACTTCATTTTCATGTTTGACTGTTGAAAATACACTGACAATAATACAATTACAATATAGCTTTCAGTTAATTATTTGTTGACTTTTTAAACTAGGAAAATCACACTTATCTCTGTTTTTGTGGTATAGGGGAAAATGTAGCCTCTGGGAGAACTTGCAAACAAACACATTGAAAGGCAAAGTTGGCAAGTATTTTTGCTCAAGTACTGTAGTAGTTTCTTTGCGTATCTGTACTTTACTTGAGTATTAAAAAATCTGGCAACTTTTTAAATTTACTTCTTACATTTTTCACAAAATAGCTGTACTTTCTACTTCCTACAAATTAAAAACAAGTTAGTTACCTTTTTAAGTCCACTGACAGTTTTTTCCCTCCTAAAAGCGATGCAGAGAGTGATGTCGCATATTGTGACTTTTTTCCTGTTAAACAATATAAATATCCCCAAAATGTTCTAATATCTAACACTTCCTCATTGGTTACATATAAATAAACATTCTGTCTTACTGCAAAGCCCATTTAACACTATGATACACCTAACACCAACTTTGTTATTTTACTTTTAACCTTTTTACTTAAGCAAATTTGCACATATTAACTCTTGTACTTTTACTCAAGTAAAGTTGCTTCAGCAGGACTTTCACTTTTTCACACAAGTAACTGCACGTTTACATAAGTAGTGAACTTCAGTACTCTTGCCATCTACCTTCTTGTATGAGATCACAGCTCTAATCACTGTGCCAGTTGCTTTCTACTCTGTATAGTGTGACTATAAAATGTATTCATTCTGTGACTTCTGTAAGTTGTCTTTTATGTATTTGGACAAAGATTAGAGTTAGCAGTATTTTGAAGACAAGCTGGACAAGAAAAAGAACTTTCATCTATGACTTGCCTTAATTGCCTTTAATTTGTGTGAACGTTAATTAGTCTGGTTCTTTATTATTTATTGTGGATCCCCTTTAGTTATTATCACAGCAATATCTATTCTTCCTGGATCCACACTACAAAACACACACAGAAATTACATTTCATACATGTAGTTTGTTCATTTATTTATATAGTTTTTAGTAAAGTATATCAGATATTAAAATCTGATGTATCTGCATGTATCGTTGACCAAGGACTTTCATTGTTCGATGTTATTTCATGTAACTTTCACAAAGAAACAACTGTTAGTGGGATATTCGGTTGTGCAAAATGCAACAGAGAAAACCTAGATGTACACGTTTTCACGCCTTTTTAACGTCAAAATGTTATGAAAAGTCAAAACGTTAAACAAAAAAACATTGGTTGAAGCCACGTAGCGACATTTTAATAAGGTTTATCGGGGAAGTTTAGACTTCAAGTTACTAAAATATGTTTAGAGCTTTGGCTTGCTGTAGGTTAAGGTTTGTCCCAAATTTGTGGTTCTTTTACAATTGGACTTTTCGTAAAAAAGTTTTGTTCTGTTGGAAGATTTCTATATATTCTTTTACTACCTGGTTGACACTTAAAGTTTGTTATCGTGGGTTTGAATCCAGGATCCAAATAAGCATGCCCTGATCAATCTGAATGGAGTTTGCCTGTTCTCCCTGTGTTACTGTGGTTTCTATACACTGGCTTTCCCCCATTCAAAAACATGCAATTGACAACAAAGTAAAATTCCCCTAGAGAATGAATTAAAGAGAGAGATCGTAAATAATAGTCTGTCTGTCTGTCTGCCTGCCTGCTGTGATGAGCAAAGTCATTAGTATTGTAGTTTTTGCATTTAAACCAATACATCCACCTGTTTAAGCCCAGTTGCTGTTCTCCCTTTCACTCGACCAGAATTGCTTAAATCTAATGCATTCTAACTGGGGCCTCTTTGATGCTCCTGAAAACCAGCGGAGCCTTTAACAGCGCTCACTTAAAATCCACTGCGTTATGTGTGAGCCCGGTCCGAGGCAGTTGCAGCTGATTTGTTGTGCGCTTGGTTAATTCTGACTTTAATCACAGCCGCAAACAGAGAGAAGACCTGCACAGTGTATTCTGGTGGAGGTGGGAGGGGTTAAGAGAGAGGAAAACAGGAGGGGGGATTTCTGTGTTAGACAATCTGCTTACACTTTGCACTTACTCAACGACATTTCCTCACTTTCTCGCGTTGCAGAGTGGAGCACTTGTAAATTTTGGATGCGAAATGGCCATTCGTTTCACTTGTCATGTCCGTACGCGGTTTGTATTCGGTAAAAACGGTGTAAGTTTTCCTTTCATCTGGCCCGTAGCACTCCATAAACGCAAACTCAACACATCAGCGCTGTGCTGTTTCTGGCCCTTTTCGAAATCTTTTACATACTTTATTTCACAATTTGATCGTTTGATGTTGGCTTTAGTACATTTCGTCTGACTTTATTGGTGTTAGAGGTTAGCAAGTTGGAGTCACAATGGAATAATGATGATCTAAAATGCATGAGAACAGCTTAGATGGTTTGGTTTTGGTGATGGAAGCTAAACTAAAGGAAAATGCTCAAGGTACAAAGTGCATTGCCCAAGGATACAGCAACTTACAATATCCTATAATACGACGTTGAATTTGTTGTTGGGATTGAACCACATTGTATGAGGTAAAAATTGAACTTTTTCTAAGTGAGCATTCTTCAGTTTACTTTTTCTTTTCGCCTACAATACAATCCATCCATTTGGGTGACTAGGTGTTAAGAAAAAAAGAGTTTTCCAAATTTAAACATGTGTTGCAAATCCTGATTCTTGGCTTTAAAAGGATTCTAATACAGCCTGACTAATTTGTAGGCCTAATGAATGTAAATTAAGACTCTCCTTGGGGTGTCACTACACATACACGTACATAACCTAACTAAATTATGACAAGATACAGTATAAGACATGAAATAAATTGAAGCTGACTGCTCACTGTATCCTCATGCTGGACTTTGGGATAGAACAAATGACCTTACATATCTGTCAACCAATATTTTTGGAGCAGATATTTAGATTTTTTTTTTATGTGTGTGCATTGGCCATAATGGCTATCTGCCTCAATTTAGCCTGATAGCCGTTGATCACGCAGTTGCTTGGGCTCTCAGTTGGTTTGGAGAGAAATATAAGACTTCTTTTATCTCTTTCCATTCCTGAGTCTGCAGTTTTGATTTTATCATTAACCTGTCTTTACAACTACTTGTTGTATGACTTTGGCTGCAGCACAAGCTTTATTAAGTGCCTGTTAATATGAACAACATGAGTCTCTTTCATGATGGTATGAAATGATTGTTTCTTGGGCCAAAATACAGTCGAAGCGTCATTACATTGTGTGAAAGAGACGCACATGTACCGTAGTGAATAATAGTTTAGAATGAAGGTTTTTTTTTTGGTTATACTGTCTCAACCCAGCTATGGTTTTACAACTAAACTAAGAATATCAGCCTTAGAAATCGGTCTTGAAAATCGGCTATTGATATCTGCATCAGGACACAAAATTTTGAAATATCTGTACCGGCCAAAGAAAAACCCATATCAGTTGATCTCTAGACCTTATGTTTATTGTTGCTTCTAAAGAATTCAACAGAACTGCGGAGTAATGGTCTATTTTGTTTGTCAGTTTCTCACCTTACAAGGATCTCAAAGTGCTTACCATCATATCCACTCTCCCAGTGTCTGTAATTGTGAGTTAAAGTTTGCCTAAGAACACAATGACAGTCCAACTGTTTCACTGTGGCATTCGGTGTTCTAGTTGTCTCTCATCCGTGTCCTGACCAGACTCTGTCCTGCTTAGCTTCTGAGCAGGAATGTGGGTTTGACAAGTAGGTTGAGAAGAAATACTTTGCACTTACGACTGCATGGTACTGACAAAAATAAATGAATTGTAAATCTTTTGTCACTTATCGATAACCATATTCAGGTGATATGTTCCCAACCCAACAGAACACAAACGAAAACTAAATTTAGAAGTTTAAGTTTTTCATATTAATTCCTGGCCTCTATAATCATGATTGTTTTCCTAACAGATCACAACAAAGACTTTCTGTTGAAATCTTGTACATTCTCTTGTATGCATTTCGAAGTACAAACATTATCTAAGAACCCTGCCTTTGCATTTGTCCAGCTTTGATTTCATGTTTGCGCTGTGATACCAAACCATATCTAACATGACAGCCTTTCTTTCCGGCATGTGTCTACTTCTGATATCCGCCTACATTAAAATATTAGCCTTGCAATTGGACACGGTCTATAAAGAAGGCATCGTCTCCGTATCACATCCTTATCCTTTTCTTAAACGTGAGCCTCTAGCCTCTCGCACTTAAAACGGCCTTTTAAAGATGATATCTGCGAGCCAATTTGTTCCCTGCAACATGCTCTAATTAACCACGCTGTTTTTTTCTTTTCTTTCCTCCTTTCTTTCTTTGGAGTTGGATGTTGAAGTTTCCAAGATGTCCCGGGAGGCGTAGGAGTGGTGTGCCCTCTGAATTTATGCTCCAAAAACGTGAACTCTGACCTCCGAGGGGCTTTATGGTGCCCTGTGGCCCACATACAGTGTGGCCTGGTGGGGTGAGGCTCAGAGGAAAAGCAGTGGTATTTTCTGTACATCTAAAGCTATTCGCACTTCTCTCCCGACGACTGACCCCCATAACCCACTGCAGCCACATTCCACTGGGTTTCTTTTTTTCCATGCATGAAAAAAGTTATTTATTTTGATCATTTTTGAGTACCAATCTTAGTTTGTTTCTAACTTGGAACTACAGTCACATTGAGAAATAATCATGCTTTTGTAGTCTACCTCGTCGTAATAGTAAACGTTTTTCACTCCATTTGTTGTACAGATAACATAATAAACCATTCATTCTATTTCTACTGCTTGTTCTTGTTAGGGGTTGCGGATGACTGGAGTCTGTCCCAGTGAATTTGGACCTTAGGTGGGGGAACACCATGGACAGTGGTCAACTCGTCGCGGCGTTAGACAGACAATCATTCACTCTCTTTTTCACTCACAGGGTGGAAGTGGGAGGAAACCCACGATGACACGTGGGAGAACATGCAAACTCCAACCAGAGATATGTTGATATGGTTTGACCCGGGAGTCGAACCCATGTTCTCCTCGACGGAAAACCAGAGTTCAAAGTATCATGGTGATATATCATGATACTAAAAATTATATTTTAAAGAAATAATCCTCTAAAAACCTCTTTGGCATAACTGGTATTATGAAAATAGCAAGTCCTGTTTTAAACCTTCTATTGCTTTTTAAGGGTTTCACTTTACAGTAACTACTTTGATTAGCCTTAACAAAGCATTACCCAAGACTCAATTTAAGATGAAGAAATTGATGGAAAAGTTTGGGTAAGGATTAACTATAATCAAAGCGTTGTGTTAGGGTTTTAGAGTGGAGGTGTAAATTAATCATTTGTCCTTTGTTCATGAAGAATAAAAACTTAAAGTTACTGTCCCTGAATCTGACCTATTCTTCACTGCCTCTGGTGCATCTTTTCAGTGCAGTGCTCAAGGACCCATCTCCAGATCTTCTAGGTGGTCAGGACTGCCCTATCTGGAGTAGAGTGCATGTTTTTGGTTGGTGGGGAAATCGGAGTGCCTACGGAAACTCACCAATGCCCAGTAAAGCTCTTAACAGAAAGGCTCAGGTCACTGACTTTCTTGGTGTGGGATGACCCTAACCCTTACCAACCCTAACCCTGCCTCTGTGATTGCTTTATAATCATAAAAAACGAAAATAGCCTTCACAAAGTGTTCCCAAATGTGCGTTTGTGTGTTTTTTTTTTTGTTTTGTTTTTTTCAAATGCAGACACAAATCTGGTTGCTACTTTGAACTCATATGAATTATCACATTGTTGTTTTTTTCTAATTATGTGTTATTTTGACTGGATATTCTCAGAGATTATTATCATGATAATTATCAGTTGAAACTTGCCAGTACATCAGAAGACACTAAACACACAGCTCCTAGCCTGTGGAACTTGTGGAATTACCTCTACGTGTGCCATATTTGCTGGTAAATACAAACCTCATCAAAATATTGAAGCTGTGTGAAAAAAGCTAAATGTTTTGTACAATGTAAAAAAAATGCTTACATGCCAACGCAATCAAGTAAACCACATTACCACATACTGTACACGACTAAAACACATGACAGTGACACCTCATCACTCATCTCCACTTGCCCCTGCAGCCTTCCGTCCAACAGACAACCCCGACATGTGGTGCTACATCAGCAGAACGCACGGCCCTTTCCCTCACAGGCCCTTGGATTTGTCAAGAAACCATCTTTTTTTCTCCCCATTCTCTACTTCTTGTGTGTGTGCGCGCGTCGGAATGCCTGGCTGACCTCCGGCAAATGAAAATAATCCAAAGTAATTAGAAGTGAGGCCGGGTCTGGTCACGTGGGAGGAGCCTGGAGGAGGAGGGTGAGGGGGGAGCTGACCTTGTCCACATAAAGCAGTGATTTATGAAGTGTAGGGCACAGCAGCGGGGCTTCTGTCTCCTCCCGCAGAACCAAATTACTGAGGTGGAGATTAACACGCCGGGCGCACAACGGGCCCACTTCCCAGACGCGAGGAAATTTTGTATTTACATGTTCCCCCCTTCATTTCCTCAGCTCGGGAGTTAACGGCGATTGCTTGGTATCACTGCTGTGCTGGTTTAAATGATGACTTGGCTTGTTATTATGGTGACGTTTCTAAATGGTTCCAAATGGAATATTTAGAACAGAGCATGTAGATATTTGTACACTGCTTATAGTTCATTGATTTATTGTACATTTCTTTGTGTAATAGATTTTTGAGCACCTGGCACAAGGTTATAAGTTCATGTCCCAGATTTGAACAAGCAATATTAATGTCAAATATGAAATAGATTTAGATTTTCCTCTCTGACCAAAAATCAGTCAATAGTGTGACGTGCAATGACTAATAAAACACAAGAATCAAGTTTACTCCAGCTTACTTTATTAATAAATTGTTCATAGACAGCGCAGGATTAAGGCTTTTTTATGTTCTAGAACAGGGGTCTGCAACCTGCGGCTGGAGAGCCACATGTGACTCTTTAAAGACATTAGTGCGGCTCTTTGAGATATGATTGAGATTGAGGAACAAGACTATATAAAAGTTCAATATCATTCTTTATTATTCTCTTCTTTTCTCTTTATATATATTTTTTTTGCAGTTGTTGAAGTAGTGAATGTATAGTGGTTATTTAATCATTACTAAATGTAACTGGAGTCTATCAAAACGCACTAGAGCATTACAGAAACTTGCTAATAGTCTCGCCTTTAAAGTCATTTGTAATTCACAATATTTTATTTTGTAAAACATTGTTTAACTCACTTAACTGCCTACAGGTTTTTGGGGAGGAAAAGGAGGACTAAATACAGTTGTGGCTCTTTCTAACTTTAATTTGGTTTTACTATAGGGTAAATATGACTCTTTGCTCTGAAAGGTTGCAGACTCCTGTTCTAGAACTCTTCTTCTACTGAATAATTACAGCACTTCCCACCATGCATTGCAGAAAACATACTGGAACGCTACAATAGTTTGAAGACTACATACATTGCCACTTGCCTTTAAATCTGTTCTATAACAGTATGCTATAATTATCATTTTCTAAATTGAGAGATAGATGGATAGATAGACAATTTTATTTATAGCAATGTTGTTAATTTTAGCCATATTCATTGTATTTTCTATCACAGCATCAACACTAACTTTGAACGTGACTTAAACTCTTTTTTCTTTGTTTGTTTCGTGGAATATCTTGAAGTAGAAGTCTCTAGAAGTATGTATTCTGTCTGGTTCTTTTAAATCCTTCAGCTCATAATAAACATCGACATGCATTTATTTTTACTCCAGTAGAACATCTTTTAACAGACAGTAAAGTAGATTTGAGTGGACCATGTAAGCCTGGAGTGTCCAAACTTTTTTCACAGTGGGCCGCATTTTGAAACGTATATGGAGCGGGGGTCATAAAAATATAGTCTATGAAGTGGATCATTCAAAAAGTTCCATTTTACCTCATTTTAATGAACCACGACAATTTTAGTAAGGCATTAAACATTATTTTAGACTTATATAACATCAAAATGATTGTTATTTTAACTATGATAGAAGAATTGAAGCTTGACAATAAAAACTACACTTCATATCAACAAAAAATTGGTCCAATGGCTGCAGTTTGGACATGCTTGATCTAAGCACAGCTAATCAGAGTGCTGTTTTTTTTAGGTCAGTATGAAAAAAAAATCATTATTATTAGATCACAAATAGTATGGTGTAGTATGTTTTCTGGTGGAAAAGCAAAATCTGCTAAATTACAGCAAAAAAGTTGGGGATCCCAGCTTTGAGGTAACTAACTGAAATAGATTTTAGGCACAAAACCAAACTCCAAACCAATCTCGTCAGACTAAGGCTAAACAAACGAAGCCATGTATATACTAAAGTGAACGCAACCTAACTATTAACTACTGGAAATGTAAAAACACGTTTGTTTTGTCCGTAGATTACTTTTGATCATCTGTGCGTAATTTGGTTCCGCGCGTAAAATGTGCACAACAGTCTGCTTCTTTCTCTCTCCTCCGCTTCTCTCTCTCTCTCGCTCTGAGGCTGAGAGCGAGGATGTAGTGGAATGTATTCTCCTCTCCGCTCCACAGGCCAGGCTGACTGCTGCTGCTGCTGCACTGTTTCCACACGGGAATCCCCTCCTTCTGTGCCATCCCAGCGCTTCACGTGCTCGGACTGCGCTGCAAAACCCCCAAAACGACTCCCACAGAACAATACTTTGACTTCATTCAAACGACAAACACGCCTTTTTTTAAGAATCGCTTGCAATACTTCATAAACAAACGAGACAGCCGCGGGGTACATTTATTTAAGCGATAAAAAAGCAGTTTGAGATTTTCACAGCACTTTAAAAACGTCAAACTCTAAAGAAGAAAGAGACTTGCCCCGGAGCGCGTTTGGTTTGTAATTCGTTGATAAACAGCTGTTTTTCCACGCATTTGTTGTTGTGATTATGAAGACAACAGCGTGGCACGGCTCAGATAAAACGTGCTTTTATTTCATCTGCGCACATCTCAGCGTTACGCACTTTGCTTTTGAATAATACATAAGCAATCTTTAGAAGACTCGTGTTAGTTCCAGTTCGTTTATGTGCGTCCATAACGTTCAAATCTTTCATGTTTGCGATTATGACAATGGTGTTGTTTGGGACTAGAACAGCTGTACGTGTTGCGCAGGTTAGCAGGGTCACGTAAGGTGATTTGGGTGAAGTTGGACAGCTAGTCTATGTTTAATTCTTTGTAAAAATCTATGCGTAACATACAATTTATCCTGGTGTACGTGTGTAGAATGCTGTATTGTGTATGGGATTATTTGCTGAGAAGCCTGCATCACGTCTGTTAATCATGGCTCTACGCAATAATGTTGGTACATTTTAATCAGAAATCTTTTGGAAAAATCTGTTGCTGACTTTATGTTTTAAGTGGTAAAGTGTAAAAAAATGCCAGTGCCAACAAGAAAGGTCTTCTCCGTGTAGATAGTAATATACATATTCAGAGCTGTAAAACATGTCAAAAAATGTGCTAAAACAAAAATAAATATAATACAAATCTGTGTGTCACTGGGTGTATGATCAGTCTGCAGACTCAAACTTCACCAGAATGCCTATTTTACGCACATTTTCAGTCCCTATTTTTGCTTGGTCCAATAACCTTTTTTATCCAATATTCACACTATTGCTGCTTAATATTTTTTACAACGAAATATAACATTTTTGCTCATATTTTACATTCAAAAACTCTTACCAAAGTGTGTTTGAGAATGTAAAATTTCTGTGCGTAAAATGGACATTTAAAGCTTGTCAAAAATGTAGGCCTGTTCCATTCATTTGACATAACAGAGGCTAATGTTTATAATGCCAAAGGTTTTCCAAGTTTGACTCCAACGTCATTCATCTGTAAATCTATCAAAACGTGTCTGTACTTTACTTTTTGTGACTATATATCTGCTGCTTCAATATAAATATATAGTTCCCATTGTCACAACGACATTCTGGTCATATAAACCTTTTTTTTTAAGACGTTACAGGTGTGCACTTTGACATAACAACTAAACCCAGCTCTGTTTGACATGTGAGCTGAGGCAGCAGGCACCTTTTTTTTGGCTCACGTCATGTGTGCGCGCCATCTCCTGGAGGGCAAAGAACCACACTTTTTCCTTGCTGTAGCTCTCTCCTCCTGTTGCCCACCACCACCACCACTCCACCGCAAACAAACCCGCGTGTTTATCCTCGCTTTTCTCACCGAATTTCCTCCCTTTTCGCTCGTCTCTCTATCGAAATCCTCCATCAAGACTCTAGAGGAGCAGGGAGCAGCAATCACTTTCCCAGATTACTCGTATTTAATACACAATGCATCATAAAACAAATCCCTCATCCTGACAGGAAGAAAATAGAACAGCTCATTCGACTTGAGCTTTCCCCAATTTATGGCTAAATTAAAAGGGCTTTCCAACAATGGACAAGTCGAGGAGAGGCAGGAAATCGATGCTTGGCCGAACCGGGGTCTTTGCGCGGTTCTCACAAGGAGCGCGAAGCGAGAGGGGTCCTGCCTCTATTTACACACGATTTTTCCTGTCCTTCCTGCCGCGTTTTTGCTTAAACAATGGCCATTATCTGGGATGGAAGGTCAATGTCAACCACGGCGTTATCCATCATCATCTTCTCTCATCAGGCGAACAAGGAGGAGAAAAGGGCCTCACCACCAGTTTATGAGCTGACTAATAAAGCTCCGCGCGCACAGACAGGGACGAGAGTGGGGTTTAACCTGCGTGGATTCAGAGTGGAAAAAGAGAATGTGTTTGTTCTCACGATTGACACGTTTGCCGTTGACCTTTTTACAGTCGAAACACTCTGAAGGGAGCGTGTGGTTTTGGCACACAGACGTCTCTGGCTCAATTCACAAATTATGGAGTCGATAAATTAGGCGTTTTGTCGCGTCGTGTCACCGGGTTTGATGAATGAATGGGCACAGTGCGTAATTTTCAAATGCAAATGTGTGTGTTTGTATAGAAGAGCAGTGTTACTAAAATTATAGTACATACAACGTCTTATTATATAAACAATTTTGAACATTTGTTTTCGTCTGATTGGGCTGATAATGCAATAAATCCACTTTGATATTGATGGAAGAACAAAGAATGCATATTCAAATATTTAAATGGATGTCATTCAGGAGTATTTTAGTAACTCGGAATTTTGATTAGTGGCTTAGAAAAGTGATATTTTCTATTAAAGGTGAATAAATTTTGTCTTAAATTCTCTTAGATTGGAAACTAGACTGGCAGTGTTTACAATTAAATGGAAATACAAATTGCCATTGAAGTAGGCCCCATACAATAAAATAAAATAGTGGACGAATTTAAAAATATGCCACTCGTAAGCCTAAAAAATACTCTTATTATCTTACATACAATTTTAAATAGACTAGTCTCGATTAATCGTTCCACCTCTGCACAGTTCAGCAAACTTCAAACTTGTAGATGACACGCTTTGACGTGATCCTCTTCTTGCGCGCGCTTATTTCACCCTATAATGGCACAGAAGCCCCGTCCCGCCGACCTCTGGCTGACCCCCGCGCGCAGCCTTCTCCAAACCCCCCTTTCTCCTTTTTGACACTTGCACTATTTACTGCGGCGTGGACGGGACACGTACGAGGTCCGGTTTAAAAAAGTCCGGGTCTCTCCATCAAGAGTTTGGTTTCTGCTGCGAGACAAAAAAAAAAAAAGTGTGGAAAAGAAAGAAGACGAGGCGACGCGAGGGGTCCGAGCTTGAACTGTGGCGCACTTTCCCTCCCCTCCTCCTCCTTTTTCTCCTCTGCACCCCCCCTCCTCACCCCTTTTTGCGAAGCTCTCGGCTGTCATACGGACACGACACATCCAGCAGCAGCAGCAAGAGGAGGAGGGAGGGAAGGAGGGAGGGAGGAGGAAGCGCAAGGGGAACAAAGTTGAATGGCTACGAGCGGAGGACACCTGGGCTGGCGCGTCAGGACGGAACGACAGTGACAAGAGAGAGACACGGAGAGGAGACGCGCGTACACGGAGGGGAAAAAGTTGAGAGAGCGAGAAAGCGAACAGACTAGAGAGAGATCGAACTAAACGCCGTGAGGATTTTACGCACGGACAGGACGCAGCGAGGAGAGGAAGATACGGCTGGGGAGAGAACGAGAGACTGCCTGTCCCGTGCCGTGCGTAACTTTGTCCGGACGTGAAAAACGGGATTTTTTTTGTTACGTTTTTTGGTGGAGTTTGCATCGCAGTTTTTTTGTTGTTTGTTTGATTTTGTGTTTTTTACGTTGGAGATTTGATGTGCAGCAGAAAAGCGGAAAGGTAAGAGAAATAAAAGTCAGGCGTCTTTTGCAGTTTACAAACAGCTCGTTTTGCGTAAAAGCGCACGAAGGCACGAGTCCGGACAAAAGGATAAACGGGCGAAATATTTATTCAGTGACATGTTAGACAAAAGCGACGAACTGGTTTTCAGTTTGAAGTGTTAATGACTTTTTTTTAGAAGATTTAGCAGAATGGGAATTCTAGTATTTATTTTCTTATTAGGAATTTACTGCAGTTTAATAAAAAAATGTCAACAATCAGCAAATATTTTCACAGTTTTATTATTATTATTATTATTATTATTATTATTATTATTATTATTATTACCCAACAATTTATTACAAACTATAATTTTAGGATTTATGCTTTCCATAAAAACTCTGATGGCATTTTTGTATTATTTATTTTAAATTATATATTTATTTTTAACATTTATAAATTGACATTAAAAAGTCAACTTTCCAAACAATGAGACACATTTATTCTATTACATTTTGTATCATTTTTTGTCATTAGAATAACTTTTAATCTTCCTTTTATTGTTGGATTTTTTTTAGGCCACAGTTGAGGCCTCATAATTTAACTCCTCAAACATATTCATCTACTCGTGTTTAAAATTTCTGCTTAATTATTCCTAATTTTTCATGCTGTTTTATGTCTTTTAAAGCAAAGAAGAAGTTCTTGCATTATTTCTGCATTTTCTAGTCCATCTCATAGTCTTTTAGAGGTGCTAAAATACACTCTCTGCAATAATTCTTGTTTTTTATCTCCAACACTTCTCACGTATTGTCTCTCCTGTTGCGTGTAAGTGTCAGGCTTGTCTATGTGGGAGGTATAAGCTTCGTATCACTGTTTGGACACAGTAACATGGACTGATACTGATCAAAGACTCCTCTCTCTCTCTCTCTTTCTCTTTCTCTTCTTGTCTCTTCTCTCTTCTCTTTTCTCTGCTGCAGATCCTGGACAGCTCGGGCCATGTAAAATTCTGCGTGGATGCCAGCAAGCCTGATATCGGGAGCTGGCTGAAGCACGTCCAGTTCGCCCCTGTGTCCGAGCAACACAACCTGACGGCGTGCCAGATCGATGAGAAGGTAAGACACAAGAACATCTCTTCTCGTACTAAAGGAAGCTTAGGGTGTCTTGTCTTCTGTCACCTTTTATTGTGGAATTGACTTATCGGATGAAAAATACATGTTTGTGTTCTGTTTAGTTTTTTAAATTCTTTGATTCCAAGTCATTTTGTGGCTCAAGCAAAATTGTAGTAGAGACATTTTGACACTTTCAAGAATTTAATTTACAAATGCATCTGTCATTTTGAAAAATATATGCACAATAGATTGCGTTCAAGTGTTGTGTCACATTTTAATTTTAACAAAAATGGAGAGAATTTTACTTGATTAAATGCATTTTTTTAAGAAGTTAACAGATTGAAAATTTGTGAAGCTATAATTTATATAGTTTAAGGCAAAGTACAATGCAACAAATAAAAAAACTCGAAAACTCCAGTCGACCACCTGACATTGTCGCGTTCTTGAACATGAACGCAACCTAATAAGCAAGATCAGGCACAAATTCACAAAAGTAAAACAACTTTGCATTTCCTCACGTCCTAAATATTTCAAAATACATTCAAAAAGTATAAAAGCGTATTTTCACACATGACAAAACTTAAATTCTAATAAATCTATGTCCCTGTTCTCGTTTAAAAGAAAATGCTCTTGAAAGTGCTATCCATCCCATCTTTAACCAATTCCACAACCCCTCCCCTTCTCTTCATCCCTCCCTCAAGCCCCAAGTAGCTCCTCCCACATCCTCCAATCACTTTACACCCTCTCTTCTTCTTCTTCTCTTTTTTATATTTTGGTAGTCGCGCTTCAACCCACCTACCTACCAGTGGACCACAGGCTTAGATCAGAAACTTCTCCGATAGTTCCACGCTCTTGCAGACAGTATAAGGAAAACTCTCCGGAATGTCACTTTTACCTGACGACGATGCGCGCAATCTAGCCTGACCCGAGCGGGATTTGGAGTTAGCGTATTTGTCTGGGCGCGCTCCACGGTGGTCCATCTTGATTATACCTGTTGAGTCTTTAAAAAGATGGCGGAGATTAGAAGAAGGAGAAGAAGAAGTGGCCAAAAATGCGCGGCGATGATATCAAGGAGAGCGTAACAAAAACACGTGCGCTACATTATTTTCTGGCCCCTATCGTTCAGGTATTGGAAGAGAAAGGTGTAAGATTGTGTGGAAGTAAACAGTGACTTTGGAGAGAGAGAAAAATGTAGATAGGCTACACTTGTTTTGGTTTTGGTTTTTGACTCAAAGCACACTTTTGGGTTGAAAAGAAATCAGTGCATTATTAAATCTGACGAATAGTGACAAAAGTATGTTATATACTGTAGTAATTGTAAGAAAAATAGCTATTTTATTAACAAGATAGCAAGTTTTTAAGTGTTTGAAAGAATCAAGCATTTGTCTTGTTGTGTGTGTTTTGACTTAAGATTAGATTTCCCAATGGAACAACCACAAAATACAAGCAAAGGACAAGCATTTTCTCAGTTCAAACTAGAAAAAAAGTCACTTAAGTTGAAATATGAACAAAATGTAGCTGTTCTAGTTAGCAAAAATGCCCAAACTTTCTCAAATCTACTGTATATAAACATAATTGATTCTCTTTTTTTCTCTCTTGTGAGTAAAGTTAGTGTCACTGCCTGTTTTTCTTTTGAAATTTGCCAACAAAAACTGTGGAAATATTTAGGTTTCTAGTTTGGTTAGGACATTTCAAATTTGTAAATTACTCAAATGATAGTCAGAAGTAACAACCAAAGATACAGCAACATGAAACAAGTCCTGTCATCAACAGTTATGAGCTATTTTAGTAGTAAAATGTCTAAATGTTCTATTTAAAAGAATTACTCAAACTTAAATAACAATTAGCCAATTCTGTTTAAATGAAGATAAATTATCAATGTGGTTTTGTTGTCCAAAACACTACAGAAAAAAGTTACATGACTTTTTGGGATTGGTTTATTATTCATGAAAACATACATAACTGATTTAACAAATTAAGTATTAGACATATCACTGATGTCATATTTAGAAAACATAATACAGTTTATACAAAAAGATTATATCTACATTATACGAAAAGTAATAATAAAAACTCAAATGTTAGACATAACTATGTTGACAAAAAGCAGACCTGTCTATTTTTTTTATCTCAGTTCATAATCATATAGCAATATTTTTTAAGGTTAAGACTAGAAACAAGTGGAATCATGCACCACTTATGAATGAATCTGGAAATAATAAAAACATGCATACATACCTGGCTGTTAAAACCAGCTAAAAACACTTTTATTAAGAAGAAATCTAAGACAGACAATTTTAAATAAACCGTTAAATATTAATGCAAAAAAATTGACTGAAATTAATACAATTTTCCAGTGTATGCTAGTGTCACTTCAACAGCAATAAAAATCCATTAGAGATTGAATAAAACGTGAGATTTAAAACTGCCTGGAGCCTCAGTGTTGTGACTATGGAGCAGTAGCAGCAGTCGTAGGAGTCTTGAGAGGAGGGGTTGGGGTGTGATTCCCTGGCTGTCAGCGCCTGGGTTCTGCTCGGGCGGCGCTCTAAAGCCTCACACACACACACACGGACATGGCTGTGATGAGCTGATTGTTCGTCTCTTACACACTGTCACAACACGGCACACGTAGCGTCCGGCCGCAGACACACCGACTGTCTGCCCCACAATGGCCTGAGCACCGACCGAATGGGGGGTCCTGGAGAGACTGACGCTTTCTTCCGCATTAGGTGTAGGAATTTTAGTGAACAAATGTGGAGGAAAAAGAGGTGAAGTTATGTATTAAAGCTGGGGCACCGGAATTTCACGCTGCAAAAAATGTGTCCAGTTTCTTCCTCAGTGGTTCAGGACATGGTTAAAATCTTCATGCTTTCATTTAGGCAGTGTTTACAGCTTAAGAGCATCCTTTTACAGACAGCAAAGTGAAAGTGGAGTGGACCACCCAAGTGCAGCCAATCAGAGCGCTGCTTTTGGTAATCTGTGACTAAATATGTTTTTAATATTGGATTCACACAGTACACAGCATAAGTTTGTGTATATTTAAAACAGGTATTCCAGCTTTAAGTGTAGTTCTCAACTAAACATAGCTGTCACAAAAACTTTTTTTTATGCAGCAAAGATAATATGTTAAACCAAAATATCTAAAACTTCTTTAGGCCAGTGACAATAGCTTTTACTCAATGATCTCAGTGAAAAGTTGCAACAGATAAAAACACTTAGTAAGTCATGCATGTGATTTACATTTTTATAGAGGTGAGAAAATGTCACACATAGTCTTTTCTCAATACTCATTTTAAATAAACTTGATTATTGATAAATTGACTTTGATACCATCATAATTCCAATATGCTTATTTTTCTTTATTATTATTAATAGTAGTTCTGATAAAGCTCAAGAACATTCTAAAATTGTTCCTGGAAATTCACTTGCAGTGGTGTCATATTAATGTGATTATGCTCAGTTGTGTTCTTGTCTTTTAAACATGCTCTCGACAAACTCTGTTTTGGCACCTTATTTAATAAAACACAACTGTCTGTGTTTCCAAATCAGGAAATGAGCTTGAGCTCCATCTACTGGCTGCAACGGAACGTAGCCTGATGCTAATGTCAGTAATGCTCAAACTAATCTGAATGATTTATGGACTTTAAGGTTCATCATGTAACTTTTTGACAAAAAAAAAAATAGACTTAAATAAGATAATGTTTTTGTAGTTTACACATGTTTGTTGCACAAAATAAATACAAAAATGTGTTTTTACTTTGAGCAAGCTTGTAGAGCCACAAAATGGACCATTATGTGAGCCTTTTGTATGTTTTTTTAAACATTAAGTAAACATAGTTATCCCCAATAAGACTGTTTTAAAAATGGCTTCAAATTTCTGCTGTGTTGTGTATTGACCCTTCACCTGTGTATTCACCACAGTGTAGAAAAGAAAAACTCAAAGATACATGTATGAATGTACATACATATATGACAAAACTGGAGACAAATGTTTTGTGAGGCTCAAGAGTGAAAGCATAGCCTCTCACAGACAGATCTCCAACTGTGTTTTCGATGAAGAATCAATATTAGAACATGACTAAAACTTAATTTAGCATAATACATAGTACACTTGAAACACTCACTTGATTCATCGCAAAACGTTCACTACAAAATCCATCTTAATCTCACTGTTGCTGCACACCTGTAAGTGTCTTTAGCACAGACTTGTTGCAGATTGCTTTTTGCGGTTGTGATGACTCCCCGCGCTCCTCATTCAAATGTGCAAAAGCTCAAACACACGCTACCTGCTCCCAGCGCCTTTTACTGCTGCTCTCCAACCACACATAACACCTCTCTCTCTCTCTCTTCGGTTCATCGTCACACCGGCCCGGCCAAAACTGCCTGGCTGCACAACATCACACCATAAGTAAGAAATTGGAAAGAAATCTCCCAGCTCTGAGTTTTTGGCCCTGGGCGTATTGGTTGGTGATTTATTTGGAGAGCTGCGTGGTCCACTTGTGCAGTACTTTTGGAGCACGGGTTTAGTGCGAGAATATAACCCCTTATTTCTGACCCAGTTCTGTTTATCGTAAAAGTTTATGAGCGATTGCGAGAGAGAGAGAGAGAGAGAGAGAGAGAGAGAGGAGGGAGGGGAAGAGAGAGAGAGAAACTGAAAAGGAATGAATGAGTTACCAGAGGGAGAAAGGAAAAGGGCAATAGTAGTGTGATTTGTTATGCAGTGGAAACAGTTCAGTGATGACTGTAAACTTCATACGAGTTCATTGAGGGAAAGAAAAAAAAACGTCTTTATGTCCATCTTTTTGGCACAAGAAATTATTAATAAAAATAAAGTTCTGTAGATTTTTTCATGCAGAGTTGAAATTATGTTTTGATATAGCATTAGAAGACAGTTAGGCTTTTGCTATAAGGAGATAAAGCTTGGGTGCTTTTTTAAGTTGTCAATATGTAAACTTTATGTATTCCACTAAAAAGTATATAATAAATGCAGCATTAAAAAAAGAATAAGGCCTTTGTACAGATGAAGCCAAGCTCAGGAGTTTCAGAACAAATTATCTAAACCACACATCATCCACATGAAGCAGGAGTTTCATTACACTGAAAACAAATATTCTGAAACCAGGTCCCAGAGTGAAAAGATTTCAAAACTCCGGTTTAGCATCACCGCAACTTTTTTTTTCTTTCTTTTTTTCCATGACATCAGTGTCCCAGAGTCACGTCTCATCCGCAGAATGTACTGACCTTTATATGATGTTCACCGTCAAAATCTGCGCCTCATTGCCCCATAAACCAACTTTTTTGTCTCTTCTGTAAGTTTTAGATCCACGTTGTTCATTCAGAATGTTTTCTAATTTTAAAATAATTCTCCGCAAAGTTTTGTTTACATTCAACAACTTTTCTGTGCATGCGCAGTGTCAATTCCTCTAGTTTTGTGACTTTCTGTGTCAGTGTCACAACGCCACACTCTGGTCAGTTACAGGCATTACACCGACTTCAAGCTGGTTTACTGCTTCGTGTGGACGCTCACAAATCCTAACACAGCTCCATGTTTATGTAATTCCTTTTTAAAAATGATCGTTTTGTCTTTGTGTGGACAAGGCCTCAGACCACTCTGTACTCTCTGAATAGAATATTAAAGAATTTTAGTTCTCATCAGGAGCGAAATGCAACGCTCTGATTGGCTGTGCTGAGGTGGTTTGCTCCAGACTTAATTGTTTCTTTAAGCAGTTTTTGCAAGTTTAAAACCTAAATTATGCTGGCAGTATAAAACTCTGCTACCCCATCTTTAACTTAAATCTATAAGTGACTTTTTAACATGGCAATTCAAAATGATTCAAATTATATGGTATGATGTTTTAATAGCAATTAAGGTTGGTTTAAAACAGCAACCAAGGTTAATAAAGGCTAGAAATAGGTTCCTAATGGTAATAATATTCCTAAATTTGAATGGAATATTTCTGTGTGCCACCAGAGTCTCCTCAAAATCAATAGGAAACACTGATTATCCTGTATGTCCTGACTCGATGACTTAAAAATCCCTACTGTTTTGATCCGTACACACATTTTCACACGACAATTAACTTCACCTCTCTCACGATCATTGTCTGTGCCCCTGTTTGCTTCCACTCTCTCTCCAAAGCCCGTCTTTAAGTGCCGCGGGCCGCATTGATCCCCCACATAATCATTGTGTTTTGTCGTCGAGATAATTAGCGCCAATTAGCCGTCCGACACCCTCCATTCTGTCCCGTTCCGCCGAATACAAAATGGATTCTGTGTGTAATTAAGATCATCCGGAAGGGCCCTCGAGAGCTTTTCATATGAGACAGTGCAGAGGAGACGCCGCTAATCTGCTAACCGCTATTGACTCTGCTGGTTAAACGGGATAAAGAGGCTAAGTAGTGTTAGAACAAGCACGCCGAGGCAGGAGATATGATTATGGATTGAAGAGCTAACCACATATTGTGACTGAAATGTGGGAATTATAGTGAGGCTGTGTAATTGATTTTTCAATTGTCCAAGCGTAGATTTGACTAAATACAGATCATATTTAACGAGACATAAAGTATAACATGAAAAGTCATGTTTAGGAGCTTTTAACAATGATGTAGTAATAAATCATTGCTCATTCTGCCATTTATCAGTACTTGTTTTTTTTATACTGTACATACCTGTAGATGCCTGATCCCTTGAGAAAAGCTAAGCAACACAAAGTGCCACCGTGGAACAGCTAGAACCACTTGTGTGAATGTGTGTGTGAAAGAGAAAGCTCTTTGTGCCTGGTTTATCAATTGTGAGAGCAAACTAAAATAAAATACATGTAATCTTTGAGCCTTTTACACTCAAATTAATAATGGAACATGCACTTAACAAAACACACAATGCTGATCTGCACCAACTCAAATTCTCAAAACTATTTTGCACCTGAGCTAAGACTTCATGAAGTTAACGTGCTCTGAAAAGTTTGAAAAGTACTATATATAAAACAAAGAAATCCCTTTCTCAACACTAAAAATACATAACTGATTGCTTGTCATTGCTTCTTCCAAAGTTTTGCATGGACTTGTTGGATCAATATTTCTCATTTTGCAAGGCACAAAATGTAATATTTACAGCATAATTATGTTGTCGTAAATACTAAATAATATATAATAGATTTTTGATGAAAATAAAAAAATCGTATGGAAAAGGTATTGTAAACTTTATTGTCCCTGAAAGAAAATGTGTCCTGGGCCACAAAGCCAATTGCTTAAACAAATATGACACATTCATTACACACATTACAAATAGCAAGCATTAACAATTGGGTCTGTGCACAAAAGTTAGTTGGCTTATTTATTTTTGAAAATGCTAACATCTTGCCGGCATGTTTACTTCCTGTTTAGTTCATTTCTATGCCTCAGTCTAAATGTAAAAATGCAGTATGATCCAGCATTGAACCGTGAGTTTTGATTGGTTTTCTCAGAGAACATGTTAAAGACTTTACAAATCAGGAGAAAACTTCACCAAAAGTGTGACCAAAGTGTGTTTATAAAAGGATGTGTTTGTGTCTAAATGCTAACGCTAAAGCTTGATGATTTGTAAATAAAGAGCTTACATGCACACAGTCAATTTAACAGATAATATGATGTGGCACAGTGAGATGTTTTGACAAAAACATAAACCATGCATAAAGTAAATCTGATTTCAAATTGAAAGTTTGTCAGTAACATAAGGTGACGCCTCATAAAACCAGAGATTGTCAGTGGTGTTCTTCTAAAAGCCCAGTGAGTGTCATTCTTGTGGAATGATCTGTGTGCTGTAGAGGGCTTGGCCAGTCGGGTGTGACCTGTTTGCTCTGCTAATAACTAATGGTGTCAAGGTAACTCTGCGACTGGGGTCATGACCTTTGCTATTATAATCCACAACAGGTCGAATCAAAGGCTTTAACTTGTGCTCTTGCCCTTTGTCAATAAGACAGAGATAATGACTGTCAGAGACCAAAACATTTGATTTAAGCTTGGCTATGTTTTGGATTTTATGTGAAATTATTTTTGTTTTGTGGCGAGTGTAATGCAGGGTTGGCAGGTTATTTTGTTGGAATAGAAACATGTATGCATCTAAAATACTACCATTTACACTTGACTCAACAGTGCATCAAAGTGAATTTAGACAAGTAACTGCTGCACCCTCTGCTGGAAGAGTAGAGTTTTGTATGCTTCTAAAATACAAGCCAGTCCTATTGAGCCCATCTTCTCAGTATTACACAAGATATATGTTTTTTTCGTCTTTGCAGGTTTAATTCCTGGTCATAACCTTAGGCCTGACTTGGTCCTATTGTAGTTTTCTATTTTAATTTAGCATTAGACTTTATTCAGACCTTGTTTCTCTTTCTTTAGACTTGCTTACTAGTGCTTGCCTAATTCTGGTGTGACATTTGTTTGAAAATGTTGAAGACCAATCAAAAGCTATCGCAATCGGCAACATGTTAAGAAAAGTGCAAGTGTTTTACGCAAAATTAGGTTTGAAAAATCATTAACTTTGGCCTGATGAGAAAAAAAGTTTACACACCCCTGCTCTATGTTTTACTCTGTGACAACATTTTTGACCAAACAAGTGAGGAGGGGATAGGTGGTGGGTGAAAATATGTACTTTTGTGAGGACTTGAGCATCAACTCCAGGACAATGTGACTTTAAGTAAACAAATGATGAATGAACACTGTTGTAACATGTTTAAAAGCCCCCTTTAAAAGATATTTTTTATGTATATAAAGAATACACTAGCACAGTACTTCCTAACCTTTTTTGAGTCATGGCACACTTTTTTGGTTACATTTATTTTGCGGCTCAATTATGGCCAAATCAAACTACTTTGAGCACGATCTAACCATTGTCTGAGTTTTGTATTACTTTGCCTGGAAAGATCCTCCTCATTTCAATCTGTGTAAAGAGAAGCAAAGCTACAAGTCAGGTCTAAGGAGAAGGATTATTGTTTTAAGCTAAAGAAACTAATCTATAATTGATCAAATACATGTTAAATATGTTTAACATTTGACTTTGGAACATGGTCGAAGTAGTGATCAAACCTTTTGTTGGAAAAGTTACGTAGATGATTATTGTTTTTGCTTTCATTCTTTGTGAAAATATTGTTCCAAACACTCCCAAATGGTAAATAGTTCAATTAAATCTGTTTTAATCTGATTTCATAGACTGATTTTGAACACTGACACATCACCGGCCTAGCATAGTCACAAGTTACCGCAGTTCAGTTTGCTCTTTCACCTCCCAGTTCTTTGTATTTGCAGTACTTTTGCCTTATGTAAACCCAGACATATCTAGATTAGACCAAGGTCCTTCTAACAGCTTTTCTCGGCGCAATAAAACCGACCTCGTAACGATTAGGGTCAGGCTGCTATCTCCAAAGACTAACCTGCTATTTTTAAAAGCCACTGTTTTGGCCCGAGCATGTGCGTGGGCGTCTGCTGTAGCTCTTAAGTCAAAAGTCTGCTTGCTTGTTTGTGTACTGTATGTTTATTTGCTGTGTTAGGCCCGGGGGGAACTGGTTGGAAATCCCCTTCATATTCTCCTGCGCGGCCCCGCTCACTCGTGTGCCGCGGCCTGACCACACAACTGCAGCGCTGGTCTCATTATACGGCCTACAGGGCAATAAAGACATTCCAGGATTACTCTATTACATGAAATTAGCAGCGACGGAGGGCAAGATTTTCCGTCTAGTTTGTATTGGAAGTTACTGTAATGGTGATCTTACATGTTTGTGCAGTAGAAAAACATTTGTGATGCAATCGGCAAAGTTTGCAGAGTTTGCATGGAATTCTTTGCCAATGGATAGTTATATGTATAGTTTTTTACAGCTTCTTTAGTCACCATAATTCAAATAGAGCTTAACAGAGCCTTGAGAAGACAATGATAATCTTTCAGACGTTTTCCCTGCAGCATTGAAACCAATTCATTGATGCAGTCTTCAGTGCAATAATAGCATGTCAAGATTTAAGTTGGATTTCGCATGTTTTTTAAAAAAAAAGCCTAATATCAAAGCATGCTGAAGTGCTTTACAGCAGAATACCATGCAGACTCCAATAGGGCTGTCCATTTATGAACTATTGCACATATAACGTATAATCACATATATTAAAATCATGATTGAAACCTTGATTATTCAGACAAAGATTTAAAAAGAAAGATCATAGAGAAGTAGAGAGAATGTGCATTGACTTTTGCATATTCTGATTAATGATGGGTTTATTTCTTTAGCACATTTACACAGATATCACTAAATGATAAAGCTCAGCAGAAGTGAGTTGCCTAAACAACTGGAGCCTCAACCTCCAGTCACCACCAAGCGTTCCCTAACCTGCATGTTATTGGTTTATTTCTTAATTACACTATTTTTGTAATTGATTAGAGCAATAATCTTGATTGAATAAGTGTGATGAATTGCATAGACACAGGCTAAAAGGATTGTATGTAGGTTCCTGAGTATCATGCTAACTGGACACATTGTTGATCATCAAGTGAAAACCATTTGAGCATGCAGACTCAAGTCCAGTACAGACATTACAGGATTTTAGTTTTCACACTGAATTATTTTCATGTGCTCCCTTGATTTTTTTAAAACTGCAACAAGTGTCAATCAATATCTGGAATAAACATCAACTAATTGAGTAATTGTAAATCTTCAATTTAAATCTATTACTTGAAAATTGTGTAATATGGTTTTTAATATAAACATTGCTTTCCCTGTAAAACTACACCTCAGGAACATTCTCGAGTGACGTTACCTCAGCTTAAATTGTGCACACATAGATAATTTATTGAAGTGACTTTTGTATTTTAAGTAAATATTTATCAATCAAAGGAATAATCACCAAACTAATGATTTTCAAAGTAATCGTTACTGCAGCCCTACTTGTCTTACATTTCTTAGTTGCACTATAGCAATTCAGTGATATAAGCGGCAATACCTTCATTACAAACATTACAGATATACACATAGGTTTTCAAGGTTTTCAAAAAACCTACACTCCTTATATACGTATTATCCTCATCAAGCGTTTTGTTAAACTTCTGTTTCTACTTCTTATACGCCCAATTGAAAACTGTTCAGTCAATGATGAAAGCTCCAGTGCAATGCAAACATGTAGGTTTTCACATGTTTGACTTTGGTGAGGTTTTCAAAAACTTCCTGGCCTCTTCAGTATCATTCTCACACAGCGGAATCCTAACAGAAACATGGATTGTCTGTAAATCATAACACTATTATGGGATGTTCAGGGGTGACCGCTTCAGGAAACACACAGACACAACAGACTGTGTTGAGTGTCGGTCAGCCAACTTTGTTTTTATAAATATAGTATTAGAGTTTTTACAAATTCTGAAATTTTGTGGTGTAAAAGCAACAGTAAATATGATCTGCTTAATGTTATGTCATGTAAAATAATCAGACATACTTTGAGACTAAAGTCTAAAGATATTTGTTGATGTAGTTACTCAAATTCCCTGTGCAATTTGACATTATTATTAATTATTTGTTTACACCTTAACATGATGAAAAGCCATCATTAGCATTTCTGAGTCAATTCTCCTCTTCAGACCATACATATTGAGGCAAACTGCCTTGCTCATTGATATAATGACTTTATACTGTATGAGCTATGAGATTCGGGCTTACAACCTTAGTTACCTTGGCCACAGTGGCTGATCTCATCAGATCTCAGAGGCTTAACAAGACAAGGCCTGGTCAGTACTTGGGTGGGAGATCAGCAAATCAAGTGCTTTAAGTGGACCTGGTGCACAGGTACTCAGTTCCCAATTTGGACCGGTCTGGTGTTGAGATAGTTCCCCTGTCCCCCTGCACACTTCACTGGCTTTTGTGACTGTTCCAACCAACCTTACCGCGAGAAATAGTTAAATAATTTTACTTAGTTTAGGCATAATTCGATGGCTAACCCAGGATTGGGCTTTAAACAAGATGATGCCAATCTTGACAGAACTGTGTTCTCCTCGTGATTTTAGCAAGATAAATGAAAAATAGAGTAGCAGCACTTCTTGGACACTATCGACACTTCTTTTTGCGCAGTTAAAGCACTGAGTTAAACACCAAGTTCCACAATATGACTTGAGTGAATTATTGTTGTGTCCATGGGCAGGACACTTAATTCACTTCTCTCCAGTCTTTGTGTACACATATATGAATCTGCGTGTGACTGGTTGAGTGGTCCGTTGATGTAAAAGTGCTTTTATTGAGTCAAACTTTCTCTGTACCTTCATGGTTTTAGAAATTTCAGTGAAAGTAACAAATTTAATCACCACCTATTATCTTTTCTTGGTGACCCCATTGAAACCATGATCTTACTCTTGTGTAAAGCTTCCTTTCTGAAACACTGAGAACTCTTTGTACCTTATTATAATCTAAATATAGATTGCAATGATTTGTTAAGCTACAGAACAATGATACTTACACTAAATAATAGACCTGTCACTTGAGTGCACCACATTCCTTCTGCCAGATTTCATTTCAGGACGCTCTTGGGACCAGGAATTCTTTCAATGAACGAGCACATACTTATGATCTGTGCCTTTCCCAATAGACTTCCGTTTTGCATTTCTAATAAATTCCTTGCATTGGCTATCACGTCCAGGCAGAGGAGGAAGGCTCTGTATCGCAGCTCCGTACTCAGGACAGAAATAACTCGGACATGATTGTTTCACAGAGAAAGGCCATTGTGTGAGCCCGGGAAAGCCCACAATGCCCTGCTCTGTCAGCTGATCCATCAACACAACCACACTTACCAAAATATACGGGACTTATGCTGTCTTTTGTTGAAGTGGATACTTTAGTTTTGCATTTAGATGAGCAGAAATGCCAAAATTAAAAAATCCACCCAATTCCTTAGCCCTTTTAAACATACTCTAAAAAATATGTTGTTGATATAAAAATATACTGTATATATACTGCAATACAGATCTTGTTGTAACAGTTGTGAAAATCATCAGAATGGAAATGAAGGCTAGACGTTTCCATCAGGTATACCAGCATGTTCTGGTCACGAGCACTGGAACCACTAATGTTAATTTAGCAAAATTTGACTAAATCATCGTAGTATGCTGACAACATCTCTGGTTCATCCTGATAAGCAAATAACACTGTGACATATTTTTGGTTTACCTATTTTGACTTACAAACTAAGAGATTTCAATATTGTATTGTCTTAAGTTCCCAAAGTAGCAACAGAACTTTGCTACTTTAAGCCCAGTTACAGTACGAAAGCATAAAAATATAAAAATCAAATATTTTATTTGCAAATTATAGATATAGATATAGATATAGGTATAGATATATCCAAAAATCACTCTTTTGTCACATTTCCAGAATATAATTCCACTGAACAAAAAAGCAGAATTTGGTATTAAGGCCTGTGCACCTAGTTCCTAGTTCTTACTAACCCATTTGATTAGAACATGGGTATTGATATCCACATTAACTTTTGGCTTCAATCATGACTTTACTACAGCTTTTTACAGACGGCAAAGTGAAACTGAGGTGGACCAGCCAAGCTCAGCCAATCAGAACGCTGCATTCAGTTATCTTTGATAAGTAAATGGTTTATTGGTTGATCCAAACAGTACACATCAGTCTGACTTTTGTCACAAAATACTACTTTTGCAGTTTACTCTTTGAAAAGATAAAGTTTAATTATTTACTAACAAAAAAGTTGGGTACCTCAGCTTTAAATATTTGTCAAATAAGTCTAAACTGTTTATTTTTTTTAACTGTTATATTTTTCTTTCATTCTCATTTTTTCATTCTCTTTATTTATTTATTAATGTCTTATTTTTTATACATCCAGTCTGGTTCTCTGTATTCTCTATGCTCTCTATATTCAGCTTGGGTGCATTTTAAGAATCTTTTATTTACATGCTGACATGTGTTGATTAATGCGACCACGACTTTGCATATTTGGACAAGCCTCCCTATTCAAAACTAAAAACGACACCGCACAAACACTAACAACTTCTCTTGTGTTCCAGATCTTCTACAAAGTCACTCGCGAGATCTTCCCCGGTGAGGAGCTGCTACTTTTCATGAAGGCTGAGGAGTATTCATGTGACAGTATGGCCCCTGATATCCACGGTTAGTGCTCCTTACACACAATCGCGTCATGGAGATGTTATTCTTGTAGCGAATGTTCACCTGTTCTTGCAGAGGAGAGGCAGTACCGCTGTGAGGACTGCGACCAGCACTTTGAGTCCCGCTCCCAGCTCCTGGACCACCAGAAGCAGCCGTGTGGGATGCCCCCTGTCTCATTCCTCAGCCCAGGTACGGATTACAAATGTTAAAGATTCAGCAAACTAGTGTGAGTGCAGAAAAGATCACTTTATCATTTTAGCATGGAAGGGGATTTTTTTATTTATTTATTTTTGTTCAGTGTGATGTCATACAGCCAGTTTTTCTTATTAAAAACATTGCAGCGAAATATTGAACAAAGCTGAAGTGTCTGGCTCAGATTATGTTCACATTCTAGAATTTTGTGATTTCTGGTGATATTTTTGATAGAAATATTTCAAATAAAAAAACAACTATGACATTCAGGATGATTAATGACTACTTTCTGCGGCTCTTGTAACAAAAATAAGAAGTAGTTACAAAAATATTAACTGTAACCAAGACAACAAATCGATTGATATGACCCTTTGTTTTTCTTTTAAACTTGTAACTCTAGCATGTAGTGTACAGAGAAAGATCTGCTAATGCTGTGATCTCCACTGCAATCCAAACGAGAGCTATATTTTTGGCTGTTAAGATATGTATTTGGCATCCAGAAAACACAAAACTGTGTGCTGATCACATGCTGTCAAACCAATCGTGCTGCTCCTCTCCACTCTCAGCCCCTCCTTTCACCTCTCCTATGATCTTGCAGCAGCTACCTGTGTTTGAAATGTGTTTGTAGGTGGAGTTTATGGGTTAGTTTCTCTTTAATTAAAGCGCCCCGTTCTGGTTTTATAATTGTGTGTGCTCTCTAACTCAGCAGGGGACAGTGATCTAAAAGCCCAGGAGCCTGAAGACCTCCGACCACTTCACCTGTCCCAAGGGTTCCACGAGTGTAAAGAGTGTGACCAGGTTTTCCCCGATATCCAGAGGTACACCTACTCCTCTACAATCAAAACAACATTCTTTAAGTCTTAAACAACTCAAATAAATAGCTTATCTATGTTTATTTTTCTTGTAGTCTGGAAGCTCACATTCTGTCACACTCTGAGGAGAGGGAGTACAAGTGTGACCAGTGCCCTAAGGCCTTCAACTGGAAGTCTAACTTGATTCGCCATCAGATGTCACATGACAGCGGCAAGCACTACGAATGTGAAAACTGCTCAAAGGTAAAGTCATGACACGAGGTGATACAGACGTATTCATTTTTCATCAGGCTGTCATAGAATGTATTCTCTGAGTAAAGCATGAGGTTGCAGATAGGAAAAGGTAATTGCTTATTTCCCAAAATGTGGTATATGTGGATAACATGCAATAAAGGGCACTTCTGCAATGAGGGCTGGGCACCGAAAAACGGTTCCTATTTAGAACCGATCGTAAATGTTCGGAAAATACTGGTACTGAAAACAGGATGCACTTTTGATGCCATTTTTTCGATTCTTTGGCTTTAAATCTCCGTGTGAATTAACAGTCAACAAAAACACCACACATACTGCAGATGCACTCTCTATAATGATACAAATTTCGCTCCACCAACAGCAAAAACACCACATAGTCACGGCTATTCACTTCTTAATTCTCCCCCAAAAAAATGCATGCGCTTAGAACTGCGCCTGCACAAACTAACGGCACAATACACGTCTGACTTCTCCCAAACAGACAGCGCCGCATGTGGCAAGAAAGTGAAAGTGAAACTTAAAGCGCTCCATGTGGAAGTCTACATGAGGAACAGCTGATTCATTTGCAGGCACTTTGTTTTGAGTTGTAACTGAACAGACTATACGTGTGTTTTAAAATATAGTTTGACATGTGTAGCATTGCTAAAGGTTGAAAAAATAGTTTCATTAAAAAAAAACTGTTAAGGAACCAGTCTCAAAAAGCAAGTACCGTTAAAGTACTGGTATTGACAAAAATCTAGCAATACCCAGTCCAACCTGCAATCTATATAACTCTGAGCCTCAAATTGTTGTTCAAATGTTCAAATAATCTTAAAGTAGTCTCTATAGCTCCATTATTAATCAGAAACAACATATACATACTTCATCTTTTCCCAGCTGAGACACTGAACATCAGATTTACCTGTGATTTTCCAAAACTCTCATTTGTATGTAGCAGTAGCAGTCGGTGACAGGGATGCAATTTCACAAACATAATGATTGCATAACTTAATGTCAGAATCTGATGGTAACTTTGGTCCTGTGTGTGCGCTCCCTCCCCCAGCAGGTGTTCACAGACCCCAGTAACCTCCAGAGGCACATCCGCTCGCAGCACGTGGGCGCCAGGGCACATGCTTGCTCCGAGTGCGGCAAGACTTTCGCCACTTCGTCAGGCCTCAAGCAGCACAAGCACATCCACAGCAGTGTCAAGCCCTTCATGTGTAAGTCACTAAGACCCTACCTATGTAAGTCTGCCCTCAAATCATAACAATTCTTTTACTGTTTTTTTTCATCTACACATTTTTAACCATTTCACAGCTTTTTGGTAGAGTTAGTCATGCATGTTGCTGTACAGGTGATGGCATAGTTAATATGGTGACCCCCATATAAGTCCAGTGATAGTTACTATGATGTCATAAGTCTTTGTCATTAATTCTATGGTATGTGCATTGAAAAGAATAGAGTTCAGGAAGCAAAAATGTGAAAGTAATAGCAATTCTACCATGCTTGTTGCCCGTTAGTTAAACTTTCATGAGAAAAAAATAGCCAAAACAAAATACAAACTCTAAACAAAATGAGCGTGGAACAACCCAATAAACTCTCACTCTGTAGTATCAGAATATGCTTTTTTAACACTATTTTCAGTTTTAGCCCTTTAAAATCTCCATTCATGTAACAATGGACCAACTGAAAATTTGACTGATATGTTACGTCACATTACTGCGCTCTTTTAGTGGCATAATGGCCTGTGTTTTGTTGTAAGTTAAGACAGTTACAGGTTTTATTTTAAGAATACCTGTGATCTTTCAGTGTGCACTTGGACTCCTTCTGTCTTGGTGGTACATCAACTGTAACATGCACAATAGTATGTGCCTTTATGCCCAAAGTCCTGGATTAATTCCTTGACATTTTGTATCATTCACTATCTAAAATTGTATGTAGGTATGTTGCTTGTTCCACATCAACATAGTTTAGTTGAAACCTTCAGTAATTATCATTATAAACATAAATAAGAATAAGAATAATCATCAACCTTCTTTTTAAACCCTAATTTGAGTTTTCTACCAATGACACAAGCTGAAAATTGTCAGTTGTCTCCTGACTGATGAAGGCATCTTCTTACCAGCTGTTATTCCTAGGGATTGGACAGTCTGATGGACCTTATTTCAGAAATATCCAACTTGCCACATCTAAAATCAACAGTTCATTAAAAAGCATGTCACATACAGTATGTATGTAATATGACCAACAGAACTTGTAAATACATTTCTGACTATCACCTTAAAGGGACTATACCTGATTTTTGCTTCCTTAAAAATGTTAGCAATCAGAAATACAGTTAAACTTCCTACATCAGTCTACATGTTTCACTTACTTACCACGATGTGTTTTTTTCACAGCTGTTAGGAGCGAGACGTGCCTGTATGCTAACAGCAGTTAGCCACAATGCTAACAACAAAAATTATCTTCACAGAGATGAGTGACCAAGCGGGACATTATTAGACATAGTCAAGAGATTGTAGACTAATTTCTACCCAAATACATTAACAAGATATCTATGCTAGAGGGGGAATTGATTTTTAATTGTTTTACCCTAAAAAATCAAGTATAGTCTCTTTGATATTTATAGCAAACATTCTGCAACAGGGCACAGACTTATGACATCATAATAAGATGCCTGCTTCTTTGCGGAAATGGTCTTGAAACAGCTAACTTGATATTATTGGAAGGTAACATAGACATACATATCGATTGTGAATGACACTGGGCTGTTTTTACAACATCTTGACTGTTTTGAAAAAATATACTTACTAGGTCATAATATAGCCTTTAAGCTAGCCATGTCACTTTACCCACTAGGAATAGCAAACCTTTCCTTTTCATTGACCTCACATGACCTGCTGCGGCCTCACTTTTCACCACAACTAACATTTTCAGTTTAATTTTCTTTCTTTCGTCTCCTTATGCTAACCGCTAACTCCTAGTCCTAAACACACTTCGACCCTGACCCCTCCGCCACCTCACTGCCTAAAGCATTATGACCTTAACCCTCGACCTTTCGCCCTTGTGTCTCCTCCTGACCTCTGCTAACTCAAAGCTGGGAGAAAGCTGGCAGCGTTCACACACACAGAAAACGAGTACAGATCCCTCCGAACACTGCACGATGCACCATTCCTCGCAAATAGCAACCACATGGCCTCTCCAGTGTGCGCATTCAAAACGACAGTCCATTTGGTGTAATCAGTAGAAAATATGCAGGTTTTAAAATAGCTAATGGGGGTGTGAAAAAAGGGAAGAGAAAGGCCTGAATATGGAGATTGCAAAGAGTGGTGGTTGACAAGGTTTCATTTATTCATATCGACCTCTTTAAAGCATGAGCTTCAGACTTCTTAACTACGTTATCAAGAGTTTAGATTCAAAGTGCGTATGACAGATTAAACAACATTTTTAATAAAACATAGTAAACATGATTATGAATAAGATTTCACTAAACATTTAGCTTGTTTTTACCCAATTTGATTGTATTGGTGAAGTTCATTATCGTCTTTTGTCCAGTAAATATAACATACTTTATGTGGAGGGGAATCCACAAATGTTACCTAGCAATCACATTGTAAATCTAGACCAAAAAAATCAACATAATTAACACAGGGGTGACAATGTGACAAATTCTTATAACTTATAACACTTTATGTGTTAAATGATTGATTAATCTCCCAGAAAACTGTTAGTTGTGTGTGAATTGTTGTTGCATTTTGGCGCATTTTTAACAGTTTTAGAACTAGCCTACTTCCTTTAATTTTCCACTTTTACTTGTCAATTTCTTCATAAATTGCAATATATGGTGCATATTTACTGCAAGACTATCACATCAAATTAAGTCAAAATTAGAAACATGTTATAATCTGTCATATGGGCTTTAAATAAGTAGTTACTAAGGAGATATTGCTGTTTTTTCTGTATATTTAGTAATAAACTATGGCAAGCATGTAGAACAGTCATTTACATTTTGTTCATTATACGTCACAAAATTGTGTGTGGAGATAGGTGGTAGGTAAAGACAGGAACACTCTGATAAAATGTAGATTTTTCATAATATGTTCCCTTAAAAATAATTTGTACAATATGAATTATGTTGATTTATCAAGGCTTTAAAGAGAGTAATTACTATTCTTTTTTGCCTAATGGACAAAGTATTACCTGCTCACCCCACACACAAAACAATGGTCACACATTAATAATTAATTCAATAACAATGTAAGACCTATTTATAGCTAACTTAACCTCTCCAAATGTATTGTTGACATTTGCATACATCATAAATCTACTGTTACAGAAGAAAGTGTTTTATATCAGTTTGTGCTATTAGAAAAAACAACCATGCAAGTTGTATTTCAAAATAATTTTCATCATTCTTCCTTGATTACATCAACCCTAGCCAAGCCGCAAATTCAACCCTTTTCAATTAACTTTCTGGTAACATAACATCTAAAGTGGCTGCAACATTTGGCTTTCTCCACACTCTCTCCCTTAAAGCTCTTCCTCCTCATCCCCTTCAAATCGCTTTTTGTGCACCTTGTGTCTGGAAGTCATCCAAAGTATGCAGAAGTGTAATCACACCGAGATCCTAACCACTTCCTTATCCTCGTTTTGTAGATCTAATAACAATGTGAGTGAAATCAATCATGGGGCTCTGGTTCGGACCGCTTTCTGCCATTAGGAGATGATCAAAGTACCATTGAAGTGTCAGCTGTATTTTAGACGATCTGTGAAATGTCTCTCAGAGCTTAGAGTGCAATAGAAACAACAACAACCGAGACGTCTTCCAGCGCATTCTTTTATTCAAGTGTGCATGAGAAAACAATATGTACTTGGCCCCCGTACTGCACTTTGTGATTCGGAAATGGTGGTACTAGATAATTTTGACAGACAAATAATAGTCATAGCTTTGTTTGGTGCCACGGTACGCGGGATAGGGTCAGGCAGGGTGACATGGGCTGGGTCTGGGAAGGTGCACCAATGTTGGGCGACAGAGGGACAGCTATCCGAACAAGGTGAGGGGGCTGAGGGGTGGACAGGCGAGGGGAGAGGACGTGAGACCTGTCCCTGGGAACCGGACTCCAGGATAGGATTCATTCAACTTGGCTTCCTTCGCAAACTTAAAATAGCGCCATTGTACTGAGCATGGCTGAGAATGTGTGTGTATGGAAGGCTCAGTCTGCAGTGTTGTGTGTGGCTATCAGTTTGTCAGTGAAAATATGCCGCCGTGTCCCTTGTGTCTGTGTGTGATTGTTTACGGAGTCCCTGGGAGCGTCCCTGGGAGGACAATGGGGCTGGACATGCATGGGAATTGGGTTTGATGTGCAGGTGATGAGTGGTAGTCCCTGACTCACACTGTCAACCAAACAGTTCCTCTTACAATGCCAGGATCTGGACACACCTTCCCCCATTTTGCTTGGAAATTACTTATGGGAACACATGCATATCATTCATATGATGTATTTCCTGTGACTTTTCTGCTTGAAATTTTTATTGTGTCATAGGTCTGTGTTCTACCAAACAGTCCAAGATATGGGTCGTCAAAATAAATGTTACTTTGAACGTAACTTTGAATAATGACACTGTTTAGACAAATCAAAACTTTTTAAAACATTTTTTAATCAGCTGAACTATGCTGTTGGTGGAACATAGCTCCTAAATTGACTGTGACTTTATTTGTGTGCTGTTACTGTTCTGCACTAACACACTGCTCCTCTGTCTCCATGTTTGTGCAGGTGAGGTCTGTCACAAGTCATACACACAGTTCTCCAACCTGTGTCGTCACAAGCGCATGCACGCAGACTGCCGCACACAGATCAAGTGCAAAGACTGTGGGCAGATGTTTAGCACTACTTCGTCCCTCAACAAGCACCGGCGCTTCTGCGAAGGGAAGAATCATTTTACTGCTGGAGGCTTGTTTGCCCAGGGCATGCCCCTGTCTGGTGGTACTGGTTTGGACAAATCAGCCCTGGCCATGGGCCACAGCAGTGCTGGACTGGCTGACTACTTTGGTGCAAGCCGTCACCATGGTGGGCTCACCTTTCCAGCGGCCCCTGCGTTTCCTTTTAGTTTCCCCGGCTTGTTCCCCTCTGGACTGTACCACCGCCCACCACTCATCCCAGCCACCACCTCTCCAGTCCGACAACCGGCCCACACGCCAGGGTCAGGACAAGAACTGCTCCCTTCCAGCCCTGGAGCCCAAGACTCTCAAGAGCTGCTCAAGGCGCTACGTAAAGATATAGGCTCTCCTCGTACCCAGATGACTGCTGCTGATCTTCACACCTCATCAAAGCGCATTAAGCAGAGTGACCAATCAGAGAGCAGTGATCTAGATGATGTCAGCACTCCCAGTGGCAGCGACCTGGAGAGCACATCAGGCTCTGAGCTGGAGAGCGACATGGACAGTGAGAGGGAACGAGGGGCTTCTCGGGAGAATGGTAAAGTGTCCAAACGAAAGGCCAGTGAGGGAAGCACCCAGAGCCCCAAACTGTTGGGCAACAGTGCTGCTAAAGACTTTGCGGGCCCCTCTTTGATGCCCTCCTCGCTGGACGAGCACACAGCCGTGACAGGGGCTGTCAATGACTCTATTAAGGCTATTGCCTCTATTGCTGAAAAGTACTTTGGTTCCACAGGACTAGCTGGTCTCCAAGATAAGAAAGTAGGGTCTCTGCCCTACCCCTCAATGTTCCCACTGCCTTTCTTCCCTGGATTTTCTCCCCCAGTTTACCCATTCCAAGACAGAGATCTCAAACCTCCAGGCCTGAAGGGCCAGCCCCAGTCACCAGGGGAAGACTCCAAAAAGGTCAAATTAGAGTCGCCTTTTGATCTCACGACCAAACGTAAGGAGGAGAAGTGTGAGATGTTGATCCCTTCCAAACCAGAGTCCTCACAGAGCAACCAGGACCAACCTTTGGACCTGAGCCTGGGCCTCGAGCACGAGGACGGAAAGAAGAGGATGCTAAAAAGACTTATGATGAAGGCAAGGCTGTGCTGGAGGTCCCCAAGGCTGATGCATCTTTACAGCATGCCCGACCCACTCCGTTCTTCATGGACCCAATCTACAGGTATGGCCTTAACTCAACAGACACTCATCTGTTTGTGAGAGACTAGAACATCTCTTCAGAAATCTGTCTGCAGTTCAGTGTGTTAAGAGCTGATAAAAATTTACCATTAGCAGGGTTGAGAAGAGGAGAATGAGTGATCCATTTGAGACGCTGAAGGACAAGTATATGCGACCAGCTCCAGGGTTCCTCTTCCATCCCCAGGTAAGCCTTTCCTCCAATAAAGATTGCACAGTTACAGTGTTTGCCCAACTCTGAGTAATACGAACATAAACTGACTATCCTTTTCATTTTGTGGTTTGCTTGTCCACATTAGATGACTGTTCCATAGTTCCACGTTTTACGACAGCATAACCAGTCTAGATATCCTCTCTGTAGGGAGCGCTAAATCGAAATGGCTTTTCAGGGTTGACCATACAGCATTAGTGGGTATTACTCTTTGGCACCAGTCTTTGCCTGTTAAGAGCATTGGTGCTATGTAAAACAGATGTGGCAGCAAGAAAGGGGCACAGTGTGGCATGTCTTCACGTAATGTGTCTATGATTGCAATATAAAAAAAATGATACGCTTTTAAATCTCTGGTATCTGCCCCTGGGTTTGCTGTAGTATTTTCTGCTAAGTAGCGTGTGTGTCCAAGAGTCAGTGCTATGAAGTGTTGCACTGACGTTCATTTGTCCGTTCATAGCCTGCGGGTGAGAACGCTTCGTCGGGAAAGTGAAAACACCACTTTCTCAAGCGTACTTTTTTTCCTCTTTCTCTGGTCGGTTCAGGTCTGGTTTTTACAGGCTGTTTCATTTGTCTGATTTATGTCCCCTGTCCAGACTGCTGCTCAGGCCGGGCCGGCAGCAGCCACATGGCCGTCCCACAGGCCTTAATGAGGTGTCCTATCAGTAGAAACACTAACAGAGTGCTTAGGCCATCTTTATGACTTTATGATGTCTGGACACACAAATTATTCCCAGAGACAGCCCAGCAGCCCAGTCAGTGTAGACCGGGGCCCCTTCTCATAGTTTTGTGGCTCACTTTCAGTCACCTGACTCAGTTTTTGGACAATCGAAAAGTAGGCTACAAACCTTTTTTTTTCCCTAAACCAGTGATTCAGCTTTTATTTCCTGGCAGGAGGTTTTATTGCGACGCTATACTGACTAAAATTACATACAGAAATCACATTTGTAGCCTGTTATAATGAGCTTATTGAAAACTAGGGAAGTGTTGGGAACTATTAAAGGCGACGAGAACTCTAGCACCATAATTCCTCAGATAGGCAGCTCATTTAGAGGTAATAATGCCGACCACAATCCTCTCTCCAAAGACACACATGTATCCAATCAAAAGGTGTTGATTCATTGGCTCTTTCCTGGTCCTGACTGCCTCCTCTGTCCCTGTCTCTCCTTCTCAGTTTCGTTTGCCAGATCAGAGGACTTGGGTAAGTTCCTCTTTGTGTCACAAATTTGTAACCTGTATTACGCAAAGTATACTGCATGGGCCACAAGTCATGAGCAGGCATTACACTTTGTCCGCATGGCTTATGTTGTTTATCATGTTGTGAGTTTGAGATTTGTCCAGTTTGTGCATTCAAAATATGTTGCATATATTTTTCATTTTGCATGGCTTCAGGTATTGTTGTTGTCTCCACCTTTGACTGCTATGAGTGTGTTGTTTATTGACATCATTGTGCAAAAGCAGTATACTGTGTCAGTTAATTTTGATTTAAGATTTTGTCCTATTCAAAGAAAAAAAAATGTTTAGAGCATCAACAAACACTGTTGATTTAATGCAAAAAAAGAATGCTAATGCAGCCAAAAGTTCTCAAAACATTGCTTAAAGGTGCACCGTGTAACTTTCTGAAGGTGAGAACATTCTTATTGAGGGTAAAAATGTGTTTTTATGCCATAAAGTTAAAAAAGTTGGAAATAGGAGCAGCTTTTCTTTGAAAACAGACAGGCGGAGGCCCTCTTCTTGGCCAAATAGTTCATTTTGTGACCATAGAAACCTGCTCAGAGTAAAGTAACGCATTGTATTATTTATTTAGTGTAACAAAGACATCTCAAATAGAAAAACATGCTATTTAAGTTCATTTTTTGGTGAAAAAGTTACACAGTGCACCTTTAAAAACAGTGCAAACATTTCAAAGATCTACCCATGACATCACAATTTTTTGGTTTATTTGTTTTTTTGATTTTCATAGGAAAGAATACCATTTCATTGACAAAATTCTAGCTCTTTTTTTTTATATATATATACAGAAGCACAATTTTTATCTGTAACCTCATCATTATAAAGTTATAGACAAACAAAATGTGATCTTTTAGAAAAAGTGCATTCTTTCTGAGTGTGAACGATGCCTAGATTGGCCCGATTTCAATCAGTTTTGGGACTAATTAGGCCACATCCTCTGCTCGCCCTCTCATAAAAGGCCTTTTGATGGGGATTTCCACATCTCCCACTTCATCTTGTCTATCTCCACGCTTTTAAACATTGCTTATTTGTAGAACAACCATGCGCTCCTGCAAATGGGCACCGGGGGGGCTGCCGAGCGGTGGGCTGCTTTCTATCAGCGCTCGGGTAACAGTCTCTCTGGGACACTGGCGAAGGGGTGTGGGGAAGGGGGGGGTGGTACAGGGGCCACGGTTCCTCCCTCCAAACATCTGGTTCCCGATAAAGATCAACAATTGAGAATGCATCCCGCTAATTAAGGCTCCCTCGCAGCATCACCGACATCTGAAGATAGCCAATCAACTGCTGGTCCCAGTGCGGCGCTATAGCAACAAGCAAGTTCACAGACACCCGCGGGGGGGAGTCAGTCTGAAGCGGGGTTTGGGGGGTCCAGCTATATAAAAGAGCTTTGAAAAATGACTTGAAATTGTTTAAGTGTAACATTGTGCAGTGCAAACAGTGGATAATGACCCTGATTCATCGGCCCATAAAAACACAGAGGTTTTTTTGAAGTGTGATCCGCAGCAGGCTGATAACCGCATTCGTATAAATAATGACCGGAGTTTATATAAAAATCGTTTACCGCTCGACTACAAAAGCCATTGGAGGTTTTATAGGTGCTTAATTGTTTGACTGCACCTACTGAAGCTTCCATTGGAATTGTGCTTGGTCTTGCAGCCAAACATTGATGTTAAATACATAGTTTATGGTTTATTTGCTAACTTGAATACATACATACATTATATTGTCACTAACAGAATAGATAATTTTATGTAATGTTCAAGTTTATTTTAGAGGATTTACACAAGATGGAGTGGAAAACGAGCAGGATGAAGCTAACTTCTGTGACAAAAAATAAGTGTAATTTTTATCAATATTTTCAGTACTTTAAAATATCTTGAGTTCATCTTACTAAATCATCAATAAATATCTCAGACCTTGTTGACCTGAACACAGCCATAGTGATGTATAGAGCTTACAAACACACACTGCCTTCTTGTACACAAAAGCTATTTGTAGAAAAAGACAGTCAGTATAATCTCCGAAGAATAAAAACATTTTAAAAAATCAAAGCCAGAATAAATAAATAAAGTTTCTTTATTAGTACTCGCCATGTAGTTAATTGCAGCTCTAGAATGAGGCACATACATTTGCTTATAAGTTAAGTGTTTTTTGGTTTTGTTTTGTTTTTCTTCTCTTCTTTTGTAAAATGTTTATGTTTACTTTGACAATTTGAAGTTGTTGACATATCGCTGTCTTGGAAACAACGACTAACTTTTGTGTTGTAGATAGGTGGGCATTATAAGTATGTTTTTACTTCTGCCTAAACCTTTTTGGTCTGAATGACGAGAAATTTAAATTTTGTCAAAATTGTCAAACTGCATATATAAAATCAATCAATCAATCAATCAATCAATCAATCAATCAATAAAACATGAATAAAGCTTTAACTATTCATGGGCAAACTGTGACTTAATGAATAAATAAGTGTTCTTAGATCACATATGTCAAACTCAAGGCCCGGGGGCCAGATGCGACCCTCCACCCGATTTCATGCGGCCCTCAAGGTTTACTTAAGCTTTTAATTTTAAATAGTTCCATGAAGTTATCTGGGTCTCTTAACCTAATGAAATGTATTTTTCTAAAGCTTAAAGAGTAAGTAATTTTTCTGACTAATGCACATGTATATTCAATAATTGTGACTTCTAATAAATATACAATGGGCCTACAACTACTATTTTGAGCACGTCAAAGATTAGTACGGTTAATTTTAGTTACAACCAGCCCTTCGAGGACAACTCCAATGCCAATGTGGCCCTTTGTCAAAATGAGTTTGACACCCCTGTCTTAGATAAAAAGCAATGGATAAGATTTGGAAAAAGGCTTGGATTAATGAAGTTGTCACTAAGCCTTAATAATAGTTTTTGTCTATTAATTAATCATTTGTTCATGTTGAATTGAGTCTTAAGTAAGCTTTTATAAATGCTAATTTAGGTGTAGTTATTATAATATGTTTACTTTATCTAAATATAGAAAGAAATTTCATAATTACAAAGTGACAAAGAATTCCATCTGCACAGCCAATCAGATCTCATCCCAAAGAGTCATATAGTGACTCACCTGGCTCTTTCTAAGTTTGAAAATATAGACTGTTTAATAATTAGATAAATAGTGTGTATAGATATATATATTTTTTGTATTTTCAAAATAAACATTCTAGAAAGGATCAGAATTGACTTATTATGATGAAAAAGTTGCGTACCCCATCACCCTCCCATCAATACATAGCTCAGAACAGTGCAAAGTCATTGTTTCGCAAAAGAATCTTCAGTCCATCTGACAGCTTTAGCACTCTAACTCTCCCCAGATTTATCTGCTCACACTGTGCCACAGTACACGCCACTAACTCAACGCCGGGCCCAATGAAATCCACAGCGCGCGCTCCGGAGAAATATGCAAGCGTTTCTTTTCTCCCTCTTTCCCGTAACCACTTCTCCCTAGACCCTCCATACCTCCCCTCCTTATCCCCTCCTCCCCACGGTCCTGCCTCGCGTTTGATTCATGGCGTGCAGCATTGCCATATTCATAATCAAACGGACCCGACACTTCACATCCTCCCTCCGCAAGAACTTTACACTGGGCTTGTCAATCCTAATCACCAGCTCCTGACGCCCGAACCTGCCGCGACGCATTAGACCGCTCTTTATTCTTCTTTCTGTGCTTCCTTGGCACTCTTCTTGTCTTCTGACGGTCGCCTTTTCTATTTCAAACTCTGGAGAGAAGCCCGACGATTGGTGACAGACGTATAGAATGTCCGGGTGCTATAGTGGAAGTCCTATGGATCGCAATTGATTTGTTGGTTTTATTGAAATTTGAATGAGAAACAGGCATAAAGTTCAATGCAGCTGCTACAACATTCATACAGATTTACATGGAATTAGTGACAGTTATAGCAAATCGCAACGGAGATCCCTCAAACACTATCTAAAATTTGCAAACATTAATTCATTAATTTCACTGGTTTTGTACAGCGGTCCTTCTTGGTTAGGTCTCCCTCCTCTCAAGGGACTTCCTGGTAAAATAAACGTTAAACAAAATGAAATTTAAAAAAATCCTTCATAAGCATATATCATCTCACTTTCTCTCACAGTCACGCACAAATCTCATCTCTAATCTGTGCACATTTGCTTAGCCAGAACATTTGACACTTGTGCAAGTAATAATCTCTGTGTGCAAAAGGCATGGGACGATATTAAAATTTGCATTCACAATTACAGTATTGTGACCAAATAATCACGATTAACGATATTATCATGATAATTTACTAAACATAAAAGTGCACAAATTTAAAGTCACTGAAATGTTTATTACTGCACACAATATGTTTGAACAACTACTTATTGCATTTTGGTCTAAGTAGCCTACAATCAATAACTATTCAAAGTGATGAACAAATGTTCACAATGTTGAGCAAAAATCTACTAACTCTCAGAGTCAATAATTAACTTTACCACATGAACCTTTTCTTTGTTTAACCATAATACAGCTTCTTACTAGGTTCACAGCAGTCAGATTATAGATGCTCAAATGAAGTCACAGGCCTGCTGCTATAATTGTGATTATCGTCACGTACGATTATCACGATTATGAAAAAAACGCCATGATTTTTTAATTGCGGCCCTTAATTATCGCGATTAGCGATAATATCGTATATCGTCCTATCCCGAGTGTGCAACTGGTTCCAAAATCTAACAGCAACAGAGGAAAAAGCAGATCTGGCAAATGCAAACTTATATTTCTTATTATGATTTTGTCACATTCCAGAATCTTAAACAAAATGCATTTGTACACAATTAAGTGCACTGAGAATAGTACTTATATGAGCTATTTCATCCTTCTCTATTCAAACACAATCAGTAACCAAGTATTTATGCAGAATGAAATAATCACTTGACCCATCCATCTATTAATCTTAGTCGCTGTTTGCCTTACTTCAAATTGAATCAGAACGCCACATACAAATCTCACGTGGAGGAACAACTCAAAGACGTGTGGACAGGCTAACAGGCAGAAGCCTACCGGGACACCCTCTTTCTCTCTCCCTCCCTCCCTCTCCTTCTAACCCCCTCCCCTGTCCCGTCTCCGCCCCTCTCAGCGCAGCGATATCATTATTACCCGTGTCTGGCCCTTGATCAGTAATGTCAACATCTTTCATATTGACGAATGTGCTGTCTGGCCGCATTGTGCACGGAATGGTTTACAGCCCCGCCAGTGGACATGAATCACTCCTCTGCCTCACACACACAAACACACACACACACATATAGGATAGCTACACATACGCATGTAAAGGGGAGGGAAAAAAAAGAAAAAGACATTACGAAAACATTCTTCACACATATATTTTTGCCGATGGGAATGAATCAAGCTCGGCCACCGTCGGGTTTGGTGTTGATCTTGTATCGACATGCGGTATGAGTGATTTTGTTGATAATATATGCACAGGTTCATTAGCAGATTGGATGTCTTTGTGGTAAACGTATAAAGAGGAGATGGAGAGGCTGAAGGGGTTTGAAGTTGGGCTGCAGAAAAGGAGTGATTGTCCTCCAAAGTGAGCGAAATTCACAAATTTGGTTCACTGGCTGAATCTGGTGCCAGTCTTATGTTGTGGTATTAATTAACTTCTACACAAACAAAGAACTAATGACTTGGTGGAGATATTATATGATCAGTTCTGTGAGGATTTTGATTGAGAAGCAAAAGTTGGCATACCTTCAATTTGGCTCAATCAAATACTGTCAAGTTGTTGTTTTATTGCTGCTTTAAACATGTGTTGCAAGAATTGTGATGAAAATTAACATCCCCCTTAAAATTTTGAAAGTTCTATCTGATCATTTTGTGGGAAGATCATATATTTTTGTAACATCTGTACACTTTACCATGTGTACATAGGGTTTATTTATGTGTTTTACGTAATATCTATGAATATCTTTTCTTATGTTAAGGGTGCACTGTATACATTTCTGTTGGTGAAAAGTCATCTACACAATTCAGTAGAATTAGAAAGTTGAAACTATACTTTGGGACTTTCTGAATGGAGATTACATTTTTTGCCATAATAAAATCAAAATCAGCTAAAGGAAATTCTTTTCTGCGGACACAGATGTGTTTGGGCCCTCCTCCAAGCCAAAACAGACTATTTTGTGGCCATGCAAGCCCGCTCAAAGTAAAAACACAGATTTTTTTTTTTATTTAGCCTAACTAAGGCATCTAAATGATGAAAATATGCATTTATTAAAGTTTATTTTCAACCAAAAAGTTAGGCAGTGCACCTTTAAGGAAAGATGAGGCAACAAAGTAATTCATTATTCTTTTAAAACTTTACAAGCTTTTTTAGGCTCTTTATAAGACAATAAAAGGCCCTTTACTAAGTTTTGCACTTATTAGTATTTGTAGATGAATGATCATAAGTCATTGAGCAAAAAATATGTGCATTAGTAAACCATCATGTATTTGCAAGAGCTTTGAGGAACTGCGTTTTAAAATATTTTCATTCATGATTTTTAAATGCTTATAACCTTATTTTAAAGAGTCACACTCCTTTTTTTCCTTTTTATCTGTTTATTGTCAAAGTTATGTTGTTATTGTATCACAACTCAACCCAAAATGAAAAATGACATAAATTCTCCATGTTGTGTGGTTGTTGTTACAGTGTTTGCGTGTAGCAGCTTTTTTTGCACTCATCAGGTAGTTCAACATTGTGTCTCTGTCTCCTCAGATGTCTGCGATCGAAAACATGGCCGACAAACTGGAGACGTTTGGATCTCTGAAGCCCGACACTGGCGACCTGCTGCGTTCTGTGCCCTCCATGTTTGACTTCAGAGCTCCGCCCACTGCCCTGCCCGACACTCTGCTGCGGAAGGGAAAGGAGCGCTACACCTGCAGGTAAAAAAAACACCTGCTCTGGAAGTGCACAGAGCAACACAAAGAACTGTTTATTATGGATGAGTAGTAGAGACAATAGCATACATTTATTTTCTTCACATATGTCTCACATTGCAAAACACAATCCAATCTGCATGCAAGATGTATTCTAGATATTGCTTTAGATCATCTTGCATCCATAAGGAACTTCAATCTTCAAGATGCCTAAAACAGAGGTTTCCAAACTTTTCAGACTGGGACCCTTAAAATAAACATGTAACCACCTCGCGAGCCCCACAGCAAAATAAAACAGATGTTTTTAGAAATTTCAAGTTGGAAAAACAAAATTTGGTTAGAATGTATCTATGTTAGTAGTTTTTTTTTGTTTGTTTTTGTTTTATATGACCAAAATTCAGTCAAACATGATGCTACAGGTAAAAAAAAAAAACAGATTCAATACAAAGTCATAATTGGAAAGTGATCTTGAAATCATCTGGCGACTCGAAGATTTTGCTTCGCGACCGCCTGAGTGGTTCCAACCCCCATTTGATTTTCCTCTCAAAACTAAAGAAATTGTGTCATATTTATTATTTATTTTACAAAATTACAACAATTTAACAACTTAATGTGAATACAATTATTTTATTATTGTATTATTACATTCAATTAAAGATATAACCAGCATGTCGGCTAAACTGATATAATGGAGCTAATAGCCGATCTAGCAACATTTTGCGAATAGAAGCTGATATCTGATTCCAGTATCAGGTCAGTGCAATCAAATTAAGTTGAAATCAAATCAAGTTCACTCAAATATGTTTTAAATATGTTTTCTCCTTATTGTTCTTAACATTTAAGCCTTAATATGCCATATTTCTGGATGAGAGCATAATAATTTCCTACATTTATATGAATGAACTCTAAAATAAGTTTCAAATTGAGATCTTTAAGTTCAGTGGTGCTTTTTTTCTGTTTACCTGCGCTGCCATTCCTTAATCTAAATATAGTTAATATGTTTTTTTTTTTTCAGTATTTTTTGCCATATCTCAGTTTTTCTGATTTCAACAATTTTTTTTTTTTGATTGATTGATTGATTGATTGATCTGTATTTTTTTTTAATTTTATTTCAGCACATTTTATTATTATTTTTTTTTTTTTAAGCTGGCCTACATAGTTAAAAAAAATTCTAAAATCTTTACCTTTTGTGTTTCCAGATATTGTGGTAAAATCTTCCCCCGCTCTGCCAACCTGACCCGCCACCTCCGGACCCACACAGGCGAACAACCCTATCGGTGAGTCCCTAGTTCTATATCACCCTTTCCCATCCTTACACTCTATACACCATACATCTACATCTGTTCACGCTCGCAACATTTTCCCAGGCAAATTCTGTCCTCAGTTAGCGCTTAGTTCATGTATGTTTTCTCCTGCTGTAAAAGGCTGGAATAATTAAGTTATTGGCTTGGTGAGCAATGGTGTCCGTCGCCGCGGTGACAGGCAAAGGGGGTCCGGTGAGGAAGGAGAGGAAGCGGGATGAGAGATGGGGCTGATGAGGGGCAGATGTCCAGTCCAAAGCTGTGGTCTGAGCTCTAGTGTGGACCAAGTCAGGACAGTTAGAATTTACAAGGGATTTCTGCAGCTTCTTTTGTCTGATGTATGACTATTTGACTATTTAAAATTTAAAAACATAATGTAATAACCATTTCATGATTTGAACATCACATCAATCATTTCACAACCAACTCATGCCCCCTGAACAACCCCTTATTTGGAACCACTGATACACAAAATGTAATATTTTATTAAAAATCAACCTTTTTAATGATATATGTAGTGGCCACACTTTACTCTAATTTTCTATTTAAATGAATGGTACAGCCACATCCATAGAAGGAATAACCACAACAGAAGTGCGGTTCAGTAGTGGTCAGTAGTGAAAGTGGGTTATGTTTAGTAAAGTTAATTCAATTTTTAAAACTTGAGCTTGACTAAACAAACAAACAAACAAACGCTTTGAGTGCCTTGTAAGGTGGAAAAGCGCTACATAAATAGAGACTAATTAACCATTTTGTTTATCACTTTTTCTTTATTATTTAGAGCAGTGGTTCCCAAACTGTGGTCTGGGGCCTCCAGGGGGCCATAAAAGGTGCACAAAGTCAATTGAGTTTAAATTAACTTTACATCATTCATTTAAATATAAACTAAATCCATTTTTTTTTTCCACATTTTAATTTTAGTGAAAAAAAGATTCAATATTATTTTGAATTGAATGTAAATCATTTTTGGGGAGCCTCGGCCAATCTTCGGGCAAATTGGGGGGTTGTGGCAATGAAGGGTTTGGGAACGACTGATTTAGAGTATTGAGACAGTTCTGTTTTGTTCCTTATTTTAGTTAGTATTTCTTAGTGCTGTTCCTGGGAAAGTCCACAATTGTATCATTAGTATGACATTATTACATTACCAGGAAGTATTAACCTTCGTAAGTAGGATTTCCTTAGTCAGCACAGATTTAACTTGCAGCCCATATGGCGGGTTCTCATGACTTTGCTTGGTGTGACGAACTCTATGGTTAAATTATTATAGTTTTACATCAGTCATGTTGCATTTGTGGGAAAAAAAATCACAAATTTAAACAACAAAATAACAGTGTTCCCAGATATCATTATTTGTCAGATCATAACTATCATGTGGATCCTTAACATTTACTGCTACAATTATTATATTTATAAAAGTCTGGAGAAACTGGGGAAAAACAAATTGCTTAGTTCACTTTTGTACTGAAAAGTGTCATTCAACTTTAGCTGGCTAGTGGCTTGTTCTTCTTTCATCTCAATGTAGCACACCTGTAAATGCACAGAAAGTTGTAGGCCCTGAATTATGATTATTTCTTCTTAGTGCCATTCATTTCCTATTTGAATTCGGCACCATTGCTCCCCTAACCCAGTCCGTCCTTTGGGTCTTCTCTGTGCATTGCTTGGGCAACCTAGTGCACATGTCCAACACACTGGCCACATTATTATGATTATGGACAAACCTTGGCCGGTCCCCTCACACTTCTCAGTCTCTAAGCCAGTGGAATGTTGGCTGGACCGTGCAGGAGGTTTGTCGACCACAGGGGAGACCGACAGCAGACCCCAGCCTCTACTGCCCCAGCCCGATAGCCCAGCTCTCCCCTCGCTGGCACACCATTAAAGCCCGGCCCTATTTATTGTAATTTTTTTGTAGAGATAACCGAGGGGGGTTCCCGAGGGAGGGCCAATCGAGCAAGCTAATTCCAGCAGAAGAAACGATGTAATCTTCTCGTATAATTCTGCATGAAGAAACTTGGCAGCTGAGTCTTAATTTCGCGTGCTTGTTTTGTGAGAGAAGAATGCTCTTTTATTGCGCTGGCCGGAGATAAGAGGCGGCGGGTTATACCTAAAACAGGCTACTCCATCACGGAGGACTGCTGGGACTGTCTGAGTGCGTGTACGTTATGCGGAGCGTTATGTTTCCTATAGAACACGCAGACGTTTGTACGGCTGCCAGAGCACTTAGCCGTTTGCGAGGCTGCGCAGCGTCACGAGGGAGAACCGACAAGTGACTTCGGCGGAGTAACTTTTAAACACTTACGGAGGGAAAATGACATGTTTGGACTCTGCTTGTTTTGTGTATTGACCATGCCGTTTTGTTATATTGGCAATAGTGATATGGAAAGTATAAACAGGAAATGTTATGTTTTTTATTGAGAACAGCATTGCATTGTTTTCAGATTGTAGGGTTCACTTGGATAGCATAGAGAGAAACTTTTCCTGATTATAGCTAATGTTTTAATAATACATTTTTCCACTCAATAAATGTATAGAAAATGATTACATTATTTTCGTAACTGTACAAGTTCATGATATTAACTGACAACCGTAGTAAAATCTAACAGCTAGCAACAAATTATATAAATTAATTGACGTTTACTTAACCAGGAATGTCTCACTGAAATTCAGAATCTTTTATTCAGTAACTTGGAGGGAAGTGCAAGTACTGCACTTTTTTATAGTAGGCCTATGGGAAACCATGAGCACCCTGAGGAAACCTTTTTTTCTATGATGCCAAAGCACTAACTGCTGTGACAGTGTGTCGTACCCCTCCCCTCCCCACTCAGTGATAGTAAACTGCCCTGGGGCAACTCAGCAGAGGCAATTCGCCTAAACACCTGGCGCCTCAACCTCCGATTATCACCAAGTGTTCCCTAACATACATGTTATTGGTTGGTGGGGAAACCGGAGTGCCCGGAGGAAACTACCCAGACACGGGGAGGAACATGCAAACTCCACACAGGTTGATCCCGGGCCATGCGGGAATCGAACCCGCGACCTTCTTGCTGTGAGGCCAAAGCGCTATCCGCCCTGCCCACGGTGGCATTGCAAAATACTATGTGGTATGTTGCAATACCACATGGAAGTATGCTCAAACTCTAACCCTAACCCATAAAGTATTCTGCAATATAAAACATTTAACTGTCCTCTTATTGAAATTGGACATAAGAGCCACCAGTTAAGAAGTCCAGACCTTGACCTAGCTATTGTCAGAACTTTAGCTGGGAGATCTAACCTAATGATGCACACTTTGGGTTGGTAGGGTAAGCCAGTGTCCACACGCACACCCACCCAGACTCTGAGAAACATAAAGACTCTATATACCGACTAGTCAAACCTAAAACCTTGTTGTGTGACTTGAGCTTGCCACAGAAGTAGCATAGTGCCAAAATGTGCCAAAACATAATTTACCATAGTAAAGGAATAGACTCCAAGTGATTTATTTATTTATTTATTTTTTATTATGTAAAGCTCGACTGTCTTGTCCTTGCAGGTGTAAATACTGTGACCGCTCCTTCAGCATCTCTTCCAACCTCCAGCGACACATCCGCAACATCCACAACAAGGAGAAGCCCTTCAAGTGCCACCTTTGTGATCGCTGCTTCGGCCAGCAGACCAACCTGGACCGCCACCTCAAGAAACACGAGAACGGAAATCTGTCAGGTACAAGCTACTGTTGTACACTTTATATCTGTACACATGTCGATTAATAAGTGAGAGTTGGACAGTGTGGAATAGTTGTTTTGTAGTACGTGAGATTAAAATGATAATATGGATAACTTATGATAACTGCTGCTGATCTGTTTAGTTGGAATTATGATACTTTAACAGGGGTCTGCACCTTAAAATTGTTAGTTTTTGACAGATAGATTCAAGCCATATTAAATTACCGTAATGGTCACACTATTGAGCACACCTAAATTCAAGCCCCACCAACTAGTTTTTAAAAAAGGACAAAAACAAAAAAGTGCTTACAGGCCTCACTTGTGGTTCAATGATAGTCTATTATAGAGTGTCTTGACAATTCAAAACTTTTTGTCTGAAAATTACGGTAATTGTTATTATGTTTTTGTATGTATTTTTATTCTTTATTCACTTATTTTTTTGCATGCAATAGCTTGAAAATACAAATTATACAATTATACAATTAAAAAATGAAAAATGAGAATTCTGAGGTTACGCCAAAAGTTTAAAAAGCACTGGACCATTTTCTGACCATGACAAAAACAAACAAACTAACTTACAAATTAGGAGATATTTTATTCTTATTCAACACAAAGCAAAACATAAGCTTTCAGAATTACTAATAATCTTAATTACACCGATCCATCTCAATAATAATAATTTTAATAGCGCAGATCGATCATATGCTCACAATACACTCCCTCCTTTGTCCCTATAGGCACTGCCATGTCCTCCCCTCAGTCCGAACTGGACAGCGGGAGCGCCATACTGGACGACAAAGAGGACTCCTACTTCAACGAGATCCGAAACTTCATCAGCAACGCGGGGCACAACCAGACGTCCCCAGACCCATCAGAGGAAGGGTGAGCCTAGCCTTTTTCACTAACAGCCCTGGCCCAGTGCTAAACATGTGTTGTCCAAAAACCTCTCATTACGGTAAATAGCAGGTAATAGCATTTGTGTGGCTGTGAAGTGAACTCTTGCACCATGACGCAGGGCCTGGAGAGTGAGATACTAAGACCGTTTTTATGGCCCATTTAGGATTTACGTTAGCAAGCCACCCACTCTGGTTCATTAAGTACCACACAGATGCTGAAGAAGGAGGAAAATGTACTTACTACTTGGTCAGTTGATTTTAATGTAAAACATATACTAGCATCTTGAGAGGTGTGAAAGTACTTCAAATACTATCAGTAATTAGGTCTAGAAGTGGTACTAGGGCTAATAATATGGTTAGCATGATTCATTGTCAATGTGCATTATTAATGTGCAATTTTTCGGGGGTGGTTATTCACCTGCTTCTACATGACATTTATATACTGGATGCCACTTTACCAAGTTACTTTCAGTAAGATTACATGATTTCAGAGTGTTACTGCAATAAGATGTTGCTTGCTTGTTTGCTTATTAATGTAAGCTATAAATAAGCTAAATGTCATGCTGTGGAACATTCCAGGCAAAGTAACATCACCAAATAGAATGGGTGTCTACTAGAAAAGTTATGAATTTTTTAGTTTGTTTTATAAAACTGTTCTATCAAAATGCTCCTGGATATGTTCAGCTGGTCCTTTCTTCCTGAGTCTCACAAAATACTCAGTTTAAAATGTTCCAGATTATTCTTTTTATTATTCTTTTTGCATTTGTTATTCTCTGAGATCTCTTGTGCTGTATTGGCTCCTAACGCCTCCCGTACAGAGACTGCGAGGTGAGAGTTCCCAAAGCCTTCTCTCGCGAGAATGCTCGTAATATGTCTTGAGTCAATACGCATCAGACCGCAGCAACCTTCGACAAAAATAGACTTTCTACTCTCTCAAATTATGATTTGTTTCATCAATATACTGTATTGTTTTCAGAAGTAAACATCATTTTAAGTTCTAAAGCACAGGTCTCCGGCAGGGCTCAATCAGTTGGACAATTATTCTTCAATTAATCGATTAATTGTTTAAAATGCAGACATTTCTTGAAAAGAACATTTTTGGCAAAGGTGAGCTAAGGTAACGTCGCTTGAAGACGTCATGGAGATGTAGATTTTAGGTTTGTCAAAGGGATCAAAAATCTGATTCTCATCAACACTAAAACTGGTATCCTCATTTGAAAAAGCATTTGACATTTTCTGATGAGTTTTAGAATAATCTTGAGCCTAATCATTTAGTGAGATCTCTATATGTAACATGAACTATTATTCATTTATTATTGCACACAGTTAGACATTAAGGCTGAACAAATAATTGAAAAAATTGAAAAACGGTGATTCAGTCATGCCAAATCAGCAATTATTTGATTGGGCTTTTTGAATCGAAAGAACAATAACTGATTCTTTGACAATAAAACATGTGATTTGGAGCTGAAGTTTAACTTTGAGGCAGAATACTGAAGATATAATATTGAGCTATCGGTTTGATACCCCAGTTATCAAAATGTTGCATTAAATGATGTTTAGAATGCATACTTTCATTACTAGACCAACAGTGAAAGAAGATAAGTTTATGCAGAGCCACAATAAAGATAAAACCAAACTTCCAAATTGTTCAAGAGTAAAACAATCTTATGCAAACATCGCTCAAGCATTATTTATCTCACTTGTCAAAATGTTGATCCCACTCCAGAGATGCTTCAGTCTGTTTGGAGTACCTCTCAGTGGTGTGATGGGGGGGCAGTTTTCTGATAGAGATCTCCTCAGCGTCGGACTGTCAGTGAGCAGAAAAGAGAAAGAAAGAGCCAGAAGTAGCATTAGTTAGCCTTAGCACATCTGGAAACAACATGCATGCCTTACAGGAAAGAGGGTAGAGGAGGTGGGGTCAGGGGGTCGCGACGTGTTTCCTTTCAAAGTGCCTGGCTCCTGACGACTCCTGATAGATACTTTATCCCCAGCAAATTACCACGTTTGAAAGCGTAATTAGCGAATCTGTTTTCTTAATCACCCAAGCTCTCACACTCGGCCTCTGGAGCCTCCCTGCAGCACAAACAGCGCTCTGTCAAGTCCCGCTGACCGTCCCGCGAGACCGCAGCATTATCAGCGGCAGACGGAGGGGAAACAAATATGAAACGTGAGAGCGTGGAGACAGGGTGTGCAGGTCCAGTTTGAGGTGATCTTCTGTTGTGTCCATAGGCGAGAGACTTGACTACCTTGCATGTTTGAATGACTAAGGCCCTGTCCCAATATCCACCCTTCCACCCTTGTGGCCCTCAGATGCGCGTTCCCGCTGTGGGGTGATAGTGCGTAGTGCGTCCCAATTGTCACAAACGGCCTTTAGCCCCGCCCACTTCACGCACTTTTTCTGCACTTCAGCCAAGCCCGCATGGAAGCGGACTTGGCTGAAGTGTATTACCCAGAGTTCTTTGCTGCTTGTAGAAAAATGACGATGTCAGTTAGTTTGATTTTATTTAGGTTGTGTAATAATTGTACAGTTGTAATTTTGTTTAGTAACTATCAAATTGTACACAGTATGATTTATTATTAATGAAAAAATAAATAAAATAAAAAAGTTCGTTTGACCATCAGAGCGACAGCTCTCTCTCTCTTAAAGTGACAGTAACGTAAAAATATAACAAACATTAAATAATATCCAGAAATCAAAGTAAATACAATCAAATGAATTTTAGTTATTAATACAGCTCAAAATATGTATGTCTGAATGTAATATATGTAAAACAAAAATATAATATTAACAAAATAACAACACTTTTAATAGAAACACAGGCATAAATCCACTGACATTGACAGCACTGCTCTTATTTGTTTTAGGCAAAATCAGTAAATGATCCAAACTAAAGTGAGCTGTGGCTGTTTGACTTGATCACATCAGGTGAAGTGTGGACTGTCCCATTTCTTTACATTTACCTGTCCTGCACACTTGTGCAAGTGCACACTTGGCGCACTTTCAGAAAATGCACACTTCAGTGAAGTGTGCAGTGTGTAGTGTGAATATTGGGACAGGGCCTAAGACTCGCGTTGGATTGAGAGCGATTTGGTGTCATTAGTTATAAAGGATAAAAGCACATCACCAAATTTGGCATAACTACACAAAAACATGACTCGAGTGTTTAAAATTTTTACCAGTTATATTATGTATAGACTGTATATCATCAAAGTAACATTGTATACTCAGATTGGGAATCAATGAACTTAGCAAACAAAGGGTCCTCAAGAAGCGTTTTGCTTTGGCCTCCGCAATGTGGATTCAGCCTTGAATGAAAAATATAGATAGTACATGATCATGTATAGGGCGTGTGATTTGCCAAAAGTAAAACAAGTAAAATTTTCTTGGAATTACATTTTTTATAAAAGGTATGCAACTTAATATTTCCTTGAAAAGTTAAAATCTGTCTGACTAAGCATTGTTGAGGCTGAAAACAATGTGGGTGGAGAAAAGTAAAGTGTAGTAACTTTACTTCCGAAAGAATTTTTTTATCTCATGAAAGTGGTCTGAATTACTGGATTTTTACACTGTCCTGAGTTAGATTTGCTCTGCTTACTGGGAGGAACTTTAAAATGTGCTAACCTATGTTGAGAAACTTGTTTTCAGGAGTCTATTGTTATAACTAAGTTAGACCATCTCAATCTTCAAATCTGTATCCAGATCTTTGAAGCCCTTTGTACTGTACATCACTAAATGAGAGATCACATGATCCTAAAATGTCCGAAAAAAGGATTTTGTCACAAGAATAAAATCACAATTTTGTTTTGTCTAGTCCTTAATCGACCAGCGTTTGTCTGTTGATTATGACAAATATTAGTAATAGTCTTATGGTAATTTGATTGTGATAATGTAATCATCTACATCTATGATCATGTGTCAAACACAAGGCCCGGGGGCCGGATGCAGCCCTCCACATCATTTTATGCGGCCCTCCCAGGTCTTAAAAGGTTTACTTTAATCTTGTATTAACACCAGGATTAATCTGGGTGTCTTAACCTTATGAAATGATTAGCTTGAAAATGAAAGAGTAAGTAATTTTTCAAACTAATGTGGATGTATATTCATTAATTGTAACCTTAAATCATTATACCAATATCAAATACAGACCAAGATGCCAGCATGGCCCTTTGTCGAAACGAGTTTGACACCCCTGTTCTAGATTATACAGTCCTTTAAACACGTGATAAAAAATTGTGTAATTTTTCTAAAAAAAATGTAAAACCATGATACAGGATTTTTCATTCCTTGAATTCTATTACTCTAAAATACTCCTGAAGACATTAGGCTCCATTTTCAATCTCTTTTTGGTTGATAATGTACTTGATAATCATTGGAATAACTAAAAATAAGCATCACTTATTGGAGTTATTGATTCACAGGTGGTTGAAATTTCCAGTTAGTCAGACTGTGGACATAGTATAATTTATTATCTTATCACCATGGCTGATATTTCCATCAAACCAAAAGTGAGCTTTTCTCTCTAACCACATATGGACTGTTGCAGGTAGAGAGCGAGGTGAATCCATAAAATCATACAGTTTAAACCACTTTTCGTTAAAACTTATTTGAATATGACCTCATGTTGTGTAGTTCTTTTCCTGCTTTGTTCCTTACCTCTGACTAGTTCTCCATGCTGTCTCTGAGGCCTTTTGTGCGAGAAGTGACATTTTTCTGAGCTGACGACAGACGACCCGAAGTATAATTAGAGAATCAGTCTTAATGTGGTTCCAGATGATTTACCAAAAGTGGGTTTCCTGTGGCGCAGAGGAGCCAGGGATGGATTAGGCCGTTTGGATAGCCTCGCTGCTCTCACTGACAGGGGGAGAAGAATGAGTCGGTTGGCAGAGCTCTCATAATTCTGCACCAAATGGGCCTGTCAGCTAAATATTTTGCCTATTAGATGAATCTGAGATAGAAGGAAAATAAACAAGGCAGCAGACAGAGCACTCTGGCTAAGTGCTCCGAGAATCAGTGCAGAGCGGCGGTACCCAGACGGCCCCAGAGCCACGATGACAAACGGGATTCCAGCTCTGCTCACTCCCAGCTGCAGGGCTCACATCCATAACCATCTACAAATATAGACTGTATACACTTTATTTTTCTTCCATCATTTTGTTTGGGACAGATTTTGAAAGTTTGTCTGACAGATATTTTAGTGACAAAATTCCAGACAATGCATCATAATTAGTTTTGCTTAAATTGTAATATTAAAAAAGGGACAGCACTTTTTGTGTTGTTCTCGTTCTTCAAACATGCTTCTGATCATCCCCACATTGGAATCCCCTGCACCAGAAGCAATAAAAAAAGTGTATAGAGCACACAATCATGTGTTTCTCAAGTCAGGAATTGTGCTAGAGCTCCAGCCCCTGAATTGAAAGAAAATGCCAATGGGAAAACAATCAAATCGGTCTTGCTTGATAAGCTAATAATTGCTTAAAACAATTCTTGATGATTTATAAACTTAAAAACAATGCAGAAGAGCTTAGACTTCCATCTATGAGATCACAGATCAGGCACAGAACAGTGTTTGCAGAGGCTCAGAAGGAAGACAAAAGTGATGTTAAACTCAAAAAGTAGATTTTGCATAATGTGTGCACTTTATGCCTAAGTTTATATTCTTCATATTCTCTTGAACTAACCAACCATGTCCATTGTGTGTAGGTTGAACGGTGGTCCATTTGAAGAAGAGAAGCCTCTGATGTCCAGCCGTGGGTCACATGACCTCGAGGATGAGGAAGCAGAAGACCTTGGTGCTGAGGAGGAAGAGGGGGAGGAGCCTAAAGAGCCTACTAGTAAACCTGACAGCCAATCACCTTGCGGTAACCTCAGTGATGACACTGCACAGGAGGAGATGGACTTCAGTCAGAGCGACGACTTGAACCTCAACTGCAAAACCTCACCACAGAGGTAAATATGACTTCTTTTGAAAAATACTTTTAAGCTTTTAATTACATACCCAGAGTTGTAGCTTCATTCCAGCTTGTTTAAGTGTTTATGAAATCCTCTGATCTCAGTTTTATAAAAAATCTCAATTCACATTTTTCCAAGTTTTGTGAAATCATTTAGATTTAGGTCTGTGCTCTTCTGCACTTGTCCCCAAACTCACTCTGAGCATTTTTGCATCAAATTACAACTGTGTCAGCAATTGGATTTTGGGTGCTAGTTAGGTTTGTTTATTTCCCCTTTGGAATTCTCTCTCCAGCCTATAGATGAAGTTCTAATTTCTAACTTGTAAAATGCTGACATGAAGTCATGTTTTCACACCTCAGAAATATGCTTGAAATACAAAAGTGCATAATATTTATCCTTTAATGAGCTAAAAGTACATTATATCCTTCTGCAGGTATAAGGAGGAAGAGGAGGAGGAGGAAGAGCAGAGTGCGTTCTCCGCCCTGGAGCACATGCATCACTTCTCTAACCTGAGGAAGCTGGAGGAGAGCGAGCTCAGCGAGGGAGACGAGGATGAAGGCTCCTTCAGCTCTCCGACTCTCTCTGAGGCCGTCAAGCAGCCTCTGTTTAGGAAGTCCAAGTCTCAGGTACACACATCTACAGACTCTGCAAAAAGAAAGTAAAAATAGAAAAGTTAATATTTCTTGATTTTAAAATGAATTTCAGACATTTTGAGATGGATTCAGTTGTAGATTCTTTTGTGTCAAAATGTTTTCAACTTGTTTCAAGACATTGTTTATTCCTTTAAGCCAAATTATTAGAGCTAAGAAAGCAATATATACCCAAATGGCAAGTTCATTTTCTTATTTTCAGTTGTATTGTCTTATAATCATTCAGAAACGCCTTGAAACCAGTAGAATATTCCACATGATAAGCCAGGGTTAAACAACCCCCAAAATAATTCTCACGACCCCGACTGCAAAATGAAATAGATGTCTGTAATAATTTCAAATTGGAAAAACATTAAAATTCCGCTAAAATGTTTTATTTTTAACAGTTTATTGTTATATTGTGACAAAATTTCAAAGAATGATATGATATGATAATTCCAGTTTAAAAAGAGATCAAATACCAAGTCATAATTGTAAAACTACATCTTGAAATCGTCTCGTAACTCCCAGATTTTGTTTAGCGACCCTTTGAGTGGCCCTGACCCTCACTTTGTGAACCTCTGTGTCATAAGCCAATAGAAAAGCTTCTGTTAAACTGAGTCAAACCCAGGTTCAAATACTGAATCCAAGTCATTTTAAGCATTTCTCTATATTTTGCAGCGTACATGAAGAGTAATGTGTATGTGCAGTTACATTTGAATAGTTCTATTGCAAAAAACAATACCTTCATTTTGAAAAATTGTAAACCAGTAATGTTATTGACAATTTTGTTGAGTGGGATTTTTACGAGGGGTTGAAATAATATTTTGATTGCAGTAAGCTACATTTGGCTTTGACACCTGTTTTTGCAAATGAACCCTTCACTTTGTTTGTCTACATACAGTATATATTTTGTTTGTCTACATATACAGTATAATTTGTTATATATACATACTACAGTATATATTGACTGTTCCTTTGTCCTCAGGCCTACGCCATGATGTTATCCCTGGCTGAAAAGGACCCTCTGCACCCCTCCTCTCACAGCCCCGCCTCCATGTGGCACAGCCTGGCTCGTGCTGCCGCCGAGTCCAGTGCCATCCAGTCCCTCAGCCACGTATGATGACCCCTGACCCCTCTTTTACCTTTAGACAGGAACTTTCGGGGTCCCGGACTTGGAGCAGACCCCTGATTGTCTACAAAGTGACTGCTGAAGAACCACGGCCCACGTGACTGCGGACCGCACAGGGTCTACAGCCCCGGACACACTTAAACGATCGGAAAAAAACACCCAAATCGGACTCTTTTCAAACGGGACTAGCGAAAGGGATTGTGATTCTGTGTCAAAAAAAAATGAAGCTGAAGTAATAATAGCTGTATTTATTCTGGTGAGTTTGTCTGTTTTGCACAGCACGGGCAGCTGGCGGGCATACAGATGGATGTGCTCCTGTTTTATTGTTAGTTTGTATGTGTCTTAAAGGCAAAACGTTTGAGCCGCGGAGGTTTGTGCATTAAAAATAACCTAATATTTCTCTTATGTATGTTACATTTCAGTGGACGCCATAATAATGCAACACGGTGGCACACAATTTGACGAAAATGAAAGCAAATTGAAGGAAAGCTCTTGTAAATTAGAAACCCAAGATATTCTCGTGATAAAGTTTACAACATAATTCTGGAAAATGTTTTGTCGTGTGAATAAAACAAGCCTCCAAGTTCTTCGACAAATGTGATTTCTATAATAGACCGACACCCATATCTGAAAACTGTATGTTAAATGTAAATATGACATGTCCAGCGTTATGTTTTTTTTTCTCCTGAATGTTTTTTCTATGTTTCCGGAATGTTACATAGACTCATTTGATTTGATTGTGAACAGCAGAGGTCTGTGTGTTCAGACTTTGACTTGTAAAGATCGACGAGGAGCAGGGCCATTTGTCAGCACAATCATAGCACTGCTGTCCGCTGCACTCCACCTGACGCCTGCGCTCTTTGTCCAATCACACGCCTCTGGTGCAAAAGAAAAGGCATTCTGGTTGGTCCATTATGTTGTGTTTGATTTACCTACAGGCGCTGAGGGTAAAACAGATCTTCTTCGGATTCATTGTAGTTGGAATACAGTACCACTGAATAGAATGTCATTACACCTTTTGGAACACCTGTTTGGTATGCCCAGATATTCTGACGTAAGCACTGAAAATGCCAGAATAATCCTGGCTTGGGAAATAATAATATCAAATTGTGAAGAGAATTTGTAACACTAGTTTGAGACTGTGAGAATCAACAAAAAGACTGTAATAGGTTTATGAAAAACTAAAAATCATACTGTATACAAATGTATTTTTTAAATGTATACACAGAGCTAAACTGTAAAATTCGTTTTTTAATGCAGACCAAGTCAGAGAATAAAGTTGTGTGTCAAAGAAATCATGGTACTTCCCAACTCTGTCGGCAATTTCAAATAGCAGTTCTAATTTGATTGTGATTAAACTTGACGCCCAAGTGCTCAGTCTGAAAATTAACCATTTTTTAGAAAAATATGATCACAATCCTATCTTTAGATTTCGATTTTGAATTTTGATTTCTTAGTGATAGGTTCTATAAGATTATATAACCTGAGCTGTGATCTGTTTTGAAAAAGAGGATAGAAAATCAGATTTTAAATCAAGATTTATTATTAAACTGAGGAAGAAATTTTGATATTTTTTTATCCCAGATTGCTCAGTCCTACAAAAAGTACTTGAAACAAGTCACTCAGCCAGTAGCACTGATTATTTAAACACTTAAACATTTCAAAATGATGCAGACATGAGTGAAGCCTGACTTCAGATGCAAAATTGATAATATTGACTTTTTTTTCTTTCTTTCTTCAGAAAAAACTTAATGTCCAATTCTTATACAACTTACATTAAAAAACACACCCATTAAACATGTTGTATAGAGCTAACCCAGTTTAATTTAAGGACATACTAAACAGAACCGTTCCAAATCGGGTAATGACATAGCCTGAATGCTAGCCGTTAGCTTCTCCATGCTTGTGTGTCTTTCATTTTTAGACAATCATGATTTTGTTTCTATTTTTGTTGGTGTTGTTGTTAATATTTGCTGTTGTATGTTGAGAATTGTATTTATTTCTTGGCAAACTGTAGTTTGTTTACTGAATAGCACTGCTCTTAGCCCTCCTGGGCCCATCCCTCACTTACATGGGGGTTTTAGATTCGACATTTGAGTGCCAGATAGTATTAAACATACAATTCACTCCTATTCTTTCTAACTGGTTGACAAATAGACACGAGTTAGGTTTTTCCTCTGAATCATTTGTAAAAAGAATGACAAAGCAGGTGTCATTTCCTCACAGGCGCATGATTGGTCGGTCAGATCTTTTCAATGTGATGTTGGGTTCATGTTAATCCTTTGTGCCAAACTTATGACAAGTAAAAAGACTCTTTCATTTATTCTCCCGTTTTTAGGGACCAGATTTTTTTTTTTTTTTTTTTCATTTTGTTTATAATCAATTTTAAAACATAATCAGCAAGTTGAGGTACTTTGTTTTAATGCTTTCTACAATGTAACTGTATGCATTTCAATTCAGTACTGTGGGAGGAATAACTAAATAATAAAAGAATACAATGTGGACTTACATCTGCTTGGTTTCAACTTATTTCTACAAAGTTCAAAAGTTTCATTCAGACATAAATCACATGACATCCAATCAAACTGAGGGCAATAAAGAGATTTCTGTAGGTGGAAAATCGCCTGCATAATCCAACTGAAAACAGAAAGTTTCAACATTTTTCATCCAAATATATACATTTTATGTCTAATTGTTGCTAAAAGAGCAACATTTCCAAAAAAAAAAAGCATATAGTCATTCCAAAAGAGTTGATTTTAGGAAAAGCAAAGTGAAACTGAGGTGGACCATTCAAGCACAGCCAATCAGAACGCTGCTTTCAGCTGTCTAGCAGAACTAAATTATTGGTAGTAAATTCACACAGTACACAGGTGTCGGATTTTTGTTGGGTTAGCATTTATAATGTAACTTATTGTATTATAATGTAATTAAACTTTTTTTTTTTTTTTTTTTTTCAAAATGAACAGCCGTTGTTTGCTTGTCTAGGGGTTACTAACAGCAGTTAAAATCCATAAAATGACACAATACTGTATACCTATTTCTGATTTTCTGATCTGAAAATCACATTTAAAATCTGCTTCTTTGCAGTGTCTAGATCAGGGCTGGGCAATTATTTTGACCTGAGGGCCATATTCAAACCCAGACAAGTGGTGGAGGAGCAGACTGCAAACATTGGTTTGACCAGTTGTCAGTAGGCCCATTTCAAGAAAGATTAAATTGATTATTTTATAAGAAATAATGTCAAAGTTTGAAAAAGTGTGTTACGAGAAAAATGTCAGAATTTGACAAGAACAAAAGTAATATTGATTTGAGAAAAAAAATAATACAATTTTCTGAGAATAAATTGGAGGCCAGAAAAAATGTGAAATTTTCCGAGAGTGACCTTGAATGTTTATATGTTTATAGCGATGTATCACAAGTGTGTATGTTAACTCCATTATTAAAATTATTTGTATCTAAAAAATTATATATAAAAATTAATAAAAAGATGTATGGTATTGACTTCTACTCTTTATTTTTTTATTATTATATCTAGTGGTTTATTCGTGTTGAATTATTACTTTTTTCTACAATCAAAATATAAGATTTGACTTTCTCCTTAAAACATTAGTTTTTTCACAATTTTGACTTGTCCCTTAAACTTCATCATTCACTTCAGGTCAAGGGCCACATCTGGTCCCTGGACCACAGACTGCTCAGGTCTGGTCTAGATCCACAATTTTCCTCTAAAATGCAGGAAAATGATTTTGTTTGTATTGTTTCTATACTGACACAACTCGACTTGGTTATCCCACACACTCTGAGGTTGAGAATACATTAGACAAGCAAACGTGTCTGGATTGTTGCAGAAAGCTTTTTGTTGTTGTTGTTTATTTACACTTGTCATAAATCAAGCATTGCACCTTTAAATTCCCAAGTCTCCAGTGTTTTACTATTCAGCTTGACCACGCTCTTTGTCTGTGGTCGCCTTTAGCCCGCTCCGCTGCTGGCTGCTGCTCGAAACGTCTCACAAAGATTTGTTGTGTGTGGACAGGAGCGAGAGAACCACCTGGCGTTAGGGGCCTGGCTCTCCCATGGCCCCAGGAGCGCCGCTGGGCACTCTCTGAACTATTCTCTGGGGGCTTTTGGCTGGCGCTGGGCCTGGGGGACGCGCATGGAGACAGGGAGTGAATGTGGTAGTGGGAGCAGAGGCAGGAATGTGTCCCCTGTATTTGTGTCCGTTTGTGGGGCATGATGGATGAGGTTTGGAGATGTGATGACCTGGCTCATCGCTCAAACGCTCAATAAGAGTTCTGCGGCGCCCCCTCCTTTTCCATCCGGACCCAGCGCCTCCACGCTCGTCTGCCCGTGTGACAGTGCGTCCATGGTAATCCTCAAACCAGCCATTGATTCAGGGATTTATTTAAAAGCTCTGAAATGGTAATGGGGTGATTCCTCGGTTTGCAAATAGTGTTCGGAGTTGTAGCAGTTTGCGTTTTTGGCAAGTGTGCATTAAGAACAATATACTATATACTATACATGATCTAAATTAGGTTCTGTTCATGTTCTAGAAAGGCCAGATGGTGGGAAAGAGGCTTTTTTTCTTTTTTTTTTTTAATAATACCTTTTGTGAAGGTCTGAAATATCTTTAGACCTTCACACATTTTCAGTCTGGTGATTATCAGTGTCTAAGCCCATTAACTTTTTATATACCAACAAAAACTGTTGGTCTCCATCTGTATTAAATCTTATTGGTTCACAGAATGTTATGAATGGAACCTATTTGATTGTATGACGGATACCTAGATGGAAATTATTACTTGCAGTTTTGTAAAGTTTTATTCCAAAGGAAAAAAGAAAAGAAAGACATGGACCATGGACAGATATAAAGAACAAGGCGGTATGAACAATATTCACCGTAAATTTTCTATTGCGTATGGTTTGGAAATGAAAAGTGTTTTTTTATAGACAAACAAAATAAATTAAAAGAATGACAATACTGTACATACTGTAAACACTCTGGTGGACCATCTTTCATCTGCTTCTTTCCACTAAGATGTTATTGGTTTGCATGTGAAATTATTTAATTACAAGAGATTTTATGTGTCAAAATGTCTTGAAAAATATGCAACATTATGTGATGAGTTTAATGCCACTGTGGATTTTATTTCATTTTGTTTACCGTACTTTCCGGGCCGCACAAATAAAATTGTGACAAAAGTAGCGGCTTATAACTCAGAAAATACGGTATTTATTTCATATGGACATAGCAAGTGCATTGGACGAACCAGATGCATTGTTTTAAGTGTTGGAGCACAAGTGCTGATTTTTAACACCAGTCCACAAGAGGCTTTAACGCAAAAATACAAAGATGAAAACAGTAACAGAACATTAAAAGTTTGTATTTCGACTCAAAAGCAGATTGCATATTGGGAATAAACATTTTTTTCAGAACCAAACCTACTGTAAACTTGATTGCATCAAAAATCAAAGATACTGCTTGACCACAACATTGAACTTGGCTTGTTTCAGGAGTTCTATGATTCCCATCATGAATTTCACTTGACTCCTCAAAAACACAGAATAGAGTAGCATGTTTACTGCAGCATCCTCGACTCTGGCCTTGGCTCAAAAGCCTTGTAAACGACATTAAAGCGTCCGCTCTAAATCAGATCCAGTGTGTGGGTAGACGTGATGACCCAGCTCATCGCTCAAACCTTCAATAACAGTCCCATCATGAGGAGGCCTCCTCAGCAGACCCCGCTGCCAGCCGACGTGGGCGGACATTGTAGCTGTCCCATTGTCCGGCCGGCCACTCTGGGGGGGGCTGCTGGATGGGGCATGACAGTAAAGATGGCTGACACTGGCGTTTACAGTGGTCTTGGCACCCTAATGGATGGGCTGTTTTCTTAGGGCCTGTTGTCAGCCCTGGGCGCTCGGCGGGACGTCCTGCTTTGATGAGGTCGCGGGGGGTCAGGCGGTGTTGATGAGGTCGGGAGGGTCGTCCAGCTTTGATGAGGTCAGCGAAGCCAGTGCCGGTGCAGGCCTGGACGTATAATGGAGTGGTCCTCGTGCTGTTCATGAGTTTAGCCACCTGTTTTATTGCACACTCATTTAAGCCTACGTTAAGGCTTTTGGGGTTTGGCAGAGACAGAGTGGACATGGGCAAAAGCCATATTTGACCATTCATACTTGTCGTTAATCACACATAGAGCTGAGCAGCAAAGGGTTAAATCAGCACCGTGTTAGGCAAGTAGAACATTAGAGGAAAGCTCCACATTAGATTCACGGAACTTTCAAACTCATTCCAAAATGTTTTTATGGTCAAAGTAGAAAAACTTGTAAGATCAGCTGTTTACAAACTTTTTTATTTTCTTTAACAAATGATACAAAATAACATGTGTCTGACCGATAATTATATATTTTTGATGCCTTATGTTTCTTGTGTTTGCTTGTGGTGCAATGACTTAACATATTCTCATCATAACACAGGAACGTTGTGTTATTAAACTATAAAAATATAAAACAAAAACAGATGACACTAAAGGAGATAATATGTGATCGTTAGAAGACAACAAAGCAGATTCAAAATGAAAATAATGTTGTGTTGTAATTGTTATAGAAGCATCAAATATTTAATAGCATCAAGTCCTATTTTTGTTTTGGTTCATTTTACAGAATCAGACAGTTTTATTGTCATTGTGTCAGGGAACAAAATCCATAAAACTAGAAACCTGAGTTGATGTTAATTTGCAATTGAGAATAAAATATCAACTATGACCCAAACAATGTGTATAAATACATCTCAAAAGATAAAGAAAAAACATGCTTAAAATAAAACAGGCTACAAATACAAATCAATAGAGCAATCTTTCAAATGTCATATTTGTAAGATGAAAATTAAACCTCAATTAATATATTTAAACATGTGTTTTATTGGAATGCTCAAAGCAAAAATTATTAATCAATATTTTTTGAGCTTCTAAAATACAGTACATGCAATATCTTTTTAAGATCAAACCTATGGAAAATCTAATTGAAGAAGAACTCTTTCAGTACGATACCTGTCTATCTAGCACACAACACATTTGCCAATGGAGTAAGCACAATTTGCTTAAACCTTTGGAAAATACTGTCATTTGGCTCAATGTGAGAAGTCTTGAAACATCTTTAAAGCAGCAGTGTTTTAGCCAATCACAGTACAGAATTATAAATAAGGCTCTTGTCGAATCCAATTGGTAGAAATGCACAAACCTCTTTTCCATTCTCGAATGCATAAAGCACTTTTTCTTGCTCTTTTTTCAAAAAAAGAAATTGTCAGTATTTCTGTTCAAACTGATTGAATAACCTTAGCTACAGTACCTGCGTCTGCCCGTGTTTGTTGTTTTGCTGTGAACACGCCTGGCACTCGCTGCTGTCGTCACATCTGAAAATCCCACCTCCTCCTGTAGACAAGCCTTCTGATTGGTATGAACATTCAATACACCGTTTGTAAACCCACAAATACCGCAAGAATTAATCTTGTTGCACAAGGTTAACATTGAAGATTAAAATCCTACAATCAAGCCATTTTATCTTGTCTTGAAATTCTTTTTTTGCAGTGCATCCTACACTTTACTTTACACCCTTAAACACTTATCTGATACATCTACATTTTGACCCTCACACATGCTCACAGATCATCCCACTAATGGTGAGCTTGGCACTGCTTCAGGATCCTACAGGCCCCATTACAAGTCTTCTCCACCTCCTCTCTCCTGCTCTTCCCTCCTCTCCTCATCCCAGACTACCCCACACACTACCACACACACACACACACACACATACAGTAGGGCATACATCATGTGACGGAGGGGCCGAGGGTGGCACTGCAGCTGGCACCTCTCTCTCTCTGATTGCCTGGGGTTGGCAGAGCTGCTGAGTCCAGGCGTCGGGGGAGACATTTTGGTACATTTGGCTCAAGGAGGAGAAGTGTGTGTTAGGTAATGGCAACCACACCAATCATTATGTCAATATTGGTCTGCTTCAGCAATGTGCAGACTGATAGGGCTTCTGGGAAAATATGTTCATCGCTTCTGGCAGATCAAGCTATTGTGAAGGCTGTTTAAAAAAGTAGCAACTATCCAGCAAAGATAATGACTAAAACAATAGATTCATTCAGCTCTATGCATTGAATCAGATGTTCTGTGCATTGTATGCTCAAATATTATTATTTGTCAAAGTTTTTCTATACAAAAAATGTGCACAGATCAATTATCTTTTTGAATTCTTGTCACAAATGAAAGGAGGATGGAGAGAAGCATGAGATTGACAGGTGGATCGGTCCAGCGTCAGCAATGTGATTGCAGTACGGGACCTTTGTGGTGAATACAGAGCTGAGTATTTATCTGTCAATCTAAGTTCCAACTCTCACCTACGGTCATGAGCTTTGAAAGAACACTCCTTTAGACACATGACAAGGAGCTCAGTCTCACACAAGGAACTCAAACTGGAGCCGCTGCTCCTCCAAGTACAGAGGAGCCTGTGAATTTGACTTAGGTGTTCGTTTTGGATGCTTCCTTTCCGCCTCTTTGGTGAAGGGTTCTGGGCACATCCTACTGGGAGGAGACCAGGGGAAGACCAAGGACACGTTGGCAGGACTATGTCTTTCGACTGGCCCCATCAAAAGAGCTGAAGTAGTCTGTGGACAGAGAAGTCTGAGCCTCTAGACTGCTGCCTAAAACTCGGATAAGGCAGAAAAAAATAATGGATCCACAAATAAACTTACTTTTCCTTGCCGTTAAACTCATTTCCATAATTTCAAACATATATAATCTACTTAGATTCAAGTAGTACCATTTCAATTGTGCTGAATGTTTTTCCACACCAAATACAGTGACAGTCAGTAGTTTAATAAACCTTTAACACATGTGTTAGATCATCTGTGTGACTCCCTCCTTCTGTGTATATCTCTCTTAAGGCTGTGCAGTCGTGTGGTTTCAATAAACATAGTTAGTTTTTCATCAGGAGGATATGGGCCATTAGTGTTATGGATGGGCCCTCAGCAGGTCTTACACAGAGCAGCAGACACAGTGTAATCAGGCTCCACTCTGCTCTGACTGGTCTGCAAACACTACTCTTGTTTATGTGAAAATAAAAACACTGATGTTTTATTTCTGGAGTTAGCGTTTATTGAAATGGTTTGTAAATAGTTAGTGTAGGCAATTGTATTTCTGTGGATTGTTCAGATAAGTTTGACAAGGAAAATCATTGAAAGATAAAGAAGTGGTATAGAAGCAATGTTAAAAACTGAAGTTGAGTTATTTTAAATTGCATTGTCAACTGTTGATTCCCTGATACATGTGCCCAGTGTCACTCTCAGATTCCTCTTGTGGTTAAATAGTGGAATAACGTGAAGTGGAGGTCATTCAGTAAAGAGGCAATGAGTCCTGTTTGTTTTGCTGTGCACTGGATTAGTAGTTCATCAGAGAGTGAACTTACATCGTGCATGATCTTTGCAGACTCCATGAACCCACACTGATGGAGTGACAAAACGAGGTAGGTCATTGGTAAACACAATAATACTTTATACCAGTGTGCCAGAGAACACTACAGTAGTGTTGCCAAATGTGTTTTGATGAAAAAGTTAGATTTGTAGATTTAACAAAATTATAAAAACAAAGCAATTGCCATTTTCTGATCAAAAGTGGGCAATATTTTCTACACTAATGCTGCCTTCATTTGCTCTGGAAAAAAGTGGGTTTTGTTCAAATGGTTTTGTGGTCGTAACAAAAGGAAAGTTGTTAAAAATAAACTTTATCTTGACACATACAGTATATGTAAATCTTGTGCAAACACGGTAATAAATAATATCCATTGCCCGTAAGATTGGTCTGAGGAAAAAAACATAAACATTTAGACTTTTTACTTATTTACAATAGATGGAAATAGCATGTTCAACTTTGTCATATAATAATTTTTGTTTTCCAGATAATTCAACCTGCCGACAAGTGAAAAACGTATGTTCTTCATATGTGATTCTTTTGCCACTGTCTGCCAAATTGAGAGGTTAAAGATTATTTTCAGCTCAGCAACTCAGGCATCAAAATTATTTCCCAATTTCCCAGTAGTAATCATGACATGAGGTGCTCTTCATTACATTTATTTTCCAAATATGACAAATATGACAAACAAAACAAATTAAATGGTTTGCTTTTGGTCATATTTGAGTAGGTGGTGTTTCGTGGAATATTTTATAAAAAGAGTGTGCCGTGATTTAAAAAAAAATGCACTGCTTTGTGCAAATACAACAAGGTATTTTAATTGCAATAATGTAAGAAAAAAATTGACATCAGTTGCTCTAGGACAAGTGAGAAGAAATATAGAGAATTGCAAAACTGTGATTTTTTTATTTGGACATAAACTGTCTGTCACAGTTTTGCAAGATAAGTCAGTGAGTCGGAATTTGTTTTTATCAACTGCAATAATGTTAGGAGAGTCGATAATACAGTGCCTTTCTCAGTCTCATTCAAAATAATGCTATTTTGTGTTTACTGAGAATGTAAGAGAGATGACAGTGTGTGTCTTTGCTTAGCCTGGATGCTCAGTTTGGAGCTTCTGATCACTTGACATGATCAAGATGTAAACCCTACTTAGGTGCCATGGATTGGAAATCCTTTTGACGCATAGTCTATATTTAGATGTCATTTAAACAGACAATCAGTCTGCAGTAGGACTAATGTTACGGCACATGCTCACAACTGATCACAAGTCCAAATAATGAGGTTTAGAAGTTCGGAAAGTTTAGAACAAAAAAATGTTTTCTTACGTGTCCTGAAAGAGCAATGTCAATTTACAGAAGAGAAAAACTGAGGAAATTATGTATCCAGAAAGGTAAATATGTCCTATTAATTAAAAAACACATATCTATAAAATAAATACAAACTGCAACAACAAAAAATTGCAAATATGTGAAATTATTGAGTGATACCAAAGACATGATAAAAATTAGTCACAAGGGCAGACTGAATATACATTTTTTTCCAAAACGTTCCAAACTAATCTTGCTATTATTTTGCTATTGACATTTTTATGTTAATATTTAATCACTGTTGGCTAACTTTACATTCATCCCTCGACTAACAAAACTGCCCTTGGCCAGAGTCAAAAGTGTGGGAGAGTTCCTCGATATGCATCTTTGCTTAGACTTGACTTTTAGCATTTATTTATCCAAGCACCAAGCCAAACAAATGGACCAGGACGTGTTGCAATCCTTTTATCTGCGCTAACAACTTCGTCAGCTACAGTTCAAAAACACTGTGGCCTTCTGGGAGGTGGAGTCCAAACGATCAAATAATATCCACCGGTGATAGAATCTGTAGGCGAAGAGTGGCATATGCTTAATTACGGTGAAAAAGTACCCCAGATCCAAATCACTGCTTCATGGACGATTTCACCCCAGCGCTGTTCTCACTCCGCGGCGATAAGTGTGATTACGGTTTTGTAAAAGTCAGCATTAGTGAACGATAAAATATAATTGTAGCTATGAGGCAAATTATGACTTTAACAATGCCTTCGAAATGTAAAAAGTTTTTTTCCAGACAAAATATAAACTATTAGATCATATTTTGTAGTGTTTAAAGCATATACCAAAGTGTGTTAAGTGCTCTCTAAACAGTTTTTACCATAATGCTTCTGTGCAAGTCACCTGCTCATGTTTCAAAGATTGGTAAGAATCACATTTACTTTACAGAGTTGCGATAGAAATTATATAAAATGCAACAGAATGCAGAAAATGACCACAAAGATCTTTCCTAACCAGGGGCGGCTTTGAGCATAGGCAAACTAGGTGGTTGCTCAGGGCACCATCTGGTTTAGAGGGAGCCAAAATGCAGCCATAAAAAAGAAAAAAAATGTACAGCTTGTAAGAGATTCATTTGTATTTTGCGTCAATAGGACAGGTATTCATTGAGTTACGACCACATATAGCCGAACTTATATGACTGCATTTTTAATCACGCAAATTACCACTACAGAAGTCTCTTAAAACATCAGCCTATTTGTCCTGACAAAAAAAAAATCAGGCTTTAATATTTCTGTTCAAAATACAAGGCCCCACGACAGTTTGGGACTCTAAACAAACTGAATCTTGGTAAGAATATCTGCCACTTATGGTTGAATAAAAATGATGCATTTATTGGTCTAAAATACTAGAAAATTGCATCTACTTTATTCAAAAATCATTCTTCCTTCAATACTAAAAGATAGGTCTACATGCAGAAATACATTTAGGGAAAAAAAATTAAAAAATAATAAAGTTGGGGAGGCGAGGTCGTCACATGAAATCTTGCCCAAAAGACTAGGGCCGGTGTTCTGTTGCAGCCCGATCTCACAAGAAAGCGCACATATACCACGACATAACGCAACATGTAAATTGCGTATGATTAGCACGAGTTTAAGGCTCTTTTGTGTAATTATAGTACGCGTCACAGTCCCCGTTCATTTCAATGGTGGTTGTTAACAGTGGCGCCTGCAGGGGTACGGCTGTACGCACTGTGCGTACCCCGCAAAAGCTGTTTTTTTAATTTATTTATTTTTTATGTGATTTATATTTTTCATTTAGGCTACATATTCGAATTGAAAACAGGGGAAGTAACGTCAATAAATAAAACGAATAATGTGTAAAAAGAAATCTTTGGTGTAAATTACGTGGGTACGCACAGGGAGACAGTAAGGAGAGAGCTGCTCCTTCATTGGTTAGTGCCGACGCTGTTCCAGGAACACGATCTGCGTCACTTCAAACATGGAGCGGGACGCGGGACGGGACAAACTCGCTGCTGGACTTTATTATGTTGTGTTTTATCGGATCTGCCTTACGGCCTGCCCCACATGTGCTGCTCAGGGCGAGCGAAGGTCTAAGAGCGCGGACACTGGCTTTTATGTTAGAAGAGAGAGAGGAAAAGAGCGAGGGTGAAATGCCAAGGATCGTGAAATGCCCATCATGAAGACAAAAGCTACTAAAAACATCTGTTTGAGTAAAACGGACTGAGAGAGGTAAGTCATCTAAACATTTACTTAATATTAGATGAATATTGTCCACTTTTTAAAGACAGCTGTATTGTTACTTTTGGCTGGTTTGCTTGAGCCTGACGTTGATGGATTATAATGCAATATCCGCGGGGCGGTGTGGGAAGTAAGACACTCGGCTGTGTGGAGCGGGCTAGGGCGGGTCATGTTTTGTAAATGCCTGACCCGCGCATCACTACAACGCACTGGTGTTGGTCTTGTCCTGTGACAGACCACGGTCCACCTGCCGCTGCAGAGTTTTCCTGTGTGCGATGTCCCACCTGTCCCGCACAGAACCCACTCCTCACACACGAGACTCTCAGCTTGTTGCTCAGCGCGGGCCATAAAGCTTCGTCATTTGCGGCTTGAACGTGTTTTATCTGAGCGCCCTGCCCCGCTCTCTCCCGGTTAGCACTGAAGGCAACAGAGAAAAGCTTAAAACACTGCTTTGCTGGTGCGTGATGTTGCGTGCTTCTGTGTGCGATAAGGCACGTGCGTGACAGTGCGCGTGCACGTATGTGCGTAGTGCGCGTGCACATACGTGCGTGTGACTGTGCGTACCCTCACCCGAACTCCTGCAGGCGCCCCTGGTTGTTAAGAAGTGTTCTTATTCATGAAAATGAACAAAATCACACATCTAATCTTAACCTACCCAAGCCCCAACCCTAATCTTAACCATTTTAGTAACTTTTTGCCTGAACTTAACCGTTTCACCTGAAGAAAATGTCTCCACGTGGCTTCAACCAAAACGCGTGGCATTTTTACGCGGTGAAATCTCGTGTCATTTTTACGCTTTTTCATATCGTGCTATATGTACGGCGTAACATAAGTACGCAAAACAGGACTGATATCGTGCTAAAAATACGCTATTTTTGTGTCGTGCTAAATGTACGCCTTCTTGTGAGACCGTGTTGCCTGTCGAGATTGGACTACCCGTTGAAATTGGACCCCTCTTGGTTAAGGTTAGTGCTAGAAAATCAGGAATTGTTTTTTTTTTTTTTTTTCATTTCAAATAACTTTTGCTAAACCTCAACCAAGCCCCAATCCTAAACTTAGCCGAATTAATTGTAAACTCTTTACTGGGGGAAGCTTGGTAGTCACGAACTGTCACAAAAGCTAGTGAGGGGGTCCAATTTCGACGGGAGGCCAATCTCGACACCACACCAGCACTGCTCCTAGCAATGAATATGCAACAGCAAATAATAGTCCTACTAAATTCAATTGGTAATCTGTCTCTTTTTGACTTTGTTTAGCTTGAAGTAGATCAGTAAGACCGCTCACAGACTGCAAGACAAAAAGTATATTGAAAAACAAACAAAACAAACAAAAAACATAAACACTTTTGTTTTCGCAACCATATTTCAACGATATGGGCGCAAAATGGGTGGCAACAATCAATTTTAATCAATTTGTTTGTTTGTGTAAGGATATCTCTATTGCTGCTCTTACAGGTATGGCATATCAAGATTCAGATTAAAAAGCATAAATATTGCATGAAAGCAGAAAGTGGCCACAGTAAAAGGAGTGGAGTTTGTATATTTTCTGTGTCTGTTCCATTTCATTCCAGCTACTAGGTCAGGTATCTCACAACTGCAGACAGCTCCCAAAAAGCAGGAAGTAGGGTTGTCCAATCAGTGAACAAGAGTGGACTTGGGTCAAATGCAGAAGATGGGTTTTTCTAATAAGGATTTGATACCTTTATCTTGTCTTTCCTTGGTGTAAAATGCAGTGGTGTTTCTTGAAATATGGATAAAGCGGAATAGAGAAATGTAAGACATACAGCAAGATAAAATATGACCAATCTTTTTGTGTTTATATTTCAAACACAACCCTTTTCATCTGCTATAGAACGCTCAAACATCTGACTTACCCTTGTCTTTGTAAATATTAGCAGATTACCATAACTCCACATCGCAGCTGTCCTATAATAACCACACATTAGCGGTCATGTTGCTCACACCTCTACAGTGAACACAGCAGTGACCACCCACCCTCCTTCTCTCTGTCTCTCTGTGGATGGATTGCCTCTTAGCTTCCATTTGACTGGAAACAGGTGTACGCCGTCCCGGGATGAAGGCCTGGGCCGTAAACATTATCGGAGAACATCTGCCGCTTGTCACAACAACAGAGGCGAGCTGCTGTGGCCCTCGCATCCATCAGATCTACCCGAGAAGAGGGTTCCAAGCACCTGTCTGCAGATGCCGGACCAAAAGCCTTTGACCGATGGAGGATGGAGGGAATGGTCCAGTGGGCTTGAGAAATGAAAAGCAGGACAGCGGGCTTTGGTACACCTCGCGTGGCCCCGGTTCTTGACCCGGGGCGGCTGACAGAAGGCGACACACGCAGACACACACGCTCACACGGTTCAATACGTCTTCGTGACAGCCCCTCGCTCCTGTCCTGTCCTGCTGCTGTCAACCATCAGAGCACGACAAAATAAGATGTCACGTTTAAGCGCTTTTCAAGGGCAAGGTGATTAGGGTTTTTGTTTATTTCCAATTTCTACTGTTTGGAATTTGTATGAGATTTATGTATTGCAAAAAATAAAAGTGTAAAACAAGTGACAAAATGCTTTTATGGTGACATTTTTGTAGAAGGATCATGAAGTGACAACGGTTACCACGGAAATAATGGTAAATCTGCCACGTTTCTTGTCAGGTTGGCAGAACTTCTATAGGAAAATAAAAAAGTAAACAAACATCCCAATAACCCTATAAATACCCCAATAAACTGCTTGGTCATTACTGGTAAGCTTATCTATCTCTCTGTAGTGTCAAAATATGATTTAATAAATCATATTTTTAGTATTCAGCCATTTGCTTAACATTAGACCAACTGAACACTTCACTGTTGTTTGATGTCACCTTCCTGAGTCTTATTGTGATGTATCTTTTCTACATTTAATTAATACAACTGTCAAGTCTTTTGCCCACCTACTTCTCCTATTGTTCAGCGTTTGTCATGCTCTGACTGAATGACAGTTGGGTTTAACCAATCACAGTAAAGTGTCAATCTTAGAAAGAAACTGAATATGATTCATATAGAGGGATTTTCAGTCAACATCACTTTCCGCCCTACTGTGTATGTTCCATGCAGAAAGAGCCGCTCTCCATCTGATTAGCTGTGAAAACTTCTTTGAATAAAACAACAAAACAGTTCCAGTCAGGTATATACCACTATGACAGACGTCTGACTCATGTAGCTTGAGACAGAGTTTTTCTTGCTGTTTTTTCACTCACTTGAATGTAACTTTTAAGAGTTGTAGGGTCGAATTTCATTCACAAATGTTGATTTAGCAACTTAACTTTTGTTTTTGCACAGTGATAAACTCTTGTAGTTAGCCACATAAGAGCTTTTTCAACTGGCTTCCACTGTTTGTGTCTATGAGTGGCGGTTCTTACTGCAGGTCGGGTGTGCGTGGAAGCATGTGTGGATAAACAAAAAATCCCTCTATACATGTTGCCACAAAGTTGAGTGAGAATATTTATACTTTTCCAAATGTTTTCTTCTTCTATTTTGCTCTACTTATGGCAAAACACATATTTTTTCATAAGACAGCATAGACAGAGAGCTTCTGGTATCCTCGTAACCAAGAGTGCATCACGCAAATAAACTAATCCGATTGCCTGGTTCTTCAATACCACTTGTGCCTTTAATTTGTCTTTTTTCACACATGCAAAAAGAGCATCCCTGAAACTTTTGAATGTTTTATTTCATTTATTGTACCATCCAGTTACAAACAAATATTAAACAAACAAAAAATACGAAATAGAAAATATCTTCGCACAAATAAAACGTAGCACCACTGAAGTAAATTGATATAATAATAATAAATAATTGTAATAGCCCACCTTTATCTCTGAGTTATTCAAGTAATATTATGACAAACCAATGCTGCAAAATTTCATTGTAGCAAAAATAAAGCAGCAAAAATATAAATGCAAAAATCTATATTTCATAAATCATGTTTTTCTAATCCATTTACATTATTAACAAACAAGTGCAACACATGCAAGCCTGCAGGATGTTGTGACGAACACTGCAAAAAACATAGGAGCAACTAACTCCAAAGTAAAAACTATATAAATCATTAAATGTACCCCAACATGTGATTTACAGATGTTTACTGGTAAATACTCAAGGTTAGTATATATTAATATAGCTGCATTGTGCCATGTCACCACAAAATGCCACTTAATCCTGTTAAACGTAAATATATACAGTAGTAGTTGAATCGAAGTATATTTATGCAAAATAGGTTTGATATTGTAAGAATTACTTGTAATTACCTCTTGCATACAATTCTCTTCATTTACAATCTTGACTGAGTTAGAGTAAAAATGGTCAAAACAATAGAATACATCACTCAAAACAATGACAAATAAATAGTAAAAAAAAAAAAAAAGTCACTTTATTTAGTTGGGAACAATCTGTATAGATTTTTTGTTTAATCAACACAGGCGATACGCATGCACGCGACTTGCAGAAAGAGCCGCCGCTCATAGACACAAACCGTGGAAACAAGTCAAAAAAAGCTCTGTTGTCAGCTAACTAAAAGAGTTTATCACCATCAAAACAAAAATGAAGTTCTAAATCAACATTAGTGAATGAAATTTGACCCTGGCAACGGCCCTTAAAAGTTACATTCAGGTGAGTGAAAAAACACTGTCTCAAGCTTCAGGAGACCGACGTCTGTCAGATCGGTTGATCGAAACCAATAGCTTTCATTCCGTTTTGTAGTTTAAATCAAAGAAGTTTTCCCATGTAATCAGACGGAGAGTGACTCTTTCTGCATAACGCATGCACAGTATGGCGAAAAGTGATCCAAATCCCTCCATTGCTGCAGTACATACAGTACATACACTGTATGTGGTAAAATTTAGTTTAGTTATACAACATAAATTTTTTTCAAAGAACAGGAAGTATGTTGCATAGAGGTAATTTATTTTTCTCATTGGCATTGACTTTACACAGTCTTACTGAGACATGAATGATAATTTGAAAGATTTTGCATTTTATTAGCTTTGAAACGCTAGTTATGTAGCCAACTTGAACTTGAACTTCCAAATCCAAATACTAACTCTTATCTAAATCAAAAGAAACTACTTTGTTGGAAACGGAACAGTTTCCACATGATTAATAAGGAAAATGCAATAGTAACCTACTTTCTTTTTATAAAAGACAATAAGGAAGAGTGCAATATTACCTGCACGTCTAGACTAGTGGGAGTTGCAATAGTCTTACCAAGGCCAGATTAGGGATGATGGCAGTGGTTTAACTGTACTTTTCAGGCCATGTGTTGTAACGCAATAGTAAGGTTACTCTGGACAGAGTGCAATAATAACTGCACTTTTAGGCCATTGGGAGAATGCATTAGAAATTGTACTCTAAAGCCATATATTTGTTTACTGTGGATATGAATCATGTTCCTTTTATTTGTGGACTGTGTCACTCTCAGTTTTAATCGTATTTGTTGATTATCTGTGATGCAGTGTCCCTGATGTCCAAGTCCAATTTCTCCTGTGAGGAGACAATAAAGGCTAATCTAATCTAATCTGAACCCTGCATTGCCAAGAAGAAATACCAAGGTACCTCTGAATGCCTTCCATGTCAGTGTGGTTCATGTGAATGCAGGCTTAAGGTCTGCAGTCATATACTGTAACTGGACAAAGTGAGGAATAATATGAACTATTTTTGCCTTTCACGTTTTTCTGGTACAAATCTGGTACTGCGCCTTTAATTACACATTCACACACATTTCATCATACAACGCTGCATGCACTCCATTTACATTACTCTTAATTATTACGCAACAATAAATAACTTTACAAGCGAGATACTATTCAAATTCAGTTTACATCTTTACACATCTAAGTTTTCAAGTTTATTCGTCTTCGTCTGTCCTTCTGGTGCCGGCTTCATGTGCAGTAAATGCTACTGTCTAGTCTCTGCGGAGGATCACGTTCCGACAATTGAGAAGTCAGCCTTTTCTTTCCAGGAGGACGTGAGCGCTTCGTGTCAGAGCAGAGCTGTCGAAATGTCCGTTCTGACTTGTGCATTATGTGCTTTTGCTGCCTGTCCTCCTCCTCTTCCTCCTCTGAGACGTGGAGAGACTCAGCTGCTCTGGGAGTTGGTGTGGCAGTGCTGAAAAGTGGGGAGAAAAAAAAGACAAGAAGACATCAGCGATCTTTGGAAATGAAAAGCAAATGTTCCAGAGTAAGTAAGAGCATGTCGTCTCTTGTGTGCTGGGCTTTGAGGAGGTAAAGTAGAGACAGCCCAGCGTCTGGATCCATGCTGGGTTCACATTAAAATAACTGTCAGGAAGCAGGAGCGGCGATTGGGACGGACAGCGATGGGCCTCTGCCTCTCACACTTCATGACAAGACTTCACTAAAGC